>OZ030015.1:83469648-83767148 GCA_964023405.1 Apodemus agrarius
TAGATAATTTTTATTGTTAGAACAATTTTGTTGTTGTTGTTGTTGTTGTTGTTTGAGACAGGGTTTCATGTAGCCCAGGCTGGACTTAAACTTACTATATAGCTGAGGATGACCTTAAGAGCCCCTGCTCTGCCTCCCCAGTGCTGGGATTCGTGTTCATCACCACACCCAGTTTTAGTTGGTGCTGGGGATTGAACCCACGGCTTCATACAAGCCAGCACCATGCCGGCTGAGCAACCTCTCCAGCCCCTTGTACTGGACAGGCCACTTGAGGTGTGGAAAGGAACATGTATGTGAAATGTGATTTGTTCTGGTAATTCAAGGTGGATCACTTCACCCTGTCAGACACAAGATATCGGTACTTTGAATCAAGAGGACTGTTAAGAGCATTGTCTCTTTCACCTTGGGGACCGAGGGGAGCAGCCCCCAGGGCCACCACTTTTTGTCAGAGTGAAGCCAGACAGAGCAGCGGGTAGCCTGTGGGCTTCGGAGCCGGACCTACCTGGCCTCCGTTCCCTCTCGTGTCTTTTAGCATGTCTGTAATCTTGGGCCTTTGTCTTCTTTGATCCCTGGCCTCCTCATCTGTACAGTGGGAATGACAGCAATGGTTATTTCATTGCATGTCATGAGAATTAGAGGTATTTGTGAGGACTCAGTCCCCGGAGTACATCTAGTACTACTGAGTAAACAAATGCTGCTTCTGATGAACATTCCAGTCAAGGAGGCCGCGCTAGGCACAGCATGAATTGCTTACAATAAAAGGTATTTGCGATGAGGGCTGGCAGGTTACAGGAGACAGCGAGTTGGGAAAATCTCTGTAAGACTTGGAGATAACGAAAGAAAGAGAGAAGTGACCCATGTCCCCAGCACACCTCCGTTCAGTTTGGGGTCAGGACGAGAACAGGGGCTAAGGTGACCTTGGTAGTCGAGTGAATATTAGATCACCAGATGTCCTTTGGTAGGAAAAGAGGCGGCAAGTGGAAAAGCAAGTTGGAAACCAGGGGACGAAGTCTGAGAGAAAGAGAGCCTGGCAGGGCAGGGAGGTGCAATGGCTGGGCTGGGCGGCAGAGGAGCAGCCTCCCCGTGCCATCTCATACCGAAAAGCCACAAGCAGCGGGAGGGTCTGTGCTCCAGGATGGGCCAGTGTAAAGGAGAACCCCAGGTGGGGTTTCCACCATTCTTTTCCCAGGTGCTTTCCAAGAAAAGAAGAGTAGCTCAGGTGTGTGTGTGTGTGTGTGTGTGTGTGTGTGTGTGTGTAAGGTAGTCTGACACCAATACATGGATATGAGGATTCAAGGTGACCTTAGACTGGTGTTATCGCACGCCTGCCCGGCCCTTAGCACCAGCTTTGTCTGCCTGGCCCCCGAAAAGCAGTAAATCAGTGGTTCTCAACCTGCCTAATGCGGCAACCCTTTAATACAGCTCCTCATAAAATTATTTCCCTTTTGCTTTATAACTGTAATTTTGCTACTGTTATGGATTGTAATATAAATGTATGCAGGACATCTGATACGCGGCCCCCAAAGGGCTCAAGATGAGACCCACACACCACTGGTTACAGCAGATGCAGCAGACTGCAGACAACTGGGAAGGGAGCCTGGAATGGCAGGAGAGATCTAATTAGTTACTCCGACGGCTGTAGTCACCCAGGCCAGGCTCTGCTTCCTGCGTGATGGATCTGGAGGCAACTATGAGCTGAGAATGCAAACCCCACTCTAGTAGTCAGGATTGGGCGGCTGGGTGTGGACCAACCATGTTGATTAAAAAGTATGAATTTGGAGCCAGGCGGTGGTGGCGCACGCCTGTAATCCCAGCACTCTGGGAGGCAGAGGCAGGCGGATTTCTGAGTTCGAGGCCAGCCTGGTTTACAGAGTGAGTTCCAGGACAGCCAGGGCCATACAGAGAAACCCTGTCTCAAAAAAACCAAATCCAAAAAAATAAAAAAAAAAAAATAAAAAAAAAAGTATGAATTTGAATACAATGCACCAAAGGGATTATTAAAAATCTGTTATGTAAACCTAAAGGCAGGGAAGAGGGAACTCCTGGCAGATTACCAATCTCTCCCTCATATGTCTTCGGTTTCCAAATGTCTACCCTTCACTCCCAGGTCCGGTGAAGAGGCAGAGGCATAGGATAATCTAATCCTCGAGGCCACTGCAGTAGACACAGCGCTGGGTTCAGAACTTAGATTCTTGAGTTTCTGATCCAAAGGGTTTTATGAATGTACTTTACTCTGGACATGTAACAAATTTATTTTAATAATAATTAAGGGTTTATTCTGTTTCTAGCAGGGACCTCACAGAATTTACTCTTTTATTTTTAGTTTTTAAAGATTTGTTTATTTCTTGTATGTATATGAGTACACTGTAGCTCTACAGATGGTTGTGAGTCATCATGTGGTTGCTGGGAATTGAATTTAGGACCTCTGCTAGCTCTGGTCAGCTTTGCTCTGGCCCAAAGATTTATTTTATTATTAAATGTAAGTATACTGTAGTTGTCTTTAGATATGCCAAGATCTCAATACGGATGGTTGTGAGCCACCATGTGGTTGCTGGGATTTGAACTCAGGACCTTCAGAAGAGCCGTCAGTGCTCTTACCCGCTGAGCCATCTCACCAGCCCCGAATTTACTCTTTTAGATACAATTTATTTAAGCCCCAGGAAAGCCTCACAGCGTGTACCCAAGTTATCGAGGTACACAAAGGTGCTCAAATGGCTGGAACACTGACTACTCCCCATACTAGGGGAAAGCTATACACACACATTGATGTTCAGAAGCCTCATGGACTCAATTAAGCTGTTTCAAAGTCATGCTTTCAGAACGCAGTGCGTCTCAAACGGGAACAGAGGGAGGTAAACTATTCGGAGTAGAATGAGAACCTGTGACCCTAGAATTTGAAAGTTGAGTCTGGGAGATCTCTGTATGTTCGAGGCATGAGCAACTGAGTCATGCCAGCCTGGGGGGGGGGTGTGGAGAGAGAGAGAGAGAGAGAGAGAGAGAGAGAGAGATTAAATGAGCCCAAATTCTGAACTCTCTGAACCTGAATGTAAAACGTGCATAGGGAAAGCCAACAACAGGGACAAGGAAACACAACGAAAATCGGTTTGAAATCCCGTGTTGAAAAAAGGGTCAAGTCACCTCGGGAGGTAAGCGGCGGGCTGGCTCGGAATGCGGTAGGGAAAGACCGGCGAGCTACTTCCAATCTGGCCATCAAGGCAGACAGTTGGGGGGACTCTGGGACCCACCTGAGCAAGGGGGTGGGGCAGTGTCTCAGGATTTCCACCAATTCGGATCTTGAGAGAGTTAGTTAGGTTTAGGTGAGTGGCTTTGTGGATGTGCTGAAAACGCACCAGAATATGGCTTTGCGTGCGCGCATGTTTTCCCCCCAAGCCATCCGAGACCTTTCTCTCTAAACTTATACTCAGCTGAGCCGGTGACAAAAAGCCAAAAAGCCTTGTTCAATCCGTTGCTGAAACGATCCGTCCCAGGGCCACTCAGGTGCCCGCCCAACCCTCCGATCCCAGTGCGCGGTCGCCAGGGTGTCAGGCGCGAGCTGAGCGGCCCGGGACCCGGAGGAAGGCGGCGGGTTTAGCGGGTGGACTTCGCGGTACCCGGCTTGCCACTAAAGGAAGGTGGTGAGAGTACGCTGAGAGAATCTGGGAGCGAGTGAGGCCGGAAACTGAGGTAGACATTGAGGGCATGGTGATCACCCAGAAAGGCCGGTGACGGGAGAGAGGGGAAGGATCTCAGGAAACCGTGGGGGAAAGTTCGATGCACGGTGGTGGTGGAGTGGGGAGGAGCGGTGTAGCCAAGATACAATTCTCATGGCTTAGTCCTGGGGGTGGGCCGGCCAGAAACTTAGTCTTCAAACCTGTTTCCAGTTTTTCCCACTCAGTTCTAGCACTGCGGGGCTAGGACGGGTGGGTCAAAGGCACTGGGAACCACACATGCCCTAAGAAGGCTTCTCCAGGACCCTCTGCTCTTCGTCCCATCCAGGGTCTGAGCCGAGTCCCCGTCTGGACCCGGCCAGCTCCGGGTTAGGCTTCCATGGGATCGGACGGGTCTCCGTACTTGGGGAGCGGGGGGAGGGAGGGGACTCCCAACTCAAGCCCTTAACTCCGAAGTGGTGGGGACCTGGGAGGAGTGAGGGAGAAGGAGGGAGGTGGCCTGGTTAGCCATCCCTCTTGTCTGCCCCCTCCTCCCGCGGGGCTGGGCTTCACCTCCAGCCGAGCCTGCAAGGGTTAAAGGCGGCCGCAGGTGAGGTGGGCGGGGCCGCGGGTTCAGGGGGGGAAAAAGGAGCGCAGGGGAGAGGATGAAGGCAGAGAGCGCGGTGAGTCACGGGCGGAGCTGGCCTCGCTCGCTTGCTTACTCGCTCACCGGCGCCCGCCCTCCGCCCTCCCGCCGGCTCTCACTGCCTCCACCGTCGCCGATCGCCCAGCCCGGTCGCAGCCCCGGCTTGCCGCCCTCGGCTCCTGTCCCACGCTGCCGAGAGCCGGCCAGCGCTCAGGGCCCATGAGCGCCCGTCTGTAGCGCCCCAGCCTGCAGTGCCCCAAGCCCGAGCGCAGCCGCCAGGTAGGAGCCCGGGTCCGCGCGGTCACGGGCGCTCGCTGCGGAGATCTGGGGTCGGGGAGTCCGGGGGAGAAAGGTGCTCGGAACACACCGCAGCTTTCGCTGGCTTCTTGCGGGTGGGGGGCATCCTAAAGGATGGGGGGGGAGCCCCGACGGAGGAAAAACCGGGAGGACGGGAGGGACTGGAAGGGAGTTTGGGAACTGGGGAAACTGGAGCAACTGGGACAACCGGAGGATTGAAACATTGAAAACCTTGTTTGAACGCAAGTCCACACCGCCTGGGCACCGAGAAACCGGAGAGGCAGCGGATCCAATGGGACTGAAGGGTGTCTCCACCGTCTTTCTCCTGCTGGGGAGCCGATGTGTTCGCTCCTCTTTCTTTTCGTGCACCCTTGATGGCAGGCCATTTACATGCTAGGCCTGGGCTCAGGCTCTCTGTCCACAGAGGCCCCTCTGCAGCCTGGTCACCTTAGCCTTCCCATCCCCCAGACCCCGGGGCAGTTCCCAGGCGCCGAAAGCTCTTAGGGTCCCAGGCCTCACTGCTCCCGCCCCAACCCCTTCTGGGCTGCCCCGCCCCGGCCTGAGGCTCCGTTCCTGCGGCTTTACCCAGTCCCTTTCTGTGGTAAGGCACCCGGGTCCTCCTCTTTCTCGTCTCTCCCAGACCTATCAGTGCTACCTCCCTGGTCCGAGTCGGCGGTGGTAGGGTCAGGTGAGCCCCGCTTGGGGAGGGCCTCCTCCACTCCGGTCCCCACACAGGCGAGCTAGGTTCCAAGGCTCTAAGGGAGAGATGGAGAGAAGACTGGGACCTTCGGGTCACAGATTTGTAGTAGAGGAAGGGGTGGAGGTTGTAAGCTTTTCTTTTCTTTTCTTTTTTTCTTTTCTTTTCCTTTCTTTTCTTTTGAAACAGGGTCTCACTGCGTAGCCTACTCCGTGAAGCCTTCTGTCCTAGGCTCCTGAGTTGAGTCCTGGGAATATTTATTACACGGTTCCCACCACCCTTAACAGTGTCTCTTCTTCTCCTTCATTTCCCTCTTCCTCCCTCCTTCCCTCTCTCCCTTCCTTCTTTTGCTGTGTAGCCGAGGCTGGCCTGGAACTCTGCATTCTTCTCCTTCAACTTCCTGAGTGGCTAGATTAAAGGCACCACCACACCCAGGCCAGATCTTTAGGTTTCTGCTGGGCCTTAGGTTTCTCATGGTTTAAGAAAGAGAACCGATTCACAGAGGGACTGCACAGAGTGTGTTTCTTGATGGAATGATTAAGTGAACATTTTATTCTAATCACTGATCCAAATTCAGCTTTCTTTAAGTGAGAGCAGGCTCCGGACAGTAGCTCGCAGTACTTGGCTGGACTTTAGAGGCTTCTATACTTTTTTTTCTTCCATGTTTGCCCTTGGGTTCTAGGATAAGGAATACTCGGCTCCTTCAAGCTCTGGAGCTGTCTCCCTCAGGGAGACAGGTTAGATTTTCTCGAGTGTCTAACAGGCATCTCCGGGTGAGCCCTTTCTGCGGTAATCCCACTCCGTCCCAGTTTCATCTGGAGGGAAAGGAGGTGGGTGAGAGAGTGGGTCAACCAAGCTAGTCAGGGAACAGGGGAGCGGGGAGCGAGGTTAAACACTTTTCCACATAGGTACAGTGGGTCTGGGATCGTCTTAGCAAAAAAGCTCAGGACTTATTCTGGTCTTTCTGAAGAGCAAATCACCTCAAACAGCCAGCAGCAGACATATCCTACCCGACCCCGTCTGTGGCCTGAGTTAGGATAGGTCAGTAGCAAGTCTGCAGGGGGAAATGCCGGGGACGGGGACGACTGTATTAGAGATGGCTGTGGTGGCATTGGGACCAGCCCAACCGCAGGATAAGCTGAGTCTTAGGGGCGGGGTCACTTAGAGGAACGGCCAACCTGTGCCCTGGCCTGGACTTTCACATCCAGGTCTTCCCAACCTCTAACAGATTTGTAGTCTTCACCCAGAGGCACGCCCCTTTTCCTGATCGGGGCACGGAAGGAGGACTTTGCTGGGGAGGGATCTGGGTTTGAAGGGAGGTAAGCAGGCTACCTTCCTCACATCTCATCTTTGCCTTTTCTAGGTCCCACCTGAGGTACCCTTGACCGTCCCTGCCCTCATTCACCCCGGATCCCGGCAATGCTAACCGCTGTCTGTGGCTCTCTGGGCAGCCAGCACACCGACGCGCCTCACGCATCACCGCCGCGCCTCGACCTGCAGCCTCTCCAGACATACCAGGGTCACACGAGCCCGGAGGCTGGGGACTACCCCTCCCCGCTGCAGCCTGGAGAGCTGCAGAGCCTCCCACTGGGCCCAGAGGTAGACTTCTCACAGGGCTATGAGTTGCCGGGGGCCTCCTCGCGGGTAACCTGCGAGGACCTGGAAAGTGACAGTCCCTTGGCACCGGGACCCTTTTCCAAGCTCCTGCAGCCGGACATGTCACACCACTACGAATCGTGGTTCCGGCCGACTCACCCAGGCACGGAGGATGGCTCGTGGTGGGACCTTCATCCCGGCACCAGCTGGATGGACCTCCCCCATACTCAGGGAGCGCTGACCTCACCCGGCCATCCGGGGGCGCTTCAGCCTGCTTTGGGAGGATACGTCGGGGACCACCAGCTCTGTGCTCCGCCGCCCCACCCGCACCCGCACCATCTCCTCCCAGCCGCTGGTGGGCAGCACCTCCTGGGGCCACCCGACGGGGCTAAGGCCTTGGAAGCGGCGGCACCAGAATCCCAAGGGCTGGATTCCGGGCTGGATGCCGCGGCCCGACCCAAAGGCTCCCGGCGATCTGTGCCCCGCAGCTCAGGGCAGACCGTGTGTCGCTGCCCCAACTGCCTGGAGGCGGAGCGACTCGGGGCTCCGTGCGGGCCCGATGGGGGCAAGAAGAAGCATTTGCACAACTGCCACATCCCAGGCTGCGGCAAGGCGTACGCTAAGACGTCGCATCTGAAGGCGCACCTGCGGTGGCACAGCGGTGACCGACCCTTCGTGTGCAATTGGCTTTTCTGCGGCAAGCGCTTCACGCGCTCCGACGAGCTGCAGCGCCACCTTCAGACCCACACGGGCACCAAGAAGTTCCCCTGTGCGGTCTGCAGCCGAGTCTTCATGCGCAGCGACCACCTGGCCAAGCACATGAAAACCCACGAAGGCGCCAAAGAGGAGGCTGCGGCGGCGGCCCAGGGCGAGGGCAAGGCCGGTGGCGTGGTGGAGTCGCCCGGGGCCAAAGGCAAACGTGAGGCCGAAGGCAGCTCGGCGTCCTCCAACTGAGCCCCATGGATGTCGCATCCTTGCTGTTCTTTATAGGGGGCGGCCTGAGTAAGAGGGGAAGACGGTTATTTATTGGTGGCGAGGGGACGGGGAAAAGGGGGCGCTAGGGGTTTTTAGTCTCGGGGGCTGCATGGAAGGCTGCTTGAATATTTAGGCTGCCAGGAGCTGAACACACCCCTCGCTTCTTCCCGTTCTCACTATTTCACCCTCCCCTGAGTTGCTGAAGAGTTGGGGTAGAGCGCCCCTACCATGTGGAGGGGTTCGGAAATAGAGATGGCTGAGGGAGATGGAGATTGGGTCGGGGCGTTGGGGGTAGCTGTCTGGACACGTCTTTAGCTTCTGGGAACCCGGACATAAAAGCACCTCGGAGCCGCCCTTCGGCCTAGGTCCTCTTTCATCCCCTTCTAGTGCTGCTCCCTCTAAAATTTCCAGAACGAAAGCAGAGATGGGGGTGGGGGAGCCTGGGGTGGTTCCCCTTAAGGGGCTGTCTACCTAGCTTGGAGGGTTATTACTGTAGAAAGAACTCCCTTCAGTGAGTTTCTTCTAAACCCTTCCGGATTCGGTTTAATAGAGGTAGGAAGAGCAGCCCAGCTCTGCAGCCAGAGCTGTGACCTGGAGGTTAGAGCTGGACCGGGAAGAGAGATCCAGCCGGGATATCCCCTTACAATCGGAAACACTAGCCCCTCCTTTCAACTCTAATTCAATCCTTAACTCTTAGACCTTGTAAGAAACCAAACTCAGCAGTCCGCATTCCCCATCCATTACCCTAGGTAGTGTTCTGAAGTCCGTCACGAGCACCGGCTCTCAAGGTGACCTAGACACCCCACCCCACTCCCAGCTCCCCATCCCTTGCTTTCCCTTTGGGATTAGAAGGGAGAGGGGTTGTCCTAGCAGAGGGATTACAGTGGAAGACCTTGCCTGGGTGCCACGCCCCTCTCTTTCATAGCTTGACCCTGACCCTTCCCGTGTTCCCACCATTGCTATCTATAGAGTCCTCCCCAGTAGAAAAATCTCCTTCCCTGTGAAGAAGAGTTATTCCCCACTGGAAGGGAGTCTGGAAAGCTGACTCTCTGTTCCCTTGTTTAGATTCTAGAGATACATTGGGTTTTGATCATAGGGTGGGAGGGTAGACTTCTGCCTGGCAGACTGGAGGACCCTGGGGCTGGGGGCACGCTCAGGTTTGAGGTAGAGGCCTTGAGACCCTCCAACCTCTCTCTCGCTCTCTTCTCTCCACCCCGAACCCTCTGCAGGGAATAGCTGTGTGTTGATTTTTAAGTTATAAGCAAAGGGTATTTTATTTAATAATTAGGGTGTGAGTGTGTGTATGTGTGTGTTGTCCGTACCTGTATGGGTGCATGTATGTGTTTCTCTACTGAGCCTGGGGTCTCCTGAGACCCCATCTTGTTCACCCCGTCCAAGGCCTGGGGCATAGACCCACAGCACCTCTTCCTCCGTGGGGGGCGGGGTGCTGAGCCCGGTCCAAGGACTGGGAGCTGTGTGGGAAGTAGGGGCTGGGATCTGGGTAGGAATATGTGTTTGTAGAAAGGCCTCCTCCTTAAAAGGGACAGGGTGAGTCCCTGTGGGACTTAGGGGCCTGAGGTAGTTTAAGAATAAGGTTCTTTCTGTATTCTCCCTCTTTCCCCACCTCCTGTTAACCTAGCCAGAGGTCCCCTTTCTTACAAAGAGCAAAGCTGGCCCTGCCTGCAGGCTGCCTGGCTAGGTGTAGGGGGCAGAACGGAGGGTGCCGTGGGTGTGGGATGCTTTCTCCTCCACCCATCGAAACCAGCCACCCTCTCCCTGCGCTACCAAGACAACTCTGTTCCAATGAGCATGCTTAGGGGAACTCCTACATGGGGTATTGGGGGGGCACATTGATGCTCCCCCTTATAGAAGCCTTAAACCCTGAGGTCTGCAGGTGGGGCTCGGATAGGTTTTCGTCTGGCCTGTTCTTTATCAATGTAGGTTTCTCAGCTGCCTGTCCTTTCAGGCAGCCCCTCTAGAGGAAAATGTAGGATTTTTTTTTTCTTTAACTGCTGTGAACCCACTTGGGGGCGAGGAGGAGGCAGAAGCAGCCTGTGTTTTTTATGCAACAATAAAGTCATCAACCAACCACACTCTTGCTTTATTTGTCTTCCAGTTCACCCTCCTGTTTTGCCTCCATCCCCCTGCAGTGAGGACTGGGTAGGGGGATCTTTGGGCAAGCATCGGCCTCTTTTCGATTGGCTGGGTCAGAGCTGGGATCTGATCCTAGCCGGGGGGCATGGCTGCCTCTGGTCCTACAGTCTCTGGTGTGAATCTGTGGAGATGAGAAGTTTCAAAAAGCTTCTTTACTCTACATAGAAGTCCTACCTCCCCAAAGATGCCTCCCAAGTCATAGCTGGCCCCACGGCTCCCTCTCTCCACCCCCCCATGGGAGCATGCTTGTCCCGGTCGGTCCCTCTGGCCGTGAGGGAGGCGGGGGTGACTGACAGTGATTTCTTCACCCAGGATGATCCCTATCAGAGACAAGGCGATGAAAGGCAGCCAGCGTATCTGATGGGCACCCGCCCAGCTGGAAGGCGTGAGGGAAAGGTTGCTGCTACTACTCAAAGCCAGAAACCTGCCAGGGTTAGGCAACCGCAGTGTGCACAGACGCACCCTCACGGGACCCACTGCCTCCCGAGGGACTGGAAATGCCCATCCACTGTTGGCACCTAATTCCTGTCAGTGAGAGAAAGTCTCACAACTCCAGAGGACTGGTGCGTGGAAAGTGACAGGGAATGCGTTTTGTTTTCTTGTGTATGTAGGATAAGGTTGGTGGCTGTGTTCTCCCACCTACTCGACGTATCTTTAACTTGCTTTTGTTCGAATATATTGTTTTCTCCTCTTGGGATTCCTATCCCTGACGGTTTCTAACCCAATTTCTCCAGCCAAATTTGGCTCTCAGATTGGCCCATCCCATCACCCGTCTGAGAAATCTGGGGGCCTTAAAGTTTTAAGGGAAACTTAGAAAGGGGCATCAGGATGATTTAGGGGCTGTGGAGAAAACCTAGACTGGTGGGGGGGTTGGAGGGGCCTGTTTCCATCTGTTGCTGGATTGAAGAGTTCAGAGTCTTGTTTACCTGTGACCACCTGCCTGAGGCTCTCCTGCAGGGCGCCTCTTTTGTCTTCCTGGTTCTGGGGGAATTAGACCCCCAGAAACCTAGTGAGTCCCCTCCTTTTCCCCAGATCTGCCTCTAGGGACAGGAGGGCAGCTGTAGGGCCGGCTGGGCTAGTCTGGGCAGGGCCAGGGCCCTCCCTCCTCCCCTTGCAACTCCTCCAGCTGACCTGCATTCTTAGCAGGGGCCTTTGGTGGGGCTCTGATGCATGCTTGATCCTCTGCAATGCTGCCTGGCTGGCCTGGGCCCCTAAAGGAACTCAGGGTCACCTCTGACCCCTCAGAAGTGGCACCCCAGCAGGATCGCATTGTCCAGGAGAGGCTGGGAAGGAGGGAAGTCATCATGTTTGGACTGACCCTCTGGACGACTTCTGAGTCCTCTCCTGACGAGAGAAGTAAAGTAGAATGCCTCTAGGGCGGGTGAATGAAGTCAAAAGTGGAAACTTGACGGATGGCAGCCCGGGGTTGCAGCCACCGCCTCCTTCGGCTCCGCCTGCTCTTCCGGTTGCCTCCTTCCTTGGCCTGTCCCGCCTCCCAGCGGCCATCTGAGGAAATGCAGAAGAGGACCCCGCTTTGCCCGCAGGGCGCCTCGAGTGTCTGTGGGTAGCTACAGTTTCAGTTGAGGTTTAAGGTGGGATGACATCCAATGGCACTCGCACCCCTCCTCCAAAACGCACCGAAGCAGCTCTTACGTGTCCATTAATCCTATACTGAGTTATACTAGTAACATAGGTTTTCAAAGAATCTAAAAAACAAAATCCACCAAAGGACATTTAGAACTAATCAAACAATAAGTCACAGAACATAGTCAACAGAAAAACAGTAAAAAATATTTCTTAAAACATTTTAATGGCCAGGCGGTGGTGGCGCACGCCTGTAATCCCAGCACTTGGGAGGCAGAGGCAGGCGGATTTCTGGGTTCGAGGCCAGTCTGGTCTACAGAGTGAGTTCCAGGACAGCCAGGGCTACACAGAGAAACCCTGTCTCCAAAAACCACAAAAAAAATATATATTTTAATGTGTACGAATGTTTTGCCTGCATGTATGTATGTACATCATGTGTGTGCAGTGCCCTTAGAGACTAGAAGAGAGCATCAATATCCTGGGACGGGAGCTACAGATGACTGTAGTGTCTGAAGATTAGGAAAAACGTCAGCTCCGTCCTGGTCCTGACTTTAATTCCAAAGATGTAATCCCAGTGAGGCAGAGTGGGCAGCCACAAACCAGGAGCAACACGAATGATTTAAGTTACTTAACTGTGTTGTTTATTTTTTTTCTTCTTTTCTTTTTTTCTTTTTAAAGATTTAACTGTTTTCAGACATATTTTATTTTTCTGAAGATTTCTTTCTACTTAGTAAAATGTGTACAAGGAATATGTACACTTGGCTGCAGGTGCCCACTGAGGCCAGAAGAGGGTGTTGGATCCCCTGGACCTGGAGCCACAGGACCATGTGAAGTACCTGGTCTCTGAGCTGGGAGCACAAAGCCGCTCCTCTCTGCAAGAGCGAGCGCTCTTAACTAACGAGCTGCCTCTCCAGCTCTTGAGAAATATTTCTAGCCAGACATTGGTGGCAAATGTCTTTAGTCCTAGCACTTGGGAAACAGGAAGAGACACTCAGATCTCTGAGTTCCAAGCCAGTCTAGTTTACAGAGCAAGTTCAGGACATCCAGGGCTTCACAGAGAAAACAGACACACACACACACACATACACACACACACACACACACACACAGAGAGAGAGAGAGAGAGAGAGAGAGAGAGAGAGAGAGAGAAAGGGGGGTTAGTGGGGAGAGAGATCTTTTTCTTTCTTTCTTTCTTT
Source organism: Apodemus agrarius (assembly GCA_964023405.1). NCBI lineage: Eukaryota > Metazoa > Chordata > Mammalia > Rodentia > Muridae > Apodemus > Apodemus agrarius. Next base: position 83,482,441 of record OZ030015.1, read on the forward strand.
TTTTTTTTCCCCTGAGACAGGTTTTCTCTGTGTAGCCATGGCTGTCCCAGAACTCACTCTGTAAACCAGGCTGGCCTCAAACTCAGAAATCTGCCTGTCTCTGCCCTACAAGAGTTGGGATTAAAGCCGTGCACCAACATTGCCCAGCAAGAGAGATTTCTATATACTCATATCAAAATATTCAAAAAGGGAAATCAGAAAGCAACACCCTTTACAATAACCCCCCCAAAAAAATGCTGTAAGAAATCAAAGAGGAAAAATCTGTTCATGAAAAGTCAAATTTATTTGGACTCAGAAATGCCTGCCCAGGCTGGCATTGAAGCCCCTATGTAACCAAGAATGCCCAGGAACTTCTGACCCTCCACCTCTGGGAATTGCAGGTGTTCTCCACCACACGGAGTTCATGCGATGCTGAGGTTTGAGTCCAGCGCTCACGCATGCCAGGCAAGCACCACACCAACCAAGCTCCATCTTCAGCCCGCATACTGAAAAACTGGAGAGACAGAAGGACGTGCATGTGTGTGCACAAGTGTGCGCGCGCGCGCGCACACACACACACACACACATACACATACTCATGTGCACATGGACACACACATGTACATATACTCATGTACATACATGGATACATATGTGTGTGCTTACACACACACACACACACACACACAGACTTCTGTGTTTATATATTGCAATAATTAAGATGGTAGAGGCATCAGGCACTCCATGTAATCCCTACAAGTAATTCCTAGAGGTCATAGGAGCATAAGTGTGTGAGACACATGTTCTTCAGTATCAACTACAGAGATGAATCGTAGAGGGGGAGAAAATGGGGGCTGGAGAGATGGCTCAGTGGGTAAGAGCACTGACTACTCCTCTGAAGGTCCTGAGTTCAAATCCCACATGATGGCTCACAACCATCCATAAAGAGATCTGGTGCCCTCTTCTGGTGTCTGAAGACAACTACAGTGTACTTACATATATAATCTTAAAAACAACAAAAAAAAACAACCTGAAAACCAAAAGCATACAAAGTCTGAATCCAGCTTCACACCTCCCCATGCCCCTCTGAGCCCAAATTTCTCCTTTCTGATCTCCTCCTCACTGCATGTAGAAGGTAGAAGTATCACACTTAGAAATTTCTAAATCCCCTTTCAAAGTTATCTTTCTACACTCTTAAACACCCAGTGAACAGAACTGAACTTGGATTTTTGGAGACAGGTGGGTTTTGCGTATGTCTCCTTGTGACATGGGGAGGTTGGGGGGGGGCACACGGTGGCCAGGGAGATGGCTCAGTCAGTAGGGGACCAAACAATCCAGTGAAGGCCTGAGTTCTGTGGCCCAGCTCTGTGGGGGTGGAGCCAGGCGGAGGCTCTCTGAGCCCGGCAGCCAGCCAGTGAAGCGGAATCATCAAGATCAGCCTCCATCAGAGGCTCAAAGAACAAGATGGAGAGCAAACAAGGAAGGCACCCGGTATTGCCCTCTGGTCTGCACACACGTGCACCGACGTGGTCGTGCGCACTTGTGCACGTGTATACACACAGATAATTTCCCAAAGTCAAGGTTGTAAAATAGGTTAAACAGCAGCAACAACAACCAAACAAGGTGGACAGTTCATAAGATACGGCACCTACGGCTGAAAATAGAAAAGGGGACAGAAGGATGGCTCGGCCGTGAAGAGTGACTATTGATCATGCAGAACACCTGCGTTTGGCTCCCACCATCCATGCCAGGTGGCTCACAACCACCGGTGACTCGGGCTCAGGGGCTGGAACACCCTCTTCTGGCTTTCATGGGCGCATGCACCCCCTACATGCAACCCACACAGATATCTACAAAACTTAAAAACTTATTTTATGTGAATTGGTATTTTGCCCGTATGCGTGCCTGAGCACCACACGTGTGTCTGCAGGCCAAGGAGGCCAGAGAGAGCGCATCAGAGTTGCTGAAACTGGAATTACAGATGGCTGTGAGCAGCTGAGCACGGGCTGGGGATCGAACCCGTGTTCTCCTCAACAGCAGCTAGTGCTTTTAAGTGCCCAGCTCTCTCTCTAGCCTATAAAAATAAAAAAAATTAAAATTAATAAAATAAAGCTGGAGTCGGGCGGTGGTGGCACACGCCTTTAATCCCAGCACTTGGGAGGCAGAGGCAGGCAGATTTCTGAGTTCGAGGCCAGCCTGGTCTACAGAGTGAGTTCCAGGACAGCCAGGGCTACACAGAGAAACCCTGTCTCGAAAAAAAACCAATAAATAAATAAATAAATAAATAAATAAAAATAAAATAAAGCTGGGTGGTGGTGGCACATGCCGTTAATCCCAGCACTTTGGAGGCAGACTCAGGCTGATCTCTTGAGTTTGAGGCTAATCTGGTCTACAGAGCAAGTTTCAGGACAGGCAGATATACACAAAGAAACCCTGTCTCTAAAATCAAAACAAGACAAAACAAAACAAAACACAAAAGCAATAATAAAATAAACAATACTGTAACTTAAAGTATCTCTATGCCTCTTGTCTTGTGTCTGCCCAGTTTTCCTGGGATTGCATTTTTGAAATTCAAGCCAGGAAGCAGGTATCGAGAAAAGTTTTTCCCTAATCTCCAGAACCCCCAGCACTGATGGCTATTTTGTGAATTCTTTGTTTTCATTCAGGCTTCTTTTCTCCTTCAGCCCTGCTCCCTATTTATGACTCTATCTGATGAGCCTGAAGGGAAAGCCCAGGACACTTAAGCGGGATTTCAAAGGCCTCTCCGCTCTAAGAAATGGCGCTAGCTAGCACGCACCCTCGTGGAAGACGGTGGCCTTGCAGGTGTTCTGTGCCGGCCCCGCCCCCGGGGACAAAGGCCTTCCAGGTCACCTACCAGAGAACCTGGGTCCGGAGAAACTGATCTGACCTGAAGAGGACTTAGCGGCGCCCGGAACCGGGTCTGAGGGTCTTGGAGGCAGAGAGGGTGAGAGACGGAGGCACTGAGGACTTGGAAAGGGTTAGACGGAAGAGGAGCGTGAGTGTGGGCATGCGCAGGAGCGTGGGATTCTTGGAGCCAGCGTTAGTGTCTAGAAACTATCCCTACAGCCAGCCTGGAAGGGCTAGGACTCCAAAGCAGACGCTCTTAACGTGCAGAGTTTTGTCTGTCTCCTGATCCCAAGCCAAGTGCACTGTGAGTGCACACCACGCTTTGAGTGTGCGCACTTTGCTGTGTGTCCCAGAGCGTCCGGCTTTTGACCCTGTCTTCTCAGAGTGCACACGTGGGGAGGGAGTGTCCTGGGCTCCACCGGTGGCCAAGATTGTTGAGAGTTATGAGGGACATGAACATCCCCACTTCTTCGCAGATGGCGTCCTCGAGCCCCGATGCCCCTCGTTCCTGCGACTGCTTTGTCTCTGTGCCCCCGGCCTCAGCCATCCCAGCCGTAATCTTCGCAAAGAACTCAGACCGGCCCCGAGATGAGGTGCAGGAGGTGGTGTTTATACCGGCAGGCACTCACAACCCTGGGAGCCGGCTTCAGGTGGGTTAGGACTTAGAAGGAGCTGGAAGGTTTAGACGTTATTCCCAGACCTTCTTTTTCTTGCCCCTGGGATGGGAGCAGATGAAGCGGAAAGAGTATGGACTTCAAGTCCACCAACCTGGACTTTGAGTCGAGTTAGCTTCTGCTAACTCAGTCTACTCATGTGTGACCTGAGAGTAAGACCCTTCTCGGGACCATTTAAAGTGGCTGACAAGGTGTCCGGGCAATGTGAGTTCTGGGTCTTTTTTTTTTTTTTCTTCAATGAAGTCTTCCTTCCTCTCTTTCTTCTTTGCCTCCAGTGCACCTACATCGAGGTGGAGCAGGTGTGGAAGACACATGCTGTGATTCTGAGCCGCCCTTCTTGGCTGTGGGGGGCCGAGATGGGTGCCAATGAACTTGGTGTTTGCATTGGCAACGAAGCAGTGTGGACCAAAGAGCCTGTAGGGGAGGGGGAAGCCCTGCTGGGTATGGATCTCCTCAGGTACAGACCTACTTACTCTTCAGTGCCCCACTCCCTCCACTTAGCGCCTGAGTCTATTGGGTTGTCTCTGTTGGCCTTGCCCTGTGGCCTTTCTAAGGAGGCTACCGTCTTATATCTTCCTAGTCTGATAAAGAACCTCCCTTGGCCTAGAGTGCTTTCTTTTTTTTTTTTTTTCTTCCAGTACTTCTTTTGTTTGTTTTGAGACAGGGTTTCTCTGTGTAGCCCTGGCTGTCCAGGAACTTGCTCTGTAGACCAGGCTGGCCTCAAACTCACAGAGATCCTCCTGCCTGTGTGCCACCGCACATAGCTCAGTGCTACTTTTGTTAATTGAAATATCACATAGTTGGGATTTATAAAAACTGATAAATGCGGGGCAGCCCGGTCTGAGGAGAGGGTCGGGTGCTTCTTCCTTGGAGAGAGTGTTCCAGACCTTTCCATGGAATTCTCTGTTCAAAGCTTGGCAGCCATATAGCTTGTTACTGTTTCTTCATGTTTGTTTGTTGTTTTATTATGTCCTGAGACAGGGTCTCACTGCATAACCCTGACTGGCTTACAATTTACTATGTAGGCCAGGCTAGCCTCAAACTCACAGAGATCTGCTTGCTGGGGTTAAAAGTGTGTACAGCTACTCCAGCTGATTTTTCATTTTGTTTTGGTATTCTGTTTGTTTAAAGATAAGAAATCATGTAGTATATAGCTAAGTCTAGAGACGAACTTCTGATCTTCCTGCCTCCACCCCTTCAGTGGGATCAGAGGCCTGGCCATCGTTGCTGCCGGGTCTGCTGTGTTACATGGGCTTCTCATGCTCGTGTGACATGTGTGGATCACGTCTGTGCTCTGACTTTTCTATCAGGCTGGCTTTGGAACGGAGCAGTACTGCCCAGGAGGCTGTGCACGTGATTGCGGGCTTGCTGGACCGCTATGGGCAGGGGGGCAGCTGCCGGGAGGATCCTGAGCCATTCTGCTATCACAACACCTTCCTACTGGCTGATCGGACAGAGGCGTGGGTGCTGGAGACAGCTGGGAGGCTGTGGGCTGCTCAGCGCATCCAGGGTAGGAGTCTAGCATAGAACCTGCCTCCAGGAGGGAACCTGGACCTCCCCAGGTACTGCCCTCTATTTCTGGATGCTCCCACCTTGGTTCTTCCTGACAGCCTTGGGCAGTGGGAGAGCTGGTGAGTCCCAGAGGGCCGGGGAGGGGCACCCTGGGAGACTAGAAATGAATGCACTTAGGAACTCTTTCTCCTTCACCTGGCCAAATGCCCCCATGCTTCAGTCTGCCCCTTTCTCTGAGAAGCCTCCCTGGATCTCCCTGTGTGCTCAGGAGGTCTTATGCAAGCAGCTACCGCTTTGCTGTCCCATCTGTCCCTATGATTTTAGTTCTGATTGATTTGTCAGTCTCCTCATTACCATAGGCCCCTTGAGAGCAGGTTGTACTTGTTCAAACTGTCATCTAAGTACATCACCCAGGGCCTACCTAGCCCATAGTTGGTGCCGCATAATAGATAAACAAGTTCCTCTTCTTACACAGGAGGTGCCCGGAATATTTCCAACCAGCTGAGCATTGGCACAGACATCTCAGCAGAACACCCAGAGCTCCGCAGCCACGCCAAGGCTCAGGGTTGGTGGACCGGGCAGGGCATCTTTGACTTTGCAAAGGTCTTTTCCCTGACCCAGCAGCCTGTGCGCATGGAGGCTGCCAAGGCCCGCTTCCGGGCAGGGTGCGAGTTGCTCCAGCGGCAACAAGGTCTGTGAGTGGTGGGCAGGAGGGCCACGGCAACCCGGCTGGGGTCTCGCTCACACCCGGTGGCTGAGCCCTCCCCCACCTCGCCCTTGGCAGGGAGCATCACAGCAGAGGTGATGATGGACATCCTCAGGAACAAGGAGAGCGGCATCTGCATGGACTCCGGAGGCTTCCGCACCACAGCCAGTATGGTGTCGGTCCTGCCCCAGGACCCCACGAAGCCCTGTGTCCACTTCCTCACTGCCACGCCAGACCCATCCAGGTGAGGGGTGGAGAGGGCATCCTGGTCAGGGACGTGACAGCGCATGTTCCCTGTTATGACTTCAAGCCCTTCAACCTGTGTCTTATCAGGTCGGTATTCAAACCTTTCATCTTTGAAGTGGGGGTGTCCCAGTGCCCCCAGGTGTTGTCCCCCACTTTCGGAGCCCAGGACCCTGTTCGGATCGTCCCCAGATTCCAGACTCAGGTGGACCGTCGACACTCACTCTATCGTGGACACCAGGCAGCCCTGCGGCTGATGGAGGATGAGCAGGTGACCCTGGGGACTGGGCTGAGGGCAGGTCAGAAACACCTTCTGGATCTTCTGGAACCAGAAGGGGCCTGGGACTGGAGGAGGCTGTAGGTCTGGGGAGAGGTGGGACCTTCAGCTAGTCTTGGGTTTCTCCTGCCTAGGGGAAGAGGGTCTATGTCCTTCACCTCTGAATTTTCCAACAGGAACAGGCACAACAACTCCGAACAAAGCAGCAGAGGCTGGAGCAGGAAGGCCTGGCGGCTCTCAGAGGACTGCTCACTGGGGAACAGACCCCACCTCCCCAGGGGCTGGGCAGCCTCTTCCAGGCCTTTGTGGAGAGGGAGCAGCAGGCCTATGCCTAAGCATGCAGGAGCTCCAGGACCGACCGGGGCCCTGAGCTGTGCGGTGCAGGTGAATCACAGCCATTCCTTCACCCCGCTCATCCAGGTTCCCAGTGACTTAATAAATGTTTGATTTCCTTATTCAGTGAACAGGGTCTCAGGTCAATTGAGAAGAGCTGAGCCAGGGCAAAGGGCGGCTCCCAGCCGGCTGCTAACCCTGTGATGCCGAGCCATAAACCCTAATGCTGTGTGCAGTGGGACCTAATTGTGGTGCTGGTGCTGCTGGTGCTGGTGGTGGTGCTGGCGCTGGTGCTGGTGCTGGTGCTGGTGGTGTTTTCATGAAGACCCCTCATTAGGTAGCTGGCCTGTATTTGGGGACAATCAGGATCCCAAGGTTTAGTCCTTAGCTTGGACTGCATGGTGACATGTCTTTAAAATGATTACTCAGGAGGCAGAGGCAACTGGATATTTGTGAGTTCCAGGCTAGCCTGGTCTGCATAGTGAGTTCTAGGCCAGCCAGGGTTATACAGTGAGGCACTATCTTTACAAAGACACATAGGCATCTCACTGTGAGACAGCAAGGTGCTCCTGCTTCTTGCCCACTTGAGGACCATCAAGCCATCTGGGGACCCAGAGATGCCAGCCCTTTCGGTCACCCCTAAAAGGTTAAGCTGCTTTGAGTGACTGTGGTTTGGATTCCTTGACTTGCCCCATATAACATGAAAAGCCTTTGAAGCCCAGAGACACTTTATTGGGGGCGGGGCCCGAGAAGGAGGTGCGTGCACAGAGGCCATGCATCACTTTGTGCTCTTTTTGCTTGGAGTTTTGGTGGTGCTGGGGGCTGCAGCCAGAGAGGTCTTGGAGGCCGTGGCTGCTAGAGCCCCCTTCCTTGCCTGGACAGAGCTTTTCTGGTTCCTGGGAACCTGTTTCTTGGTAGAAGAGGCAATCTGGGTTGAGGAGGTGGCTTTAGGGGCTGACTCCTTCCCGGGCTGTTCGGTGACAGCAGGGCTGCAGTCCCCAGCCATGGGCACAGCAGGCAGCAGGGGCAGGTCGGTGAGGACGGGCTGTGTCTCCATCCTCGACAAGTGCTCTGACAGGACTGCCTGCTGCCTGCGTTCCTGGTGCTGATGCATCTCCTGCTCCAGGTCCTTGAAGAATCCTGGGGGAGAAGAGTTGTAGCCCTAGGCTCAGCAGGGGGGCCTTGGGCTCAGGGATACCCCTGGTAAACTTCCTGCCATCCCCAGTCAAAGGAGTGTGTGGCTGGGGCTGGAAGGGACGAGTCCCCAGCGTCCCCTAGCTCGATCCTGCCCTGACTCCGGACAGAGGTGGATCATTGGCCCTCACTCGCTTTATTGTGGGGAGCAGGTGGCCCTGAGGCTGAGCATGTAGCCCCCAGGGACCATGCCCCATGCTGGGAGAAGGACACACATGCCACCCTCCCGAGTGGCACTCGGGAAACATGAAGGGCCTGGAGTGGAAGAGACCACAGAGCTGCTGAGGTCACTCCACAGAATTAGCTGCCCAGGATAGTGTCAGTGTGGTCCCCCCACCCCCTCTTCTCCTGGGGCAGAGTGTGCCTGGGGAGACTGCAAGCTGTGGAAATAGTCACCTCGCTCTGCACAGAAGGGGCCATTGAGCTCTGGAAACTCCTCTTCGTCATCTGAGGATTTATCCTCCTCATCTGAGGTCCACCGCTCCAAGATAGGCTGCTTGTCCAGGTCCAAGAGCAGTGGCAGGGCTCCGATCACCATCTTCCTGTAAGGCAGGAGCAGAAGCTACGCATGAAGGCGTCCCTGGTGTGGGGCCTGGGAGGGTACAGTGATGTGTCCTTTAGGGAATCCCATTCCCCTGGATGGGAATGGCTTCTGGAGATGGGCCTAGGGTCAGTCTCAAAGAGCAGCAGGCTGGCTCCTGTGAGGTGCTGGCTACGGGCCTGGAAGGTGACAGGCTCAGTCACGATGGCTGAAGGTGGCAGGCTGAAGGTGGCTGCCTAGAGCGCAGGTGACACTCAGCTCTCCCTCGGGCCCTCCTCACCTGTAGCCATCCTTGTTGGTGCAGGGATTTCCACACAGGTTGAGAATGAGAAGGCTCTGGGGGAGCTCATCTGTACAGCAGAAAGAATGGGGTCTCATGCCTGCTCTGCACCACCCCCACGAGAGAGACAAGCATCAGGGACTATAGCAAAAATCACACAGGGCTTGGCGCCAAGAGGAGGGAAGACCCCACCCAGGACACATTCCACGAACCAGGCTGCCCCTACCTAGCTTCAGTGTTTCTATCAGGTTCTCAGAAAGGTCCAGAAACTGGAGGTACTGGAGGTCAAGGAGGTTCTCCACATGCTTGATTTGGTTTGCTGCCAGAGACAGGAAGCTGCAAGGGAGGAGGAAGAGACAGAGAGGAGGCTGAGCTACAGGACTGCGAGGAGGAGGGGCAGGGAGGAGGGCTCCCTGTGTAGGCAGCTAGCTGACAAGTGGGGACTCAAAGCCTCATGGGGTGAGGGAAGCAGAGCCAGGCTTGAGAGCCCCAAGCCAGTTCTAGGGGTGTAGCCAGTTTCTCGCCACCTGCCACCCCCTCCTTCCTCCCTCCCTGCCTCGGTGCCACATACCGCAGGGACGTGATGCAAGCCAAGTTCTCGATGCGCTGGATCTTATTCTGCAGGAGGGAACCAGGGTGGGGACCGAGGTAAGGCAACAGCTGGGTGGGAAGCCTTCTGGAGGGGACGAAGGTCTAGACCATGTCTGGGTGGGAAGCCTTCTGGAGGGGACGAAGGTCTAGACCATGTCCACGCTCGGCTGCAGCCACCACACCCGGAGAGTGACCGCTCAACCTGACTGAGTAGCTGGATGTCATTTTCTTGGAGAGAGATGCTTTGTTTCCTCTGGTCAATGGTTAATGTGTAAACTTGGGGTTAGTCCATTGAGTTGACCAAAGAGGGACTGGAGACTCAAGAGGAAACTGAGGGACCACTAGGGAAATGGAAAAGTCTGCAGGTTGAACTCCAGTTACTAGGCTTGGCGGCAAGCCCTTTTATGTATTGAGCCATCTTGCCAGTCCTTTGCTTGCTTGCTTGCTTGCTTATAGACTTCATCACTTAATTTGGCATTGGCTGGCCTGGAAGTTGTAGAACAGGCTAGCCTCCAACTCAGATTTGCCTACCTCTGCTTCCCAAGTGATGGGACCAAAACCATACACCACTGCACATATTTATTTTTAAGACAGAGTTGTGTGTGGTGAACTAGAACTTTCTATGTAAACTTGGTAGCCTCAACCTTGTGAGTCTTCCGCTTCCACCTCAGTGCTGATGAAGTTCTGGGGTTAAAGGCGTGTGCACCACCCCCAAATGGGAGCCGGCTTGGGCCTGAGAGGACCTTCTGCAGTCTAGACGGTCTGGACCATAGTGATTCTAGAACACATTCAGGAGCTCCTGCTAAGGTGGAGTAGGAAATCAGTCTTTTTGCTTGCTTGTTTTGCTTTGTGTTTTTGAGACAGGGTTTCTCTGTGAAGCCCTGACTGTCATGGAACTCACCCTGTAAAACAGGCTGGCCTCAAACTCATAGGGATCCGTCTGCCTCTGCCTCCCAAGTGCTGGAATTAAAGGTGTGCGCCACCACCACCCAGCCAGAAATCAGTGTTTCAATTCAGGAGAATTCCTGATCATTTGGGAATGTTTCATAAGTGGGGAGGGGAGGGGGACAAACTTTACCGATTGCAGGTAGAGGCTGTGAATATTCCGGAGGCTCTCTAAATTCCCAATACAAGTAATCCCTTCCCCGTCCAGGCGGACAGTCTCCAGTTCATCCAGAGTGTGAAACCTGGAGGAGAGGAGGCAGGGTTCACACCTGTGGCTTTCAGTAAAAGATGGGAAGGAGGGAAGAGGAGACATGTCTCAAGGAAAGGAACAGGGCTGAGTGGTTTTGCGACTTCAAGGACAGCTTCGTGACACTAGTCTAAGTCGTGAGACTGGCTGCTCTCAGACACTCTGCTCTCCAGTGGTGACACTGAGAAGGAGCAAAGAGAAAGCTGCCAGGGGCCCTCCGGGTAACCAGGAGATGGCTGTCAATGCTCCTGGAGATTCAGAATGAGAGAGGCTGTCCTTGGCCGGTGGAGGCAAGGCTGGGGTGAGGAGAGATGCAGAAGTACTCGCGTGTCTCCTGGCAGAACCTTTCTCCCTTTATAATGATTATGGAAGGAAAATCATTTGTTCTATCCTTACACCCATTATTTCCAAATTTACTGGGTGTCCTCCAGACCATCACTACTAGGGAAACCAACAAGACATCTATTATGACAGGTGGACGCCAGAGGCAGGTACAAGAAACAAAAGTGGGTACATGTGCTATGCTCCAACTCCAGCCTGGGGGACCAGGGGCTTCCTGGAGAAGATGACCAGTGCACAGGCAGTGGGGGGAGGGGGGACAATGAATTTCAAGCAGGACAGATAGTGCTAATCCAGCCTGTCTTGACCTCAAATGTTCAAAAGGAACCTTGAATCCTTTGGGAGTGGAAGACGCAGATTCTAATTCAGTGGGTTTGGGATGGGTATCCTTCTTTCTTTCTCGTAAAGGCAAAGAGCTGCATGTGGCCCTGGGTGGCCTCGGACTTTAGCCATGTGTCAGGTGAGCTATATCCCCGGGGGAGATTTTCATTTCTAACAAGCCAAAGCTCTCAGGTGATGTCATGCTGCTCTAACTAACAAGGGGCAAGACCATGGCATGAGGGCTGGAGAGATGGCTCCGAGGTTCAGAGCACTGGCTGCTCTTCCAGAGGTCCTGAGTTCAATTCCCAGCAACCACATGGTGGTTCATAACAATCTTTAATGGGATCTGGTGCCCTCTTCTGGCATGGAGGTCGGAATGCATTGTATACATAATTTTAAAAAATGTTAAAAAAATAAAAAAGAACACAGTATGAGAAATTGCACACTTGTAGAATGTGGCTGTAAATAAGGTTGGTTTACTCTAGCTGTACTAGGTTGCTGAGGAAGTTTCTACCAAGGAGTAATTAGATTTGTCATTTACAACAATCATTGGGGCAACAACAGTGTGGGGAGGCCAAACTGGGAACTGGAGAATTTTGGGGTTTGCTAAGAAGTAGTGACCTCCAAAGCAGCTGAGGATGTATGAAAAAAAAATCTTCAAGAAGCAAAATTCAGGGCGGTGGTGGCGCACGCCTTTAATCCCAGCACTTGGGAGGCAGAGGCAGGCGGATTTCTGAGTTCGAGACCAGCCTGGTCTACAGAGCGAGTTCCAGGACAGCCAGGACTACACAGAGAAACCCTGTCTCGAAAAACAAAAACAAAACAAAAACAAACAAAAAAACAAAGAAGCAAAATCCAACTGGAAAGTAGCACTGATTGGTGCATGGAGTAACTAAAGAGACAAACATGAGTTGGAAAGTCAGTATAGCTCAGGGACCTGAACAACAGTGTGTCCTTTTTCTATCACCCGTTTCCTTCCCACCCACTCACAACTTTTCTGACAGGTCTTCATCTTCAGGGAAGGTCAAGTTCCGCTTGGTGATAAGGGCTTCGGTAATGTGGACACCTTCCTCGCTTCTCTTGGCAGCCTTCTTAGCTGGGGAAAGATGAGCCTTTTGTCACCTGTGATCATTTTTTGGAGACCCGACCTTACTGTTGTCCAACTGTTCTGTCAACTCACCTTCCTGCTCGTCTCCTGGCATGATCTAAAATGAACAGTGACTGCTTGAGGCAGATGGACGAAGAGAAGCAGAGAAGCTTAGACGGGCTGGGATAGTTGAACGCAGGTTGGGGGGCGGGGGGAAGACAAAGGAGACAAGGACAGGGGGTTCTGAGAATTGTTGGGGGTGCGGTGGAAGATCGGAGTAAATGGGAGCGAAGGATCTGGAGTTAGAGGTGTGTGGCGTGGCTTTACTGGCCTTAAACTGAAAGGACCAGGAGGGTGAAAAAGAACCGTTCCTTGAAGGCGCGCGTCGTTGCTAGGAGACCGGACGCCAGGTCTGACGGAACTGGGGGAGTGAGGGCGGGCTCCACAAGCCCAGATGTACGCATGCGGATAGCGGCCTCATCCGGCGACACGCCCACTGTTTCCGGCCCTGGGTTTTCTCTGCTGCCCCACAATCCTTAGCTCCTTCCGTCTCCGCGCAGCCCTCACGGGAACTTCCTGTAGCTATGGCTGCGGCGGTGGCCGGGATACTTCGTGGAGGTCTCCCGCCCCGGGCGGGTAAGGAGTGGCCCAGGGCCTCACTGCACGCAGGCTGGCGCTCTCTAGCCCTCGCCTCCCTCCTTTCCTTCTGACCCTTCCCGTAATCTCTGACCGTCGACCGCTCTCAGGATCCTGCCACTCGCCGGATCTCTGATTTGACTGGGTCCAGTTACTTGCCTGTGACATCCCTTCCACAACCCCTCCCCCAAACTGGGAGTCCCAGCAAGGCTGCCACCAAAACATTGTTTATTCCTACATCCCAGGACCCCGCTTTGGATTTTTCTAACCCTCTCCCAATTTTCTTACCCCTGATCCTGGAGAGTCCTTGCTAGAAATTTTATGTATTCCTTCTTAAGGTCTTAGCCCCAAACAGAGACTCTAGTCTACTCTCAACTACCCTCTCTCCATAAAGCAGGTTTTTCGGTAAAAATCTGTTTGTATCAATTCAGTCTAGCTTTGCGTATGCACTTGTCTCATCTGAACTGTTACACTGTATCCATCTCAGCTACTAAGTGTCTCACGTTAATAGGCATTAGGCATTTAGTGAGCAAATTTGATACCGTACTGTAGGATTGTGCTGCTCTTTGCTTCAAAACAAAGGCGCCTTGGGAGGTTGGGAGGAAGGCATTATTCTTAAAGAAGTATCTACTTTATGTATAGGAGTACATGGGTAACATGGTAGCTGTCTTCAGACACACCATTCAGACCCCATTACAGATGGTTGTGAGCCACTATGTGGTTGCTGGGAATTGAACTCGGAACCTCTGGAAGAGCAGTCAGTGCTCTTAACCTCCAAGCCATCTCTCCAGCCCCAGGAAGGAGGCATCATTCACTCCTCTTTACAGATAAGCATACTGAAGTTTGAACCAGTTAAGTGACTGGGCAAAAATAACACTAAGGAGTTACAGAGTAACTTTTAGTTTAGGGCCTAAAATTCAGTTTCCTCTCCTTTCACAGGCACTCGTGTCAGGTCTTGTGACCCTTAACCATAAAATCTCTCAACCTGGCGATCTTCTCCATATTACCTGGAGTCTTCTAGCTGATCCTCTCCCTGCAAAACTACAGTGGTGTTTATGTTCGGGCTGAAAGAGTCACCTTGGCTCAAAGCTTTGTAGTATTTCCTTGGTGCAGAGGAGGCCTTCCATGCTCTTCCTGTCACCAAGATTGTGCCACTGGGCACAAAAATGTCAGCGGGCAGCTCACATGCCTCTTTTCTCCACCATAGGGGGGTTCCCAGGGTTGAGTTCAGGCTGTCAGGGTTGGTGGTGCATTTATTGTCCTGGAGGAGTCATCTCTCAGGCCCGTAGTTTTGCATTTGAGTCAGGGTCTCACATTAGTGAGGTTGACATTGATCTCAGATTACAGGTGTGCACCACCATATCTGACCTGGAGAAAGACTCCTTCGGGACAGTTGTGAGGATGTTGTGTTTTTACCCCCTTCTGGCTTCAAGTCATAGGAGCCTCAGAGCCATGGGATGAAGCCATCATTATAACGGGAAGAGTTTCTTGCTGGACACCCCCCCCACACACACACACACTGAGTCTCGAATTTCATAGGTCTAGGGCAGGCAGGAAAGCATGTACGTTCCCAGGCGAAGCTGATGGTGGTGGCTTGATGGAGGTGTTTGTGCTTCGAGAGAACTGCTGCTTAGAGCGAGGACTGGCGTGTTGCAGCAGGGCTGGTCCTGGTGGCGTTTGCTTCCTTCTTTCATTTGCTCCGATTCTCTTGCTGCTAGGGATGGAACCTTGTGCCAGGCAGGTAGACCAGCTCTGAACCTCTTAAATGCAGCGCCAGCCTGGATGACTGTTTGTGACTGAAGTCTTACTGGAGCACAGTCTCATTGCTTCGCATATTGTTTGTGGCCGCACTGGTTTCTGGTTGGTCCGTTGATTTTTGTACATCTTATTTATCACAAGGCTGGTCTCTGTTCATCCCCAGCCAGCCTGGAACTTGCAGAGATAGACACACCTGCCTCTGTCTCCAAGGCATTAGCGTGATGGTATACACCACCATGCCCAGCTTGTTCCTTCATTCTCATTCTCTCTCTCTCTCTCTCTCTCTCTCTCTTTTGGTTTTTTGAGACAGGGTTTCTCTGTGTAGCCCTGGCTGTCTTGGAACTCACTCTGTAGACCAGGCTGGCCTCAAACTCAGAAATCCGCCTGCCTCTGCCTCTGCTTCCCAAGTGCTGGGATTAAAGGCGTGCACTACCACTGCCTGGCTTTGTTCCTTCATTTTAAAGAACACTCTCCCACAGTGTAGCACTGGTTGGTATAGAACTCAATGTGTAGACTAATCTGGCCTTAAACTTGGGGCAGTCCTCCTGCCTCTGTTTTCTGAGTGGTTATATGCATGTTTCACCATACCTAGGTTATTGTTATTATTAATCTATTTTGTGTGTTTTGATTCCATATATAACATATACCACATTTTTGCCCAGTGCCAGCAGGTGTCAGAAGAGGGCTTTAGCTCCTCTGGAACTGGAGTGACAGGTGTTGTGAGTCATGGGTGCTGAGGAGTGAGCCGCAGAGCCATCTCTCCAGCTCCAGCCACGTCTAGACGTTTGTGGTTGCTTTTAGCAGAGTCGAGTGACAGGCTATATGAACCCCCACCTTCAAATATTTATTTGGCCATTTAAGGAAAGGTTTTTCTCAATCTTCTCCTCATATGCTTTATTTGTTTGTTAATTTAGGCATTTTCTTTGCTCTTTGAGGTGGTCTTGTACCCTGGCCTGGGGTCTTACTAACGACAGTTCTGCCTTAGCCTCTCCTGAGGGGACTGCAGTGCGCACACTATTCCCGGTTCTCTGTCTCCTTTGTACTTTTAAAATACTTTATCTTGTTTAAAAAAAAAAAAAAAATTTAAAATTCTAGGACTGCGGGGCTGAAGAGATGGCTCAGTGGTTAAGCACTTACTGCTCTTCCCAAGGTCCTAAATTCAAATCCCAGCAACCATATGGTGGCTTATAACTATCAATAATGAAATCTGATGCCCTCTTCTGGTGTGTCTGAAGATAGCTACAGTGTGCTTACATATAATAAGTAAATAAATAAATAAATAAATCTTTTAAAAAAATGTCTAGGACTGTACATAGGAGGACCTGTAGAGGGCTGGGTCTGTGGTCCACTTGGTAGAGTACGTGCCAGCGTCCACGGAGCACTGTATTTACCCTAGCACGCTTAAAGCAGGCATAGTGACATACACCTGCAGTCCTAAAGGCAGCACACAGGCGGAGTGGGCAGTGAGTTCAAGGCAGCCTGGGCTAGATGAGATCCTGTCTAAAAACAAAAAGCGACAGTAACAAAAACCTGGACACAGAAGTGTCTTAAGATATTGAGCCTCTGCTAAGGTCACCCACTAAAAGGAGAAGAGAATGGTTTTGTGCCACGTCCAGCTCTGTTAACCATGCCTTTCCCTGTTTCCCTGTGGAGGGGGAGGGGTTCTCTGTTAGTTGAAGATAAGCTAGGTCCTCTGAGGGGCCGTGTCTTACGCTGCCATCTCCCCTCACAGCTTGGCTGCCCACCCTCCAGACTGTGCGTCATGGCTCCAAGGCGGTGACGCGCCACTGGCGAGTCATGCATTTCCAGCGGCAGAAGCTGATGGCTGTAACTAAGTACATTCCTCCCAAACCTGCCATCAACCCCAGATGCCTCCCGCCTCCTCCCAAGCCCCCCAAGGAGGTAAGGTGGTACTTGGTGTGGGGCTGGTGGGGCTGGATTCCAAGCCCTGCGGTCACTCACATCAGCAGTTCACTTTCCCACTTCAAGCCCAAGGTTCAGAGAGAGAGAGAGAGAGAGAGAGAGAGAGACTTTCTGTCTGAGAGAGAGAGAGTGTGAGAGTGAGAGAGAGAGAGTAAGTGTGTGAATGTATGTACATACTTGCCACTGCTCGCGGTGGACGACAGAGGAAAACGTTCAGGATTCATTTCTCTCTTAACATCCTGTCAAGCCTCTTGTTTCTGCCATGCTGCATGATCCCCACGGGCCTACAGGTCCTGGTGAGTTTTCTGTCTCGCTGCAGCAGCTGTGATTGCAGATGTGTGGAAACACATCAGGCTTTCTCCCGTGAGTCCGGGGTGGGGTGGAGATCGGCTCGTCAGGCTCCCACGCAGGCACTTTAACTCTCTGAATCTCACCCACCCTAGATCCTTGATAGTAAAATACACACTTGGTTCTGCGTTGACGTCGCAATCTGCATTTTCTGTAGTTTTTACTTGTCTCCAAAAAAAGCATCTGGAAGCTTTACAAGTTTGTGGGCGGAATTTCACTCCTGCCTTTTTTTTTTTTTTTTTTTTTTTTTTGAGACAGGGAGTCGTAGCCATGCTCTTCTCAATTTCTGAGTTCAAGTGATCTCACCTTAACTTCCTGGATGCTGAGATTACAGGTGTGAGCTACCACACCCTGTTCTTTCCTGTTTTAAAGGAGCCAGAGGCTTCCACGTTTTCCCTGAGGGATGGATGCTAGAAGCTTCTATCTTTTGAAAGGAACAGGAAGAAGCTAAGTGTGGTGTCACAAACCTATGTTAGCGTTTAGCAGGTGGAAGCTGGAGGATCCGTTGCCCAGGACCGTCCTGGGCTATATAGGAAGCTCAGGGCAGGTTTGCATTATTTGACAAGCTGGTTTGAAACAAAACAAAACAAAACAAAACAAAAAAACCAAAAACCAAAACACTGGGCAGGGCAGCACACAACTAAATTCTAGCACTCAGAAGGCTGAAGCAAGAAGATTGCTTATGAGTTCCAGGCTAGCCTTGTCTACATTAGTTCCAGATCATCTAGGACTATAAGGAAACCCTGTCTCAAAAAAAAAAAAAAAAAAAAAAAAAAAGGAGCGGGTCTGGAGAAATAGCTCAGCAGTTGTTCTTCCAGAGAGCCCAGGCTGGATCTTAAACACCTACATGCCGGCTCAGAACTGTCTGGAATGCCCTCTTCCAGTCTTCTAGGTCACTACATACGTAGGCTGCACACATGCATGCCGGCAAATACTCATACACATAATACATTTTTTTTAAAAGAAAAAAGAGCCGGGCATGGTGGTGCATGCCTGTAATCCCAGCACTTGGGAGGCAGAGGCAGGCAGATTTCTGAGTTCGGGGCCAGCCTGGTCTACAGAGTGAGTTCCAGGACAGCCAGGACTACACAGAAAAACCCTGTCTCGAAAAACCAAAAAAAAAAAAATAATAATAATAAATAAATAAATAAATAAAATAAAATGGCGTCCTCAGCTGGAGAGGTAAAGGTCTCCTTTATATATAAAGGCTCTCTGCTAAGCCTGGTCTGGGGACTGAACTCATTTCCTCCAGGTCTGATGCCAAGTGCCTTTGCCCACTGAGCCGTCTTCCAGTCCCCCATCCTATATTTTAAATTGGTAAAACAGTTCACCCTTGGCACAGTGTGAGATTGATAATTGAAGTAACTGTGTGTATGTGTGTGGTACTGGGCATTGAACCACATCCTGGACAAGTGGCCTGTGGCCAAGTCTATCCCAACGCCCCCGCCCCCCCCCCTTTTTTTTTTTAACTCTGTAGCTCAAGCAGGCCTTGAACTTTTGATTCTCCTGCCTCAGCGTCCTGAGTAGCTAGCATTAATTTTACAGGCCTGTATTACTACAGCCTATAATGAAGGATCTTTTGCTAAATATGGTAACCCAGGATGCCTGGAAGGTGTCTGGAGAGTGGCAGGTGCTCTCGAGTTTGCATACTCTGCTCTGAAGCCTGCAGCTCTAGGGGAAGGGGAACAGTTATGGTAGCGGTGTCCCGTGCTGTAGGAATCAGGTCCAGCTCCCCTACCCACTCTCCAGTTTGTTACACATTCTGGTGACAGTGACCATCCCGGTGCCTGTGTGGGAAACGGGAGGGTACCAGACCAACTTCATCTCCTCAGCCATTCCTTCCTTCTTGCTGCAGGAGTCAGGCCTCATCCGGCTCCTGCGTCAAGATATAGTAGCAGTGTTTCGGGACAACCGAATGATAGCCGTGTGCCAGAACGTGGCCCTGAGTGCGGAGGACAAACTGCTCCTGAGGCACCAGCTGCGGAAACACAAGATCTTCATAAAAGTCTTCCCCGGCCAGGTAGGGTGGCCCTGGCTCAGGCCTGTCGTCTCTTATGTCTGCCGGATGGGCCTCCCACGGGATACCCAGCCTCTGCCCTAGGCAGCCCAGACAAGCTGCCCTGGAGCCTAAGCTGTGGGTAGGGGCTGAGGAGGAGGCCCTTGGCGTACACTCCGTGGTACAGCCTGTGACTAAGGTATGTAGCTTTCCCCTCCTCTTGTCCCTCAGCAATCGTTCTTTCCTGTGAGCCCAGGTCCTGAAGCCTTTTATAGAAGGTTCCAAATACCAAAACCTGCTGCCCCTTTTTGTTGGACACAATCTGCTGCTGGTCAGTGAAGAGCCCAAGGTGAAGGAAATGGTGCGGGTCTTAAAGAGCGTTCCCTTCCTGCCGCTGCTGGGTGAGTAGGCTGCCCCGCCGGGCCAAGCCGGGCTAAGTAGTTTGGGTGGTGCCGAGCCGGTGCCTAAGGCCTGGGTTGGCATGCTTGCTGGGGACTGGCTGTACCACTCAGTACCCGTGCTGTGTTGCTGGAAGTGGCGTGTGCATGCCCCCCAACACTTATAATAAAAGTGATAAGAAGTATCTCAGATAAATAGTGCTGTGACCAGTGTGTGGGGGTTCATTCTGCAGAGAAGGCTACTGTGACCCTAGAAAATTCAGACTTCCTAGGAACCTGTATTTAATACCGTCAGCACACGCTCTGTGGTTTTCTTCCCCCACTGTCTCATTGCTAAGCACACAGAGCATGCAGTGCCCCGTCCTCCTGGCCTGTGAGTGTACAGTGGGGCAGTGACAGACACACCGCAGTGCGTGCAGGCCGCACCCCCGTCCATCGTGCGCATTGTGTGCGTGTGTTATGTAGATGCCAGCTCCATCTCTTCAGCCCAAGACCTTGTCTTCAGAGAGGTTTAGAAGCCACTGATGTTAGGGAGTTTTAGACTCTGATGGATGTTTATTTGTATTTTCAAGGAGAGACAGGAGGGGGGGTGCATTCCCAACAGTGGGTGGAGGCACACGTGCGACCCTGAATTTAAGGCCAAGCGTGAGGGGAGAAGGCACTGGGGCAGAGTCTTGGGTTTGGACGATGCTTGTCAAGGAGGGCGTTTGCAGGGAGCCTGCTGACCCTCTGCTCTTGCAGGTGGCTGTGTGGATGACACCATCCTCAGCAGGCAGGGATTCATAGACTACGCCAAGCTGCCCAGCCTGGACCGGCTGCAGGGGGAGCTGGTCGGAGGACTTACTCACCTCACGGCCCAGACCCGCTCCCTGCTTCAGCACCAGCCTGTCCAGCTGACTTCCCTGCTGGATCAGTATGTCAAACAGCAACATGAGGGAGATTGTGCCACGTCAGCCAATGGGAAGCCACATCCTCCTGACCCTGCTCCAGATTCCTAGCCGGCATGTTTCACCCAGCTCTGCCCATAAACACACTCAGTCCCTGTCTTGTTGTCTGGCAGAGATCTAAAAGAATTTGGAGTGTGGGAGTGGCCTTGTGTGAGTTGGCTCTCATTCACAATGACCTCCTTGGGGACAGGCCTCTTGATGATACAGAGAAATTCCATTCCAGAGTGAGGCTGCCCATTGTCCTCGGTTTCACTGATCACTGTCTTCAGTTGTTCCAACCAGGGACCTGATGGGACATCTCCCTCAGTTGTCCCAGCACAAGGCAGAGAGGATGGGGACCGTCTCGCCCGCCTGCTCGTCTACTGTCCCCTGCTCTGTGTTTTCCCAGCCCACCTTCTCAGTGCTCCTGGCATGGCAGACCAGCTAGGAAGCCTTGTGAATGGCACCTGCCGAGTCTCGTGCCAGGCACTGTATCAGGCACTGTACCAGCTCCGTTAGCCCTCGCCGTTCAGGAAGCAGCGGAGAAGTGTGAGTTCTGGATAAGGTCTCGAATTTGGTTCTCTGAGGCCTCAATTCTCAAAGTAGAACTTCTTCATAAAGTTAGTTACCCACACGTGGGTCCTGGTGGGCTCTGGTTGCTGTTCACCCTCGGGTGTGCTGGGCTGTAGAACAAATAGGGAAACCACTTCGTGATAAAAATGCAGTACGTTTTATTGACTTTCTAAAAAGATTTATTTCATGTGTAAAACTGCCTATGGGGCAGTGGCTCAGCGGTTAAGAGCACTGACTGCTCTTCCAGAGGTCCTGAGTTCAATTCCCAGCAACCACATGGTGGCTCACAACCATCTGTAATGATCTGTTACTCTCTTCTGGTGTGTCTGAAAACAGCTACAGTATGCTCACATACATAAAATAAATATTTTTAAAAACCCAAACTGTGCCTACGTTTATATCTGTACACCGTGTATGTGCCTGGTGCCCGCAGAGGTCAGAAGAGGGCATTGATCTGGAACTAGAGTTCCTGGTGGTGGTGAGCCACCATGTGGGTGGGAGAGTAAACCGGTCCTCTGGAAGAACAGGTGCTTACAGCCAAGTCTCCAGCCCTGAACTCTTGATCTTACAAAGTTCTTGTCTGGGTTATTTCACTCCTCTCCAGATTCCCACTTTCCTTCCTTAAAAACCATCTTCCCTAGTCGCCTGTCCTTACAGATACTAATACTCTGTCTCACATGCTTTTCCTTTGGAAGGCTGGGGAACTAGAATTCTCCTTTAATGTGGGCTCTGGGGGCTGTGACAGGAGGCCCTCCTGAGTCTTGGGGAGCAGCACTTCTGGTCTGTGGCCTGCCATCGTCCTTGATCCTGAGTGGATCGGGGTTGAACGTGGAGTGACTCCTCAGCATTCCTTCCCGGACTGGGAGCAGTGCCACAGCGTCTTTCCTGCCGGGCGGTTGAAGATCTGCCGCAGCTATCCTCCGGCCTGGGCCAGGACCAGCTTCCCACAGTCCCCACCTCTGCAGCTGCCCAGGGACACTCAATCGCCTAAAAGGCCCTTGAGGCTCTGGCTGTCAGAGCAGCTCCTCGTGCCACTTCGCGGCAGAGGCCTGCCAGGTGCTGCCCGCTGCACCCCTCCCTCTTGGGAGGCTGAATCCATGCTGAGGTTTTGAGGGGAGCCCAGACAGCAGGTATTGCTGTGGTGGGTAAGACTGACGTCTGAAAAGGTGGAGCAGACAATTGACCCACATCATCTCTGAGGCCACAGAAGAACCTTCCATCATACCAGATCCTGCTGGGGCTACCATTTCTCGGGCACCAAGCCTGTTAGCCGGTGCTCATCCATTTGGATGAATTCTAGATCTTTGTCATAACGCATTCTTAATTATTTTAGCAACTGAACATAGTGGGGTAAAGGTGTTTGAGCGTCGGGGGAGGGCCCCGGCTTTGTTTTATGACTGCCAGCCCGTGACTGCATAGCTGTTCCCACCTATCTGCACCTCTGTTCTAGAGACTTGCTGCACCCACACTTCCTGATTGCCACCGGCTGACCTGGTAGGGAACGGCTCTCAAGGAGGAGCTTCTGTGGGGCTTCAGCTGCCCCTCTTGCCTGCTGACTGTGCTTGTGGCACAGACTGTCATGTCCCAGAGTCTGTGGGGGTAGGGTGGCTCTGTCCCTTCCCAGTCAACCTGATACCTTTGCTGGTCCAAAATGTGCCATCTATTTCAGGTGTAACTGAGAGGCTGGGTGAATAAGGAAATGGCCTTGGGTGTTCACCGGGGTCAAGGCCATGTTAGTCTGAATAAATCCTTTACTTCCAATGGCTTGAAGCCAGCGGTTGTTCAGTCCTCCGAAGCATGTGGAACTATGCCCGGTGGGGGCTGTGCCCCTCGTTTCCAAGTTATTTGGTACCACTCGGTCCTTAGTCCTCCCGAGAGCAGGGGGGCAGAGCTGAGCGGCAGCCCGGAGCTTGGCGGGAGGAGGCAACGGGGGAGGGGCAGGTGGGGAGATCCGGCTGGAGGGGAGGCTCCAACGTCGCCTTCCTTCCTGGTTCCTGCAGTAGCTGCCGACACTGCTCAGCTCTGTGAGGAGGTAGCCGGCGACCCGGAGACCCGTCTTAGAGGCACATCAGCGTACGGACCAAGAAACACTGGCGTCCACGGACCCTGGGGTAAGGGGGCCTTGCTGACACCTCCTGACATTCCTGGGAGGGCTTCCTCTGCTCTGGAGCTGGTGGGTCTACTCCTCTGGTAAAGGCGCTGAGAATGGAGGTGGCTAGCCAGGGCACTCACCTGGCTCACCCGACCTCCTTCCTACTGGTCGACACCTCCCACCGCTGCCGGGGGCCAGCGGCAAATAGCCAGGGTTCTAGCGGCCAGGACAAGGGCATAGAAATACCCCAGCACTGGAAGAGTTTTGAAACTTTAAATGGCTGGATGCAGGAGTTTCCCCCTTGGGCCAGCCTCTCATAGCCCGGTCCCTTATGCTGTGACCTCCTGGTCACTCTACACTGTCCCTTCCCTGCCCCTTCTGGGCCTCAGCTCCTCAGGTGCTTGTTAGCTGCATGAAGCTCTGAGCGCTTCCACAGACACAGGGCAACGGCACTCCTCCAGTCCCTTCCCCCTTCACACACACACACACACACACACACACACAACCTCATGCATTATTGATCTCCTGGCGGAGCCAGGATGGCCAGAGCCGGTGCCAAGGGCGCCTGTGGGCACTGCTGCAGGACCTGGGTGGACCGAGACATGTTCTTGGCCACCTCCTCTCCCACCCACAGTGTCTCAGCCGGCCAGTGTCCTGCTCCTTCTGGGTGGGAGGTGCTTCTCAGGAACACAGAGGACTAACACGGTAGCAAGGGGCTGGCGAGGCTTTGCAGGGAACAGAGTCCAAGGTGGGTATTCTCGGCGTGTCTGGTGAGAGGAGGCGTGGGAAAATAGGACCGTCTCAGGCCTCAGTTTTCCCATGCAGAAAATGGGGGTGTGAGAACCGGCAGCTATAGGGGGCCAATTAGTAGAAGTCTGAGGGGTGGGTTGCAAGGTTTGCAGAGTGGTTGTGCCAGAGGGGTGGTGAAGCCACAGATGTAGGCAAAGAGGTCCTGGAGGGGAAGGCAGCCGAGCTGAGGCGCTCTTGCCCACCTAGTCTCGGAGTCCCTCCATCTTTTCTTGGACTCTCTTCTCTCTTTGCTCCCAGCCTCACAAACACAGAGCGTTTCCTGGATTCCTGGGGTGTACGTCCAGCACGGAGGCACACAGTGGGTGCAGTGGCTGCAGTGGGGGTTGGGTTGGGTGTTGCTGCCGAGCCCTGGGGTGGTCAGGGCATCCTGGAGGTGTGGGGATGGCATGTGAATGGAGGGTGTGTATCTCGGGCGGGAGGGACCAGGTTAGGGACGCATGGCAGCATGGTGGTACTCATGGGTCTCTCTCCCTTGCTTCAAGGGTTCCCCCAGGACAAGGTGACGGTCTCCCCATCTCAGCCTGTTCTGCTGTCCTTGTCAGGAGCAACTTCTTCCTCATGGACTTCCAGGAAAGGGACACTCCCTCCCTGACTGAGAGCACTCAGTCTTCAAAGCCCAGCAGTACCCAGCAGGTCTGACTGGAAGAGCAGCAGAGGGTGGGCCAAGCCTGGGTCCCTTGTGGGGGGGTGGACTGAGCTAGTGGCCTCACCACCTGCTGCTCTCCTCCGCTCTGGACTTCAGGCCTCCGAGCTGTGGGAGGTGGTGGAGGAGCCTCGGGGCAGGCTGGGAGCAGACATCATGCCTGAGAGACAGGAAGGACACCTGCTCAAGAAGAGGAAGTGGCCTCTGAAGGGCTGGCACAAGGTAAGATGGCAGGGCAGGGGGGAGGGCTGGCACAAGGTAAGATGGCAGGGCAGGGGGGGAGGGCTGGCACAAGGTAAGATGGCGGGGGGTGGGGGGGGAGGGCTGGCACCAGGTAAGATGGCAGGGCCGGGGGGGGGGGAGGGCTACGTGCGGGAGGCTGCTGGACAGCCCTGGGACTCCTGGATGGAAAGGAGAAGGAAAATGTGTGTGTGTTTCTCTCTCCTCCCCCACCCCTCATGCTCCTGGCTGCCTGGTCCTGTCCCTCCGCGATAGAGGTACTTTGTGCTTGATGACGGGGTCCTCCACTATGCTACAACTCGACAAGATGTGAGTCATGTTCTGGGCTTGGGGTGTGTTGTGGGGAGAGCCTGCTCCGGGATGTTTTGAGCAGGTGTGGGGAGTCTTGAGTTAGCCAGAACAGGGTATAAATCTCAGTCAGGTCCACCTTTCAGTAACCTCTGTCGAGTTACAGTTGACTTTCTGCATCCTTAGGTTCCGCATCTGCAGATTCAACAATTTAAACACACACACACACACACACACACACACACACACACACTTTCAAAATACATCTGTACTAAACACATAATAAGTTTTTTTTTTCCTTGTCATGATTCGCTAAACACTAGAACTGCCAATCCCATAGTATGCCCATTGCTTGCCGTTAGGTACTAGAAATCATCTAGAAATGCTTAAATGACACACAGAGACTATATATATATATATACACACATATATGTATATATATACATATATATATATATGTGTGTATATATATATATGTTATGTGTAGAAACTGCACCTTTTACCATTAGAGATGAGCAGCTTTGCATTTCGGTTTCCTCTGTGGCTCCTAGAACCCCAAACACCAGGAGACAACTGCTTCCCTGGGACTCAGCCTCCTCCCTGCTGACACGGGTGGGGGCACACTCAGCCACCTGTGGAACTATCTGAATGATGCCCACTATAAACTAAGTACCCAAGAAATGGGAGCTTTGTCACCTGAGACCTTGTCCTCCTCTTGTGCTGGGAACAAGAAACAAGGCTGGGCTCCCAGGATCCTCCCATGGATGGTCCAGCCTCCACCATGTGGATTCCCGGGGTGGTGGTATTTTTATGATGTCTCAGACCTGGATGAAGTCAGACATAGCACAATGTTCTGTAGATATGAGGTGACGGACAAGCCCCTTTATATATGACTTGAGGTGCTTGACTCTTGAGTCTGGAGTAGCCTCAAGGAGAAGGTGACTCTGTGCTCCAGAGACCCTCAAGCCTGTCCCCTACCAACCCTCCACCCCAGATCACCAAGGGGAAGGTTCACGGCTCCATCGATGTCCGGCTATCCGTCATGTCCATCAACAAAAAAGCCCAGCGCATTGACCTCGACACAGAAGACAACATCTACCACCTAAAGGTGACATTCCTGAGAACAGAGTGTTGTGGGCACTAGCCTGGCAGGGGTGGCCAAGGCAGGAGCTGAGGGGTCTTCTTAGAGTTTGCCAAGAAGAAAGTTTCTTTCTGGCTGTTGTGTGTAACAGCCAGGAGCCGGCCCACGCTGATGGCTGGCCGTTAACAGATACAGAGCTAAGCTCTGATGTTTGGAATGTCTCACTCTCTGTCTGCGATAGGGCTTTGTGCAAACTGGGTGCTCTAGGGAAATTCCCTGCTTGCCTGGAGATCAGAGACCTGATAATTTGCTCCTGGGAAGCGACCCCTCCCTTCTAATCTCTTTCCCTCACTTCTTCAGATCAAATCTCAGGACCTGTTCCAGAGCTGGGTGGCCCAGCTGCGAGCACACCGCCTGGCCCAGCGTGTGGACATGGCCAGTGCCACTCATCGGAAGGTAAGACGAGCCCTGGAGGGAGAGCAGGTGACAGGAAGATCGGGCGGAGACTGTGGAGAACTGAGATCTCCAGGGCTGGACACCATCTGTCCTGACCCTTGACTTAACTCCCTACAGGCTCCTGGTGCCCAGATGCTGACAGCAGGCAGTGCTTCAGCCTTACCTGGGCTTGGACCTCGAGAGAAAGTGTCATCCTGGCTGAGGGACAGTGACGGACTAGACCGATGTTCTCATGGTGAGGGCACCTGTGCAGTACCAACAAGAAGGGGGAATGTTACCTCCCCCACTTCCTCAGAGGGGCCCCTCTGCCAGGGGAAACCCCTCTGCCTCCAAGATGATCAAATCCTCTTGGTCAAATCTTCTTGGCCCTGAGGAGCTCCAGCTTAGAGGAGTGAGCAGGCTCATATCCTAGGCACGCAGCAGGCACAGGGACTCCTGCTTGATGCCAATGCAGTAAAATTTCTGAACAGCAACAGGGAAAGGATGTGCCCTAGAAAGGTATCCCTGCAGTAAGAGACCGAGATAGTGACCCAGAGAGGGTAGTGTGTATAAATAAGGAGATATAGTAAGGACACACCACCTGTGCGCAAGCAGAAGAGGTGAGGGCTGGTCTGCAGACTGGGCGGGGATAAACCACTGGCCTCCCTGAAAATCGGAAGCAGCTACACTAGAGAACAGGAAGTGCTTGTGCTCCTGAGAGAGACACTCGGAACAGTGTCAAACTCTTCCTGGATGCCAGCGATGTCTTTGGATGGAAAGAAACTGAAGGGGTCGGG
This sequence comes from Apodemus agrarius, assembly GCA_964023405.1. Classification (NCBI taxonomy): domain Eukaryota; kingdom Metazoa; phylum Chordata; class Mammalia; order Rodentia; family Muridae; genus Apodemus; species Apodemus agrarius. The sequence goes on from OZ030015.1 coordinate 83,509,522, forward strand.
AGACTGGGAACCCTGGTACCTCTGGGGGAGCAACGTTCTCTCCTTCCATCTCCCCCAGCGCTCTCAGAATGCCAGGGTAAGCTGCAGGAACTGCACAGACTCCTTCAGAGCCTGGAGTCCCTACACCGAATCCCCTCCGCCCCTGTGATCCCCACACACCAGGTAAGGGTCAGGGGAGGGGGGAGGGACTGCTCAGGGCCCCTCATCCCCATCACTCTGTGGGGCAGGCCTGCCCGGCAGTTTCCAGGCTGTTTCTCTGCTCCATTTGCCCGGTTTTCATGCTACACCCTTATGCCTACACGACTTGTGCTCTCCTCCATGGCCTCTCCCAACTCTGTGACTGAACTTACTCTTCAACTTGCAGGCCTCAGTGACGACTGAGAGACCCAAGAAGGGGAAGCGGACCAGCCGCATGTGGTGCACACAGGGCTTTGCCAAGGATGACACCATTGGACGGGTGAGATGGGGTGTGAGCCCCAAGTTGCAGGGACCCAATGCCCTGGAGAAGGTCGCCCCTTCACCCTCCGTGTTCACCGTCAGGTTGGCCGTCTCCATGGCTCTGTTCCCAACCTGTCTCGTTACCTGGAGTCTCGGGACACTTCTGGCCCCCGCGGCCTGCCGCCTCCCGACTATGCCCATCTGCAGCGCAGTTTCTGGGCTCTGGCCCAGAAGGGTGAGTACAGGCTAGGTGGTGGCTAGGAATGGGGTCAGGAGGTCGGGAGAGGAGTCTCGGAGTCTCACCGACTGGCCTGCCTCTCTCTGGCAGTGCACAACTCCCTCAGCAGTGTCCTGGTTGCCCTCACCACAGAACGGGACCGACTGAGAGACCTGCACCAGGGCTCAGAGCTGTCAAGGATGGCGGTGAGCCTCAGGGACATGGTAGCTGATCAGAGGGAGGGCCCGAGACTGAGGACTGAAGGTCCCATTGGCAAATCTGTGCCAGGGGGAGGGGGGAGGGGGGAGGGGTGTTGACAGAGGCTGTCCCTGAGTTGGTGAGGGTGATAGATGGGGGAGGATTCCCCCTTCCCACAGCCAGGCCCTCGCCCTGTCTCAGGTTTCTGAGGCCCCGGATGGTCAGAGACGTCTCCACTCACTCTCCATCTCCTCAGACACCACGGCAGACTCCTTCAGTTCCCTGAACCCGGAGGAGGTGAGGATCTAGAGTGGACAATGGTGTCCACCCTGTGCTGTTCCTCCTGGGTATGAGGGGCAGGGGCGGGGGCAGGGGCAGGGGGCCAGGCTTGAGGGGTAGGAGGGGATCCAGCTTTCCTTTCTCTCACATAGCACTACAGTTCTCTTGACTGACTGATGGCTTGTGCCTCACAGTTTGGTTTGGTTTGGTTTGGTTTGGTTTGGTTTGGTTTGGTTTGGTTTGGTTGTAGTACTGAGGCCTGAACCCAGGGCCTTGCCCACGCTAGGCAAGCAGTCTACCTCTGAGGCGAATGTCTGGCTTCTGAGGACTTTTACTTCGGAGCCCATGAGACACTGGTTCTTACCCTTTAGCAAGCCTGTCCAACCTTGCAATTCACACCCAAGAACAGCAGAATCCACCCCTGGAGTCCCAGCACTTGGGAGGCAGAGGGAGGTGGATCTCTGTGAGTCTGAGGCCAAGCCTGGTCTACAGAGTGAGTTCTAGGACAGCCAGGGCTACCCAGAGAAACCCTGCCTTGAAAACGAATGAACAAACAAAAATGTATAATCAAGTTAATAACAACAAAAAAGTGCAAACAATGTTTCTTTTTTTTTCCTTTTTTTTTTTTTTTTTTTTTTTTTTGTTTTTGTTTTTGTTTTTCAAGACAGGGTTTCTCTGTGCAGCCCTGGCTGTCCTGGAGCTCACTCTGTAGACCAGGCTGGCCTCAAACTCAGAAATCCACCTGCCTCTGCCTCCCAAGTGGTAGGATTAAAGGCGTGCGCCACCACCGCCTGGCTGCAAACAATGTTTCTAATGTTTTAAGTAAGTTTATGATTTTACATTAGTCCGCCTTCGTTTGTGTGCAGCTCATGGGCCACAGGTTGGACACATCTGCCTCACGAAGCTAAAACCCAAAGAGTCTAACCATGGGCTCATGGCCCCTTGGTAGTGTCCAGGCTGAATTAGAGTCTGAATGGGGTGATTGCATGCCAGCTTCGTATTCTGAGCCTCAGTCTTCTAATCTGCAAAGTGGAGACACAGCCGCACCTGTCCATGGGGTGCGGGTCAGACTGAGTGGGCTAGCGAGGGAGAAGGGGGAGCCAGGCTCTGTCCAGCACCTCTTCTAAGTCCAAGTTCCTTCCTCTCCCCTAAGCTCTCTTTCCTACTTGGTAGGAGGGTGGGGGGTGGACAGTTTCCTCTCCAGGAACTGTCACTCCAGTGGCCTCTGAGGTCTCACACCCACCTGGCTCCCACAGCAAGAAGCTCTGTACATGAAAGGCCGAGAGCTGACCCCCCAGCTGTCCCAGAGCAGCGTGCTGTCCCTTGCCGACTCCCACACCGAGTTCTTCGATGCCTGTGAGGTGCTCCTCTCTGCCAGCTCTTCCGAGAATGAGGTGAGGGGGGAGGGGGCTGGCAGCGGCAGAGGGACAGAAGGGACTTGGGCAGGATGGGGGTGGGGCCTGGACAGTCCTGGTCCTTTCTCTCTACCTTAGCAGCCAGCTCTGAGAGCGTACCCAGCTCTGTTAGAGTTGAGTGACCTCAGAAACCTCTTCTCTGTCGGACATGCTTTACCTGTCTGCTCTCTGAAGTTATCCTCCCCGTGACCTCTCTCAGCATTCTTTTTTTTTCCTTTTTTTTTCTTTTTTTTTTTTCTTTTTTTGGTTTTTCAAGACAGGGTTTCTCTGTGTAGCCCTGGCTGTCCTGGAACTCACTCTGTAGACCAGGCTGGCCTCAAACTCAGAAATCCACCTGCCTCTGCCTCCCAAGTGCTGGGATTACAGGCGTGCGCCACCACCACCCAGCTTCTCCCTCAGCATTCTTGCTCCTCTGACCCAGACTCTAGATCTCAGCACAGTCAATTTCTCTTTCCTCTGTGTCTCGCCAAGTTCCCATGCTCTTTTCTGCAAGCTGGCACCAGCCGTGACAGGATGTTATCTTAGGGCTAAAAGTCCTCCCCACCCTGCCATCCCTCTTCCCACCAAAGGGCTAGCTCGCCACATTCTTACCAGGTCCTGGGCATTGCCAATCTGTCTACCCCTACCTACCAATTCTTCCCTCCCAGGGTTCTGAAGAGGAAGAGTCCTGTGCTAGCGAGATCACCACCAGCCTGTCTGAGGAGGTGCTGGACATCAGGGGAGCCGACCGATATCAAAAAGGTACCAACTGGATGAGGGCCGTGAGACAGCGGGGACCTGGGAATGTGTGCGGAGCAGCTGTCTGCTCGTGACCTAGGTCGTGAGGAGGCAGTCTGTTGTGGCTGGTGGACTACTGGCTCTGGTTACTGATTCTAGAATTAACCTCCGAACCATGAGTTGGGAAATCCTGGGGTGGGGCGGACCAGGCTTGGGAATGGTGCAGGCCTCTACTCCATTAGGCTTACTAGGGTGTGGCAGGGAGACACGTGGTTCCACTTGAGCACATTAGCAGAGTGGCTTTGGGCTTGACATTTTCCTAAAAATGGCCGAGGACAGGGAGTGTGGCGTGGTTCCTAGAGCGCCGCCTCCTATGCACAAAGCCCTGGGTTCAGAGCCCAGCTCTGCGTAAAGTGGCAGCAGACGCCGGATATTCCAGCACTCGGGAGGTGGGGCCGAAGGACCAGATCAGGGTTATTCTCAGCTCCACAGTGAGCTAGAATTCAAGGGGACCCTGTCCCTCCAGAAGATTGGGAGGACAGTGGACGATCTGGACCCTAGCATCTGTTTGGTTCATCAGGGGACAGAGGCAAGGATGAGACTCAGGCCCAGCTTCTGTGCCCTTGTGTACAGCAGTGGAACTGTCCTGTCTGGGTGGTTCTTAGCCCTGCTGCCCACGCAAATCCCCAGGATATCAGGAGCAGTCAGATGCCCCGGTCACCTCCCATATAGGGCAATGGCTGGGATGCCCCCGGAGGTTAGGAGGCAGCCCTGTGCAGTGGGGCCCAGCATGTCTGCAACTCCAGCGTCTGGAGGGAGACTAAAATGTTCTGCCTTGGTCCAGGGGCATGCGTTCCGGGGATCGCTGCGGGGCCCCCTCGCCGCCGCTGCCTGCCAGCTGCCAGTGGGCCCGGGACAGACGTGAGCCTGTGGAATATCCTCCGTAACAACATCGGCAAAGACCTGTCCAAGGTGTCGATGCCCGTGCAGCTCAACGAGCCGCTCAACACGCTGCAGAGGCTCTGCGAGGAACTGGAGTACAGCAGCCTCCTGGACCAGGCCAGCCGCATGGCTGACCCCTGCGAGCGCATGGTACCCACTCGGGGGCCCCCGTTTCCCCTCAGGTTCTGTCTGTCATATCCCCTGGGTGGGTCCCTGATGCTGGAGCACTACATCCAAACCCCAGACTTTGCTTGCGACTACGACGATGATGACATGATGGCGGGCTGCTGTCCGGGTCCCTGGGCTTCGTGTTACACCTGGGGCGCTCTGCTCGGCCTTCCCACAGGTGTACATCGCAGCCTTTGCCGTCTCCGCCTACTCCTCCACGTACCACCGGGCGGGATGCAAGCCCTTCAACCCGGTCCTGGGAGAGACCTACGAGTGTGAGCGGCCTGACCGGGGTTTCCGTTTTATCAGCGAGCAGGTGTGGGCCCCGAGGTGGGAGGACTGTTTCTGGGGCTGGGCCAGGGGAAGGCCTGGGTTGTGGGGATCAGAAGGTGGGTCAGTGGAGCCAGGGCATGGAGAAGAACAGGAAGCAGTGGCCCCAGAGCCAGGGACACGCTAATGGGGGAGAGCTCTGCTCTTCTTAGGGGAGGCAGAGTAAAGCAGGAGTCATGAGATACTAAAAGCCACACCCCAAGGTGTGCTGTGGGGGGCAGCTTTGCTAGCTGGGCCTTGAAGGGTGGATTGAAGAAAGCCTGGGTAAGGAGCTGGAAGTCTGGTTTGTCTAGTGTGTGTGTGTGTGCGTGTGTGACATCAGCAAAGTTAGATGGGACTGAAGGCAGGGCAGGTTAAATCCTGTGCTTTGTAGGTGAAGGTGAGGTGCATTCTGGGATTTTATTTGCTTCTAAATCTGAAGGCAGTGGGAGGTGTGGGGAACTCGGGCACGTTCACAGTGGCAATCTCAAAAGAACACTCAGGCACTGGTGTGCAACAGTTGGCAGAGGCCATTATCAGGCCATTAAAGTCATCCGCCTGGGAGCTGAGGACATCCTGCACCTAGCCCGTGGCACACTGAATTCAGGAGCTCGTGGATGTACCACTATTGACAGAACTCAGCTGCCAGGTGGATGGAGAGGGCACTAGGAAGTGACCCACCCTGTGCCGGGGCACCATGGCCCACGGTGCGGTGGAGGGCACAGCTCCAAGGAGCAGCCAGCCTTGTGTGGGCAGCAGACTGAACGTGTGGAGGGGCCGCTGGGAACTGAGGTTGGTGAGCTGAGGGAGAGAGCTGGGGGTCCTGTCTTCTACTTAAGGAGACCCCGTGCATGGGTGCAGGTGCCACGGAGAGAGAAGGCAGAAGGCAAGAAAGGAGCTGTATGGTGTTGCCCACTGGGCGGGACTTCCTCAGAGAGAAATGTCCTGTTGGCTTTGAGGCCTGTGGACCTGGGACTGGGAAGAGGTGACAAATCAGGACCCCAGGGAGTGTGTCACCAGGAGGTGACCGGGGGCTATCTTCTCAAATGAAGGACAGAAAGGACAGGGTAGAGATGAAGTTATGGAGAGTGTAGCGGGTGTGTCCAGCTCGCAGCCTACTGTCTGAGCACGTCCTTGGGCAGCCATGATGGCAGTCCAGCACATGTGTAGATGACATCATATTGCCACATCAGAAGGTCAGAAATGGGCTGGAGAGATGGCTCAGCGGTTAAGAGCACTCACTGCTCTTCCAGAGGTCCTGAGTTCAATTCCCAGCAACCATATGGTGGCTCACAATCCTCTGTAATGAGATACAGTTTCCCCTCCCTCCTCCCCCTAGTCCCTCCCTCACCTCCCCTTTCCCCTAGAAGAGTGAAAGTTAAAACGTGAGAATAAATCTAGAAAAAGGGCCAGTGTGGTGGCTCAGCCGGGAAGGGCGCTTGCCGCTAAGCCTGAAGACCTGAGTTCCATCCCCATGGCCTGCACGGTAGGAAGAAAACACCAGCTCCTATAGACTGTCCTCTGACCTCCACACATGTGCTCTCATGAACATACACTTGTAAGATGAACAGACATATATAGATATGTATGCACATACATTACATGTTATATGAGTGTGTTTTGCCGGCGCGTATGTCTGTACAGTACTTCCTACCTGGTTCTGCAGAAGACAAAAGAGTGCATCAGGGTCCCCGGAACTGGAGTAAGAGATGTTTGTGAGCTGCCGTAGGGATCCTGGGGACTGAACTTGCACTTTTTTGTTTACATAGAAAGACTCCGGAAAAGCAGCCAGTGCTTTTAACTGCTGTGAGATCAGCTGTGAGATCTCTCCAGCAGCACCCTCATTTAATTGTGTGTGTATGTGTGTGTGTGTGTGTGTGTGTGTGTGTCTGTGTGTGTGTGGTTTTTTGAGACAGGGTTTAGCCTGGCTGTCCTGGAACTCACTCTGTAGACCAGGCTGGCCTCGATCTCAGAGATCTCCACCTGCCTCTGCCTCCCAAGTGCTGGGATTACAGGCATGCACCACCACTGCCCAGCCCTCATTTAATTTTAAGTGTGTGTGTGTCTGTGTGTGTGTGTGTGTGTGTGTGTGTGTGTCTGTGTGTCTGTGTGTGTGTGTGAGAGAGACAGAGACAGAGACAGAGAGACAGAGAGGCAGAGAGAGAGATTGAAAGAGATCATATGAATGTAGTCCCGAAGGAAGACAGAAGAGGGTTAGATTTCATGTTTTTGTTTGTTTTTGAGACAGGGTTTTTCTGTGTAGCCCTGGCTGTCCTGGAACTCACTTTGTAGATCAGGCTGGCTTCTAACTCAGAAATCCTCCTGCCTCTGCCTCCAAAGTGCTGGGATTAAAGGCGTGTGCCACCACTTCCTGGTGAGGGTTAGATTTCTTTCTTTCTTTCTTTCTTTTTTTGGTTTTTTGAAACAGGGTTTCTCTATGTAGCTCTGGCTGTTCTGGAACTCATTCTCTCACTCTGTAGACCAGGTTGGCCTTGAACTCAGAAATCTGCCTGCCTCTGCCTCCCAAGTGCTGGGATTACAGGCGTGCGCCACCACCGCCCGGCCTAGATTTCTTTGGATTTCTGTAGTTACAAGATGTTCTGAGGAGGTTCCCAGAATATGCTCTTAACTGCTGATCCATCTTTTCATGCCTGAATGCATAGTGTACTTATGCATATGTGTGTGTATTTGTATGTACACATATGCGTGCACACGTACACACATGCAATTTGAAACTAGGTATTAGAGAGATGGCTCGGGGGTGAAGAGCACCGAGGACCCAGGCTCAGGGCCTAGCACCACAGTGTGGCTCACAACCAACTGCAACTCCAGTTCCAGGGGATCCGACTCCCTCTTCTGGTCTTTGCAGACATATGGTGCATATACATACTTGTGGGCAAACATTCATTCACGTAATATTTTAAGAAAAAATTCAAAACTGGAAAAAATGCAGACTGTTTTCAAGAAATGTTGTCACAAGGCAAAGAGAAGACCAGGAGTGGTTGCCGAGGGGATGGGAGGCCGAGGCACAGTGGTTTGGCTTTCGTTTGGTGTTTTGCTTTGTGTTTTGAGGCAGGGTCTTACTAGGTAAGCCTGGCTGGCCTTGAGCCTGCCTCTGCCTCCTGAGAACAGGGTCTAAAGGTGTGTGCCAGCAAGAGAGTGACAATTTTACACAGCAGAATAAAGCACACATCAGGAAGAAGCCTCCCGTTCTGACCCCTGGGAGGACCTCTGCGACTGGTGTCCTGCCAGAAAAGGGTGGCCACGGATGCCAGCACACACACACATCCAGGAAGGGAAGGCTCACGGTGCGGCCATAGAATCTGCTCTCTCACTGACGGCTCCGGTACTCCATATAAAGCCTTATTCATATGGCCCTGTGTGCTGATAGTTTTGTTCCTTTTGTCACTGAATATCCCTTTGTGTGGACACATGGCAATTGGCTTATTTTCTTTTTGATTGGCATTTGAATTGTTTCCTGTTTGGGAGATTATGAATAAAAGTGCTATGAGTGTTTATGTGGGAAAAGAAAGGGAAGGCTTGCTGCTTCGGATGGGAGAAACAGGAACTCCTTTTGTTCAGAGAGAAGGGGCCACGCAGAGGGGAGGACTGCAGGGAAAGGTGTGGGGGAGCTCAGGAGCGGCGGAGGGGGTGAGGGGGAGCTGCCGCACAGGCGAGGGGAGCAAGGACCAGGGATGAGGCCGAGTGGAAGGAGTTGCCTTCTCCTCTTCTCTGTTCTCCCTCTGACTGCAGGAGCCAAGGGCGTGACAGGTAGTTTGGGGTGTTAGAGCCTTAGAAGATGGCTGAGCGCCCAGGGCCTAGATGTAGAGCTATATGGAACTGGACCTTCCTGCTATAGGTCTTGTGTCCAGATAAGGTGGAAGCCAGGGATCGATACTCAGAGTGGCTGTGCGGCCAAGTTTTTTTCTTAAGACTTCTTTCTTTTTTTTTTCTATCTCTGTCAATGTTTTGCCTACTTGTATGCCTGTGTGTCATGTTCATGCAGTACCCATGGAGGCCAGGAGAGGGTGCCAGAGCTCCTGGGATTTGGAGTTTCAGGCTGTTGTGAGCCTCCATGTGGGTGCTGGGAACCAAAACTAGGTTCTCCGGGAGGGCAGCCTGTGTTCTTAACTACTGAGACGACTCCCCAGCCACCAAGATTATTTCTTTATTATTTTTAGTTATGATGTATGTGTCTATGAGTGTATGCCACGTGTGTGCAGGTAACCACAAAGGCCAGAAGAGACCGCCCAGTCCCTCTGAACTAGAGTCACAGGTATTTGTGAGCTGTCTGATGTGGGTTCTGGGGACTGAACTAAGGGTCTCTGCAATGGCCCCCGGTACATGCATGTTTACTCCACTTATTTATATGTATATGTGTATATGAACATATGTTCCACACACAGCACACATATGTAAGTCAGAGGGCAGCTTCAACTACCTTCTTTCCGTAGGTTCGAGAGATCAAACTCAGGTTGTCGGGGTCGGTGACAAGTATGGTTTGTTGTTGTTGTTGTTCTTTGTTTGTTTTTAGGATGTATTTATTTTGTTAGTACAGTCACTATCTTCAGACACACCAGAAGAGGGCATCATATTCCATTACAGATGGTTGTGAGCCACCATGTGGTTGCTGGGATTTGAACTCAGGACCTCTGGGAGAGCAGTCAGTGCTCTTAACTGCTGAGCCATCTCTCCAGTCCCCCCCCCAACCTCCCCCTCTCCCCCCCCCATGACATGCATGTTTACCCATCAAGCCATGCGTGCTGGCATATCTGGCGAGGTGGGGGGAAGTCAGTGACTGAGGATGCTGGGGGGGGGGCGGTGCTGCGTAGAAGGAAGGGAAGCCAACATGCTGTCTGAAGGCCATGAGAAGGCAGAATAGTAAGGAGAAAGTCTTGGCTGCAGCCAGAGTCAGGGAGAGACAGGGAACGGGGAGGTGAGGCTGTAGGAATGTCCCCGTTGAAGGTTGCAGATGTGAAGCCATTTCCAAGTGAGGGTAAGGCCAAGAGTTTCCCGAGCGTGGAGAAGAGCCAACAGTGATCAGGCGGGGAGGAGGAAGCCGGTCCTCAAGGAGGGCCCGGTTTCAGGGCATAGGCTGGAGGCCCTGTTTGGTACGTTGCAGGGTATGTCTGCGTGCAGCAGGGCTGGTTAAGGGCTCAGTCTGCAGAACTGGCCAAGGTTAGCCAGCAAGGCAGAGGAGCAAGGAGAACACAGCGCCCCCTGCAGGGAGGAGAGAATGTGCACCCGGATGGCGACCAGAGGAAGCGGGAACAAAAGACTTCCTGATTCTTGTGAAACTAAGTCAGAGTCAGAGAATTTGGGGTGGGAGGGAGGCATATTGGGAAAAGACCCCAAGCTCCTCACAGACAGTGTTAAGGACGTCTTTGCTCATCAAGGTCTCCCACCATCCCCCGATCTCCGCGTGCCACGCAGAATCTGAGAACTTCATCTTCTGGCAAGGTGAGGGATGCGGGGCTTGATGGCCACGAAGGTCAGGGATAGTGGGGTGGGGGTGGCGGGAACATCCTGGCTCACCCTGGCCTTATGTCTGCTGCCCCCTGTCTCTCCCCCAACTGCACTCCAGACATGAAATGGAAGAACAAGTTCTGGGGCAAATCCCTAGAGATCGTGCCTGTGGGGACAGTCAACGTCAGCCTGCCCAGGTGAGTACTGTAGACCGCAGTGGCCAGGGCTGCCCTGCCCCGTGGGCCTTCTTCCGGCTGCCAATGGGGCCAGTGCTGAGAAGGACAGAGGGTCTAGTCTAGCCCTAAGCTTCGGGAGGTTACAGCAGGCAGCCTTTTTGGATGTTAACGCCTGCATTTGCAACAGTTACTGTAAAAAATAAATTAAAAAGGTGAGATGTCTAAGAACAGGGTGGGGGCGGGGCTTAATGAGGTCACCTGACAAAGTGTCTTTCACAACTTTTTGATCATGACTCACATTAAGAAATGCACTGCAAGCCGGGCGTGGTGGCGCACGCCTGTAATCCCAGCACTTGGGAGGCAGAGGCAGGCGGATTTCTGAGTTCGAGGCCAGCCTGGTCTACAGAGTGAGTTCCAGGACAGCCAGGACTACACAGAGAAACCCTGTCTCGAAAACCAAAAAAAAAAAAATAAAATAAATAAAAAAAAAAAAAAAAAAAAAGAAATGCACTGCAGACTTCAAACCAGCATGCGTGCAAAGCACACCATACCACACCACATACACACACACACACATACACACACACACACACACACACACAGAAATCTAAATGCATCTTGAGACTAAATGGATCACAAATCAGGTTCAAAAAACCCTCATTTCAGTCGGCTGTGGTGGCCCACACCGTTAGTCCTAAACACTCAGGAGACAGAGGCAAGCAGATCTCTGAGTTCAAGGCCAACCTGGTCTACAGAGTGAGTTTCAGGACAGCCAGGGCTACACAGAGAAACCCTGTCTTGAAAAAGAAAGGAAGGAAGGAAGGAAGGAAGGAAGGAAGGAAGGAAGGAAGGAAGGAAGGAAGGGAAAGAAAGAAAGGAAGGAAGGAAGGAAGGAAGGAAGGAAGGAAGGAAGAAAGAAAGAAACAGAAAGCCCTCACCTCAGTCCATTGTCCAGATGGGCAGCTGAAGAGGAAAGGGGCCTTTTCCTAAGAGGAGGAAGGGGCAGGTGTGGTGGCCCAGCCTTTAATCCCAGCATTTAGAAGGCTGAAGCAAGTGGATCTCTGTGGGTTCAAGGCAGCCCTGGCTATGCAGCAAATTCCAAGGCCAGCCAGGGCTACCCAGTGAGAGTCTGCCTCAACCAAATCCAGAACCAGAGAGTGGTAGTGACTCTAATATTATTATTTCCATGACTTGGGCACAGCACTCAGGGGCTTTCTAATGGATGCAAACATGTTCACTGATGATGTTCTGTGATGGCGACTCTACTTTATGAACAAGGGTCAGGCCTCACAGGACGGGCACTAGGACCCCGGGGCTCCTCCTACAGCAAGTTGGGAACACTTCCTTCAAAGCCCACTTGTTTCCCTGGGGCTGGTTGACTGCTGCCCTATGTGTCTGTCTCTCTCAGGTTTGGGGACCACTTTGAGTGGAACAAGGTGACATCCTGTATTCACAACATCCTGAGTGGCCAGCGCTGGATCGAGCACTATGGGGAAGTGCTTATCCGAAACACACAAGATAACTCCTGCCACTGCAAAATCACCTTTTGCAAGGCAAGCATGCTGCCCTGACCCCGCCCCTCCACCCTGACCCCGCCCCTCCACCCTGACCCCGCCCCTCCACCCTGACCCCGCCCCTCCACCCTGACCCCGCCCCACTGAGAGGTCTCTGATCCAGACACCCTGGGGAAGTAGGGAGAGCCCCTCACTCAGGCCCCGCCTTCTCCACCCTAGGCCAAGTACTGGAGTTCCAACATTCATGAGGTACAAGGTGCAGTACTCAGCAGGAGTGGCCGCGTCCTCCACCGCCTCTTCGGGAAGTGGCATGAGGGACTGTACCGAGGCCCCCCACCGGGTGGGCAGTGCATTTGGAAACCTAGTAAGTAGGGTGTCTAGGACGGGCTGGGAGAGACGAGAATGGCTCAAACACAGTTCACCTGTCCCAGCTCCTTGCTTCCCCCAGATTCGATGCCCCCGGACCATGAGCGCAACTTCGGGTTCACTCAGTTTGCCCTGGAGCTGAACGAGCTGACGGCAGAGCTGAAGCGGACGCTGCCTTCCACTGACACGCGGCTCCGGCCTGACCAGAGGTCGGTGCCTGGCTGGCCTCCTCAAGGAACGCCTTAAAATGGGGAAGGGGTGGAGACTTCATGTTGGGGGTCCCCTGAGACTAGCCTGTGCACCTGACCGAGGCTTGGGTCGTCAGGTACCTGGAGGAGGGGAACATACAGGCTGCCGAGGCCCAGAAGAGGAGGATAGAGCAGCTCCAACGAGACCGGAGGCGGGTGATGGAAGAGAATAACATAGTCCACCAGGCGCGCTTCTTCAGGTGCCCAACCCCTGCCTGCTCTGGGTCCCTCTGCAGACCGTCTGCGCGTTGCGCCATTATGCTTTGTGCAGGGGGATCGTGGGAGGCCTTACCAGGGACCTAGCCTGGACTCCACCATCCCCCTACCCACACCTAACGATGCTTCTCTTCCCAGGCGACAGACAGACGGCAGCGGCAAGGAGTGGTGGGTGACCAACCACACCTACTGGAGGCTGCGAGCTGAGCCAGGCTATGGGAACCTGGATGGGGCTGTGCTCTGGTAACCCTGGCCTCGGGGCAGGAGACTCTAGGTCCTCGCTCCTGCCCCAGCTCCTGCTACGGACACATGGGCGAGGTCAGGCTCCCTCTCGATGCCCTTGACTGCAAAGGAGCAGCCTGGGCTCCAGCCCTTTCCCCCTCCGCCGGCCAGAGGGGCTGTATCTCAGCACACCGTCATTCCACCACTGGGGTGGGAGTGGAACCCGTGCTTTCCCCCTGTCTTGTTACCCCAAATCTGGCATGTCAGACCCTTCCCGCTCCGCCATCCGCATCTGGGAGTGTTTGGGGGAGACGCCAGGCTCCCCGTCTGCTCCCCATTTCAGTGCCTTCCTTGGACACAGAGGGCCCCTTGATGCTACCCAGACTTCCCGTGCCCAGGGCGTTGGCTACGCTGCCAGGTTGGAGTGAGTGAAAGAGAGGAGATGTCCCCTTTCCCATCTGTCCTCTCTTCAGCATCTTCCCTGTGCCCTGACACACCCCTGGTCCCAAACCGCAAAGCACCTGCAGCGTCCAGCTCCTCCTTCCCCGCCCCACCAGCCTCCGCTCCCTCCAGGCTCAGCTTAGCAGAGGTCCCAAGAAGTGGGGGAGGAGTCTGGGGTGCCTGGCCTCAGATTCACCCAGGAGGGAGTGAGCCAGTGTGAGTGTGAGTGTGTGCGTGTGTGCGTGTGTGCGTGCGTGTGCGTGCGTGTATGTGTGTGTGTGTGTGTGCGTGTGCGTGTGCGTGTGTGTGTGTGTGTGTGTGTGTGTGTCCTGCTTGCTGGCGAGCAGGGTTCCTAATGTAGCCAGGACACCTCCGCTGCTGGTGTCTGTCACTGTTGTAGCTCGTTCTCTCAGTGTGCCTGAGTCAGGTGAATTGTCTTACATTCCAAGCTCCAATAAAGACTGTCCTAGACTTTGGCCTGTGACCACTCATTAGAAAATACAGGTTCAGCCGGGCAGTGGTGGCGCACGCCTTTAATCCCAGCACTTGGGAGGCAGAGGCAGGTGGATTTCTGAGTTCGAGGCCAGCCTGGTCTACAGAGTGAGTTCCAGGACAGCCAGGGCTACACAGAAAAACCCTGTCTCGGAAAAAAAAAAAAAAAAAAACAGAAAATACAGGTTCTCAAGCTCTGGGGAAAGCTCACAGACACTAATATATATTGACTCATGTCGCCCCAAGAGGTCCACCCCCGAAGGAGTAGGGATGGCGCTCGGGGTAGAGTGATTGCCCAGCATTCAGAAGGTCAATCCTGGGTTCAGGCCTCAGCACTGACCAAGGACTGGGGGAAGAGCTTGACAAACGTTAACTTGTTCACGCCAGCAAGATGGCTCAGGGGAGCTAGGTGTGGTAGTGCACACCTTTGATCCCAGCACTTGAGAGGCAGAGAGATAGGTAGATCTCTGTGAGTTCAAGGCCAGCCTGGTCTATAGAGTGAGTTCCAGGATAGCCAGGGCTGTTACACAGAGAAACCCTGTCTCAAAAACAAACAGAACAAAATAAAAGTTGTCTCAGAGGGTAAAGATACTCTGTCATGCAAGTATGACGGCCTGAGTCTGATCCCTGGAATCCTGGAATCCATGTGAACCACGGAACATATATGTGTACATGAGTGTGCATGTACACACACACACACACACACACACACACACACACACACAATGTTTGTAGTTCCTGGAACTGTGGTCTTTGGAAGCAGGGACCTGGCAGATTCAACTGGTTCCTGTGTGGACAAGGAAGTTGGCCACAGGGAAGACACTGTGGGAAAAGCGCCATTCAGGGCCATTGCACTATGGGTGGCGGGCAGACTGGCGGGAGGCCTCCACAGCCAGAAATGTCCAGCACATTAACCCAGCAGATGCAGATGGTGGCTCTGAGGCCCTGAGAAGGAGCCAGCCCTGCTCACGCCCCAGCTTTCAGACCTCTGGCCTCAGCTGTAGGTTTCCATTTGCCTGGTCTGTGTATGTGCATGTTCGTGTGTGTGTGTGTGTGTGTGTGTGTGTGTGTGTACATGCGCTCGCACGCGCACGTTCACGTGTGTGTGCAAGTGCGTGCATGTGGGTGGTGCTGTGCACATGTGTACATGTGTATCACGTGGAGATCAGGTGTCTTTCCTCTGGAACCTTCTATCTTGTTTGTTTGAGATGGGATCTCATTGGCCTGGAACATCTACGGGCCAGCTGGCCAAGCCACTCCCTGTATCTATCTCTGTGGTGGCTTAAATATGCTTGCCCCAGGGAGTGGCACTATTAGAAGGTGTGGTCTTGTTGGAGGAAGTGTGTCACTACGTTTGAGCTTTAAACCCACGTCCTAAGCCGGGCGTGGTGGCACACGCCTGTAATCCCAGCACTTGGGAGGCAGAGGCAGGCGGATTTCTAAGTTCGAGGCCAGCCTGGTCTACAGAGTTGAGTTCCAGGACAGCCAGGGCTACACAGAGAAACCCTGTCTCGAAAAACCAAAAGAAAAAAGAAAAAAGACCCTCATCCCAACTAAATGCTGTTTCTGTAAGAATAGCCTTATGGTACTTCTTCACAGCAATGTGAAGGCAATCTCCCTCAGGAAGACAATCTCCCGTCTCACCCCCAGAGGGGTTACAGCATGGATTGTTCTGGGAAGGTAAACGTGGGTCCTTGGCTCTTTCAAGGCAAGCACTTTACTTATTGAGCAGGCTGTCTGTCTGCCTACCTTACTATTGGCCTGTCTCTGTCTGTCTGTCTGTTGCTCTCTCTCTCTCTCTCTCTCTCTCTCTCTCTCTCTGTGTGTGTGTGTGTGTGTGTGTGTGTGTGTGTGTGTGTGTCTCCAGTTGTCTTTTGTGAGACAGAGTGTCTATGCGATCTATACCCAGGCTCCCTGAAACCCCCGATGTAGTCCAGGCTGGCCTTGAATGTGCAATGTTCAGCAATCCTTTTGTCTCAGCCTCTTGCACACTGACATTACCTAAGCCACCAACCCCAGTTCCCGAGTGATGTTTCAAATTAGCACCTCTCCTGCTTAAAAGGCCCCATCACCTCCACCTCCTGGTGTCCAGAAGCACGTGCTAGGCTGAAGCAGTGGACTGTGGAAACTTCTGCATGGGCTTTTTCTCCTCCATCCCTGTCTCAAGGAAGAGTGGATTCTGCATGTCCAGGGGCTTTTGTTGGTGGCAGAGGGTTTGGTTTTGTTCTCTTTCAAGATATGTTCTAATGTTACCAAGGCTGACCTGAAACTCACTATGTAGCCCATGCTAGTCTTGAATTCACAGTAGCGCTCCTACCTCAGCCTCCCAAGTACCAAGGCCAGAAGCATGAGCTGTTATGCCCAGCAGCGTTATGGGGGTGCCAGCAGCGATTAGCTTGGTTTCATCTTATCAGATTAGAGAGTCTATTTTTCATGTGTTTGGTTTGGTTTAGAATTACTCCTTTATTTTATGTATGTAAGTACACTGTCACTCCCTCAGACACACCAGAAGAGGGCATCATGGAATCCCATTACAGATGGTTGTGAGCTACCATGTGGCTGCTGGGAATTGAACTCAGGACCTCTGGAAGAGCAGCCAGTGCCCTTAACCGCTGAGCCATCTCTCCAGCCCAGACTGTCTTGCTATGTGGCCTGGCCTTGAACTTGTGATCCTCCTGCCTCACATCTCCAGTTTATTTATGGAGACTATTAACATGAACACATTTGACCTAACACCATGCGCCAGAAATAGCTCCGACCCATCCCCCAAGCCAGCTGAAGCCTCCATGCACCAGGACCTTTTTATAACCCTGAGCACACGCTTCCCCAGCCCCCACCTTCCCCTCAGAGCCGCAGATCACCAGGAGACCAGCCTGCGTTCACCCTCCTCCACAGAGTCAAAAAGCTGGGTGGCGTTTGAAACAGACCCACTTCCAATGTGATAGTCCCGGAGAGGCAGGGACCAGGCCTCTGTAGCTTCTGATCTCAGCTGTTTGTCCCCTCTCAACTGAACGCCGGTGCAGCTGGACAGGTGCAGGTGGGGACAGGGCAGCAAGATGGAGTTATAGTCAGTCTTACTGGTTCCATAAGTCTGTTCCCTCCAGAAAGGCCCCTTCCTTTCCTTTCCAATTGCCTTTGGAGACAGAGTGCGGCTACGTACCTCAGCTTGAAATCCTCTGGCCTGCCAAATGCTGACACGCACCGCACCGACACGCCAGAGTTTAGCTATAGTGGGGCTTCCCCACTTTTTGAGACAGGGTTTTGTTAGGTAGCCCAGGTTGGCCTTCTACTCAGGAAGTCCTACTGTCTCAGCCTCCCAAATTCCAGGGTAATAGGTGTATGGAATTCCACTGCCCCATCCCTGACTGGGTCTGGTGGTTTGTTGCTGACATGATCAGGCCAGCCTAAGGAGAGCTGGCAGTCTGGCTGTGGATGGGATCCGTGGAGAGGGTTCAGGCCTACAGCAGCCATTCAAATAGACAGTGATCATCTTTTACTGCTCAATAGAAAGGAATGGTGGTCCCACTCCCAGGCCCCTCAGTCTGGTCCTAACAGCACTGTTAACTGCTGGGCCTCTGGACACACCTAAACATCTGGCTTTGGCTGGAAAGCAGGGCTGGTGACGGGGAGGAATGTGGACTTTATGATTGAAAACCTTGAAGCCAAGCTGTGTGTTAAGCCAAGCCCCTTCTGTGATGGACAAGGCCTGACCAGTAGGGGAGGCCTGGGGCAAGCATGGGGTAGATGCTCCCTCCTGCCCCTGCCCCTCCCCCGCCCCGCCCCCCTGCTGGAGGAAGATAGGCCTGAGGTCGCAGATAGGTGAGGTCGCAGCCCTCTTACCCTAGGTGCCTCGGTCTTCCAACCACACACAGCTCTACCTGAAGATACATTTGCCATTTTTTTTTTTTTTGGTTTTTTGAGACAGGGTTTCTCTGTGTAGCCCTGGCTGTCCTGGAACTCACTCTATAGACCAGGCTGGCCTCGAACCCAGAAATCCGCCTGCCTCTGCCTCCCAAGTGCTGGGATTAAAGGCGTGCGCCACCACCGCCCGGCTACATTTGCCATTTTTAATTTTATTCCTGAAAATATAATGGAGACACCTAAGTTGCATTTAGGGGAAAAAAAAAAGTCCCAAAATATCCTAAGTAGAAGAGTTGTTTCACATGGGCAATTCCAAACAGGAGGCCCCAAGCCATCGATCTGGTACATTCTAGATCCTTAATATAAAAGGTATCTCAGGCCGGGCGGTGGTGGCTCACGCCTTTAATCCCAGCACTTGGGAGGCAGAGGCAGGCGGATTTCTGAGTTCCAGGCCAGCCTGGTCTACAGAGTGAGTTCCAGGACAGCCAGGGCTAAATAGAGAAACCCTGTCTCAAAAAACCAAAAAAAAAAAAAAAAAAAAAAAAGGTATCTCAGAGTGAAGTATCTGTCTCCAGGAAGGAAGTGGGTGGGCTGAGCTGTGGAAAGGGTAAGGGTGTGAGAATGGACTGGAAGGGTCGGGACACTGCTGGAAGGAGAGTGCACACACACACACACACACACACACACACACATACACACACACATCCAAAAAAAAGCAATTCTCAAATAATCCTCAAGAGGGCGCCCGGCACTCTAGAAACAAACAATTTTGCCACACACAGAGACTCAAAGAATCCCCAGCGTGTGACCATTGGCACTGTTAAATGAGAGCAGAAGAAACCACATCCCGCACACATCCTACGAATGCCCACTTAGACCACCCCTGCCCCATCACAACTCAGAGCACTCAAGAGTTAGCAAACCCCTTGTTCTTGGAGACCCCAACCATACTTAGAAGCCCCTGGAGGGTAGCTGGGCCTCTCGCCCTCTCTGTACCAGGTCTCTGGGACAGAGGGGCCAGGACCCTCTACCGCTGGAGCCGCCAGCCCAGAAGAAGACCTTTTCCCTAAGTCATATGAACAACTCTCCTGAGCCTCACAACCCACACATCCTGGGAGTGGGACCCCAAATTTAACCTGGTGCCTTAGTTTTGGACTTCCTTTTGGTAAGGCAGATAAAGCAGGACACACAAAGGGCGTGCCAGGGTAAGCAGACTTTTAGGTCACGAGCTCTTGTCTCAGCACCTCAACAGGCCGTGTGTGCTTGACCACTTATTCCAATACACCAATCAAAGGGACGAAGAGTGTGTGTGTGTGTGTGTGTGTGTGTGTGTGTGTGTCTGTGTCTGTGTCTGTGTGGTGGGGGGTTAATCAGTGCACACTGAGAAAAGGAACAGACAAAGCAGTCCAGTTATCCCCAAGTTCATCTTCATGCACTGACATGAAGCTTTGAGTTGAAGCAGACACCTGGGAGGCTGGAGAGAGGTGAAGAGCACTGGCTGCTCCTCCAGAGGTCCTGAGTTCAAATCCCAGCACCCACATGGTGGCTCACAGCCATCTGTAATGGGATCCGATGCCCTCTTCTGGGTGTGTCTGAAGACAGATCACTCATATACACAAGAATAAAAAAGTCTAAAAAGAAATGGCAGAAAATCGGGGAATGAGCAAGAGGTATGTAGAGCTAAGCCCGGCCAAGGTGGCCTGGCCAGGCGTGTCTGTCGGGTTCCAGGCTGGACGGCTGGCCGATGGTGACTGGAGACCGCCCACCCGGTGCCGTCCTGGGTCCCTGTACATGACGCCTCAGCCTTTCTTATCTTTGTGCCTTCAGCCTTAAGGAAGAATGAGGTTAGGTGTTAGCAGTTTCTAGAGATAAAGGAGCCCATTGCAGAGGTCATCAGGCGACCGGAAAGAAAGGTCACAAGTAGAGTCCAGGCTTTCCTCCTGCTCCGAACTACCTGGCGGACCCAAATGAAGAGTCTTTTTTTTTTTTTTTTTAAAGATTTATTTATTTTATGCATGTGAGTACACTGTAACTGTCTTCAGACACACCAGAAGAGGGTATCAGATCTCATTATAGATGGTTGTGAACCACCACGTGGTTGCTGGGAATTAAACTCAGGACCTCTGGAAGAGCAGTCAGTGCTCTTAACGTCTGAGCCATCTCTCCAGCCCGAGTCAGTGTTTTTTGTTTTTGGTTTTGTTTTTCCCAAAAGTGATTCTTTTTTTTTGTTTTTGTTTTTTTTTTTTTTTGTTTTGTTTTGTTTTTCGAGACAGGGTTTCTCTGTGTAGCCCTGGCTGTCCTGGAACTCACTCTGTAGACCAGGCTGGCCTCGAACTCAGAAATCCACCTGCCTCTGCCTCCCAAGTGCTGGGATTACAGGCGTGCGCCACCACCGCCCGGCCCAAAAGTGATTCTTGCACACCAGAGTACTTGCTGTACAAGAAGACAGAAAGCTGGAGAGGGTGGGAAGATCTCAGCTGACAACGAAGGTAGGTGAAGCCAGGCGCAAACAGACCCCTGAATCAACACCCCACCATCTTAGCCGTCAATGTCGCCAGATACAACGGACCTCCGGGCCAGGCTCTGCGAGCAACTGTGTAGAGACTTCTCTCAGCTATTTACTTGGCTGAACCATAGCGTCAGTGCCTTCCTCAGTTTCCACTCCAGAAGTGGTGATAGAGACTTCTCATCCACCTTGTTGTAAAAACACACGTGTGTCCTTCCTCCCTCCCTCCCTTCCTGCCTCCCTCCCTCTTTTCCTCTCTCTCTCTCCCTTCCTTCCTTCCTTCCTTTTTTCTTTTTTCTTTTCTTTCTTTTCTTTCTTTTCTTTCTTTTCTCTCTTTTCTTTCTTTTCTTTCTTTCTTTCTTTCTCTCTCTCTCTCTCTCTCTCTCTCTCTTTCTTTCTTTCTTTCTTTTTTTTGAGACAGGATCTCATTATGTAGCCTTGGCTGACTTTGAACTCACAAAAGTCTACCTATCTTTCTCTGCTTCCCAAGTGTTGGGACTAAGGGTGGGTACCACCTGGCCCAGCACCCTTTCTTCTTTTGAAACAAGTCTGGCTCTGCCCTTCCCTGTGTGGAGGTGGCCTTGAACTCCTGCTCCTCTTGTCTGGACCACCTCCCAAAGCTAGGACGATAAGCATATTCCACTCTGCCTCCTTTCTCCATCTGTCTTAGGCACAAGACAGATGTGTCTCCACTTGTCCTGCACAAACATCATGACCAAGAAGCAAGTCGGGGGAGGAAAGGGTTTGTTCAGCTTACCCGTCCACACAGCTGTTCATCACCAAAGGAAGTCAGGACTGGAACTCAAGCAGGTCAGGAAGCAGGAGCTGGTGCAGAGGCCATGGAGGGATGCTTCTTACTGGCTTGCTCAGCTTGCTTGCTTATAGAACCCAAGACTACCAGCCCAGGGCTGGCACCACCCATGATGGGCCCTCCCCCCTTGATCACTAATGGAGAAAATGCCCCACAGCTGGATCTCATGGAGGCATTTCCTCACCCGAAGCTCGTTTCTCTGTGATAACTCCAACCTGTGTCAAGCTGACACACAGAACCAGCCAGCACACCGTCTCTCTCAGTGCTGGAACTCAGACCCAGGGCCTAGTGTGTCTCGGGAAAGCAGGCTGCCACTCAGCTGCACCCCCCGCCCTTTCTTTGGCTTTGCACTGCCTTGCTCCGGCTAGAGCTTCTAACTTGTGATTATGACTATAAAACACTAAACACTTTTTATAGTTTTTTGAGACGGGGTCTTGCTATGCCGCCCCCACAACCTCGAGCTCACGCTCTTCCTTTGCCCCCCACGCTGGGATTACAGACAATTTTTTTTTTTACAAGATTTGAAATAAACGCTACCTCTTACAGTTGTCACTGGATAGCTCTAGTGTGATCCAAGAGCATAAAAACATTTTAGCTAAAACAAGCAAGAGACGGTTGCAAAAGCCTTCATTTCCTGAGGGCATCCTGATGACTATTTATCCTGAAATAGGTAAATGGGGGGGGGGACTATATTCTGCAGGATTGACAGTAGATTTCTGGTTGTTGCAAAGACATCAAGTTAGAAGCTGGAGCTTAGTGAGGAGCGCGCTTACCTAGTACCTGCAAAGCCCTGGGTTCAATCCCCAGCGCTGAATAAAGGAGGAACGGTACAGGCTTGTAATATCAGCATTCGGGCTCCAGAGGCAAAGGAATCACACTTCCAAGGTCATCTTCAGCTGACCTGAGAACACCCTGGGCTACGTGAGACCTTGTCCTGAACAAACAAAATACCAGCACAACCACAAAAGCTGCTACATGGACTGACTGTGTGGCCTCGAAGCCTACACAACCCACCAATCCCCCAGGCTAAGGCGACGTCCATATTTCTACCTTTTAAAGTGACGTCTATTACAGAGTTCCTTTAGACTTGTTTCCTGGGGTAAGTAAGAGCATCCTTGGAGCTGGTGGTCTCCTTGGAGCTGCGTGCAGTCAGAGCCCAACCCCCAGAAGCTGCATCGGGCAGCTCACAACCACCTGCACGCCTGCTTCAGGGGCTCCAGCACCCTTTTCTGGCCTCAATGGGTACACGAGTGTGCATAAGCACACACACACACACACACACACACACACACACGCCCATAAATAAATAATCCACTGAGATGTTTCCTCCACAGCAGCCTTCCCCCCTGCTTTTAAGAGTGCTGGAGGTCAAACCTGGGGCCTTACACGTTAGGCAAGCCGTCACTGTTGAGCTGTGCCGTCCCAGCCAAGATCTTGTTCCTTTTTCTTTCTGTCTTTTTTTCCCCTAAGACAGGGTCTCTCTGCACAGTCCTGGCTATCCTGGAACTCACTCTGTAGACCAGGCTGGCCTTGAACTCAGGGACCCACCTGCCTCTGCCTCCCGAGTGCTAGGATTAAAGGCGTGCGCCATGACTGCCTGACTAAAGTGTTGTTTCTTGAAGTCCAAATGAACACTGAATTGAAAAATATTCGGACTCAGCCGACAGTGACGTGGGGCGGATGGGTCGCATACCTAGCTTTGTGACACTTTGTCTGAATCTCCACTTTACTGGAGACGCACAGCAGAGAACGCCTCCTGGTGCCCCTGCTGGGCCTGGTCACTCCGGCTGACTCCTGCCGTTGGGCAGAGGGAGGCCTGGCTGTCTCTGCTGGGTCCCGCCACTGCACTGATTCGTGTTTGCTCTCCCGACACTGCTGAACGGGACTGCTGGTGTAGATCCTGACGACACAGACTGGATTTGCTCCAAGGACTATTTCCAAGCAGGTCCACTTCCCCGTATTCTAATAACCTTTCTTTTTCACTACCTCTAGTGAGTTCTGGGCTAGAAGGGAGGTTAAAGCATTGAAGAATCCTTATTAAAAGTAGGATTTGGAAAAAAAAATCAAAGCCAACAATTCTTCCGCATCTGTGAAGTCGATCACGGTTTTGCTCTGTTGATCTGAAATAAGGAAGAAGGATATTTTCTTTCCATTTTATCATTTAGTTCAATCATAAGTATTTCAAAATTTCTACTCAGCTTTCTTCTTTGACGCATGAATTATTCAGAGGTGCTCTCATTTTCAAATATATGGTGACTGGTGTTTGTCTTCATTATTAAAATTTTAACATAATTGGATTGTGGTCAGAAAGTGAGATGAATAGACTTTCTGCCCTTTGAAGTCTCTCGGTGCCTTCTTCTTTGGTCTGCTGTGTAATAGACTCACCTCCCATCAGGTTCAGCCCAGTGTACGACTCTCAGGAGGCTGCATCTTAGTGGGAGATACTGAAGTTTAACTGGAAGGCTAGACCTCTACCTTCCTGGTTGGTTTTTCGGCTTAATGTCCTAACTAGAGCCCTAGTGCCTGGTGGGCCAGCACCATGGACAGCAGACACACCACTGGGGTCCAGGGTCAGCTCATTTCCTGCTGATGTGTTTACTGTGTTCCTGAGTTCAATTCCCAGCAAGCATCTGTAATGGGGTCTGATGCCCTCTTCTGGTGTGTCTGAAGACAGCAACTATACATAAAAGAAATCCATCTTTAAAAAAATGAATGAATGAGCCCAGCGGTGGTGGCGCATGCCTGTAATCCCAGCACTCTGGGAGGCAGAGGCAGGCAGATTTCTGAGTTCGAGGCCAGCCTGGTCTACAGAGTGAGTTCCAGGACAGCCAGGGCTATACAGAGAAATCCTGTCTCGGGAAAGAAAAAAAAGAAAGAATGAATGAATGAATGAATAAATAAATAAATAAATAAATAAATAAATAAAGGTGTGCCCCATTGGAGTATATGTCACTGTGGGTGTGGATATTAAGACCCTCATCCTAGCTGCCTAGAAGCCAGTATTCTCCTAGTGGCCTTCAGATGAGGATTAGAACTCTCAGCTTCTCCTGCACCATGCCTGCCTGGTTGCTACCATGTTCCCACCTTGATGAAACTGGACTGAACCTCTGAACCCGCAAGCCAGCCCCCGACTAAAATGTTATCCTTTCTAAGACTTGTCTTGGTCACGGTGTCTGTTCACAGCAATAAAACCCTAACTGAGACACTGTACTTTGGTCTGTTGTGGGCTCCCTGTCTGGGGGGAGGGGAATGTGTTGATCTCCCCCAACATGTTTAGTCACACAGCAACACCCCATGTGTGTTCCACAGGACGCACTGAGGTGATGTCTAGAAGCAAATGTCCATTTCTGCTCCTTGACCTTTGTCAGCAAGGGCCTTCCTGTTTTTCCAGAACGTCAGAGGTGGATGGGACAAGACTCTCCGAAGCCCTGGGCTCCCTAACTGCCATCCCTCCGTCCCTTGGCTCCCATCTTGGGTGAGGGAGCTGACGGACCTAAGCTCACACCGTTTGTCTCCCCAGCTAAACCGTCAACCATTTTTGGAACTGAGCGTAGCACTCACCGACAGCTGGCAGGACCTTAGCACTCTCTCCTTCCAGACCTTGATTCTGTGGACACACCCTATGGCCCTCCCTAACCTGGCATGGAGGACCCCGAGGACACCTCGTCTCAGGGAGGCAATGAGAGCCGTGGTGGAGCCCGGGCTCTCCCCTCTGCCCTTCTCTCCTCTACATCTGTGGAGCGATCAGGAGAGCAGGAGAGGCTCCGCCTCTTCATGGCAGGCTGCAGCCAGGAGAGCTGACCTTGGACTTGTTCTGTGGGAAGGGTGAATTTGTGTGATCTCCTTTCCTGTCTCAAACTGTCTCTCCTATTGTGTGTCCGCAGGGTCCCTTGTCAGGAATGCGCCTCATCAGGCCCAGGGCCTAACCTCTCCAGCCCACTTCTGCCTTAAGCCTGTCCTCAGCAGTTAGTTCCTATTTCTCCCGCCCGGCGGCCCCCCATCACACCTCCCACCGCCTTACAGCTTCTCTCAGGAAAGTCAGAGGGAGGGCCAGCGCTACACTCACGTGACCCATTCGTACTGCAGTCAGGGCCAGGCATTTAGGGAAGCAGAATCTTCTGTTGTGGTCTGTGGTGCTCAGGACGAGAATTATGAGGGCCCCTTTAGGTAAGGCCAGCAGAGAACCCTGACTCATGGACCATCACTCAGCAGGATTTTCAGCCACGGTCGAGTACCAGGGGCCTGGGTTGGTCCAGCTTTGGTGAAAATGCCCGTGTAGAGCAGTGTAGAGCAAAGGAGATGGTGTAGCGGTCGGTGGGTTCCATCATGAAGTGGGCGCTTTATGGAGAATAGACTGCCCCCTTGTGGAAACACAAGGAACTTCATAGTCTTTCTGCCTGCAAGCAGTTTCATAACCATTTGTCTCCCCCCTCCCCACCTTCACGCCACTGACAAGCCTTTAGCCAGAGTCCTTTTATTAAGAATCTCCATATTGAGCTTCCACATACAAGATCCTACTGTTATACAGACAAGCTGTTATGAAGCAGTTGGTATGTGCTTTCTGTGTCATCCACTTATTCCGTGGGAGGTGAGTGCTACTATCCATTTGATTTTACAGATTATATCAGTAGAGTGGATCAGAGACAGGAATTAAATGAGTTGCCTAAGGCCACACAGCTACTGGAGGTTCCAGATTCTATGCTGTTGGGCATTCCCCTGACCTGCCTGCCACTGGTGTGGGAAGCCTCGTGTGGTCAGAATCCCGCCATGTTTGCATGCATGCAACACAGTCTCTTCACGGCTCTTTTCTGGCGTGTTCACACAGGTGAAGGGTCCGGAGACCTCCAAGAGCCTCCCTTCGCTTATAGAGTCTGTAGATCTCTTCTAGTGGGAAGCCAGAGATAGGACCAGCAATGTGTGAGACTCTCAGGGGTATGCAGAGCTCACGTCAGAATAGGGTCGTGTCACTACCTTCTCACCCACACTGTGTTCTTCAAGAGTGTCCTGTCAGGAGGTTAGCCTCTCTTCTGAAACCTGAAACCTAGGAGTGTGAGGGGCCAGGAGGAGGAAATGAAGCTTCTTCTGGAGAGCTCCCTCTCATCACGTGCTTGTTGACAGAGTGCTGTGGGTGTGTGGCACCCCCGCAGCAAAGGTGGCTTACAGAGCAGAGCATGGCCTCGCGGGACCCTGTCAGGAGAGGAAGGAGGATGAGTCAACATGGCTGTGATTCAGCGCGACGGTAATAACGGCAGAAGAGAAGGCTGAGTTCCTCTGGGGTGGGCGGGAATTTATAGAAGATGGGATCAGTCAGTGTGGGTCGGGATGAGCCCTTGGAGAGAAGTACCAGGCAAGCGAGGCATATGCAGTTTGAGCATAATGGGGGCTGGGAGACAGTGCATTGCGGCTGTGTGTAGCACGCAGAGATTTGCTGAGCAGCTGGGGTCGACCACATCTGTGGAAATGCAGAGTCCGGACTAGACATAAGTGCATTAAGTAAAGACGATGGAATGCCTTCTAAGCACACAGAAATGGCCCCCCCAACACACACACTCTCTGAGGGAACAGGGCAGGCAGTAGGCGTGGGAGACAGCACACCTTGTTTACGTGTCTTTATTAAGCGTTTCTGGAGTTCCCTTTCCGTCAGGGCCCTTGTAGCTGTAAGTGACTGGGACCCGGTGGGACCAACTCAGATAGAACTGGAATGTGTTCCTTCACATAACTGGAGGAGACTGAGAGAGTCCAACAAAGCACGGTGGCAGGGGGTGAGAGAGGCTGTAATTAACCCAGCTGGTCACATGTCCAGTCGTGGAGCGGAAGCAGGAGGCAGGAGGCAGCCCACGAGTCACAGCTCTTTAAGAGCATGTGGAGTAGCGGGGTGTGCTGGTGCAGGCCTGTGACCCCAGCACTCAGGAGGCTGAGGCGGAAGTGTTGTGTGCTGGGGGCTAAATGGGCAAGAGCAAGACCTTGTCCTGAAAAAATAAAAAACGAACAGACAGACAGACACCCCGTGTGGAACGAGAGCGGTCTCTAAGGAAACGGGGACACGGCTATAGGATAGCACGGCAGCGAGCCGGCCAGTTAGCGGTGGGAGCTGCCATTTCTACATGCTACACGCTCTCTGTGTCAGGAGCCCAGTCTCTGCCCTCAAATGCTGTTCAGTCCAGACAAGGCAGGAGTGAACCAGCCTGGGAAACAGGCACTGGACAAATACACTGGAAAGCAAGAGAGAGTCACCTAATCTAGAAGGATCCTGAAAGAAACCCGAGTCTGCCTTGCCCAAACTGTTGTTTGTTGTGGTGAATATTATTTGGGGTTTCTGCCCCACTTCGGATCATTTAGTTCCCAAATAAAAGACACGAAACCGTTATATTTATAATAAGCCTTAAAGCATTAGAGCGGGGCAGATATCAGCCCTCTGTGCTGTTCTGTCCACCTCCCTGTTAGTAATGGCTGGGAACTGTGAGAACTCACTCGAAGGCATCCAGACCCTCGGGCACAGACTTTAGAATTATAATACATAGCGACAGTCTAAACCTCAGCAGTTGTCCTTCCGCTGAGCTATTGAAGATGAGAGAAATTAGCCAAAGAGAGAAAAGATGAAAGTTCAGAGACAGGTGATCATACTTGGAAGCCACAGTTTCCGGTTTGGGAAAGTTGCCCACAGCAGGGCGAGGAGAGGGGAACCAGAGAGCCCAGCTTGGCAGGGGACAAGGGCAGCCTGGGGAGGTGGCTCTGGGCCCTTCAGGTGGAGACACCTGGAAGGTGACTACACTGTGTTGGATCTTGACCATCAGGGAAAGGCGCCAGCACAGTGAACATGGAAGGAGGCCTAGAGTGAACAGCACAGGTGAACGGTGACTCCTGCTGCCTCATGTTTCTCATTTTAAAGCTTCCAAGCCAAGCAAAAGACTTCCTGCTGTGGAATGAAGATCCGATGGTCAGCATACTGTTCAGCTGCGGCACCCAAAGCAAGACATCAGAATGAAACGTTCAAAGGGTAGAAAGAAGGTACATCCAGACCATGGGTTCCCAAAGTCTGTCCTCTGGTCCTTCATTAGCAAGAAAAGCTTGCATTGGTGGTGGGGTGCGATGCCCACGAGGAAGACAGCTCACCTCTCCCGCCTCCCTTGCAGCTACACTTAAGTTATTTAGTTCTAATTGTCCCTTCCTTCTGTGCATCTCCTTCCATCCCACTGGCTTTTTTTTCAGGGAGAAGGGTCAAGATAGAGTTTCTCTGTGTAGCGCTGACTGTTCTGGAACTCACTCTGTAGACCAGGCTGGCCTCAGACTCACAGATATCTGCTTGCCTCTGCTTCCTAAGTACTGGGGTTAAAGGCATGGCTACCACCTCCAAGCACCAACTGACTAGAAATCTGGGATTATTTTCATGAACTGTGAGAACAGCGAGCTGTGTCTTCACTTAAATAAGACTGTATGCATGCTTAGTTCTCAAGGAGGCCTTAAGAGGGCGCTACATCCTGTAGAACCGGAGCTTCCAATGCATGAAGCACCAGTGGGTGCTGGGAACTGAACCTGAGTCCTCTCCAAAAGCAGCAGGCGCTCTTAATCATGAGATGTCTCTCCAGCCCCTTTTATTGTTTTAAATTACTACGTGAGTATGTGCACAAGTGCAGGTACCTACAGAGCCCCTAGAGCCCCCAGAGGTGGAGTTCAATCAAATATGGATGTGTTCCATCTAACTTGGTGTTGGGAACCAAGCTCAGGTCCTCACTAACTACTGTGGAGCCATCTCTCCAGTCCACCTGCATCCATAACTACTTCTTGTTTGCCTGTGTGTTTTGCTTTGTTTTTGAGACAGGGTCTTACTAGGAAGCTCTGACTTGCCTCGAGCCTGCTCTACAGACCAAGCTGATCTGCAAGTCACAGAGATCCTCCTGCTTCCGCCTACTGAATGCTGGGATAAAAGGTGTGCGCCCCCACACCCAGCCCATCTCTAACTGAAGATAAATCTTGGGGAGAGTGGGGTGGACATGGTGGGGGTCAGAGCCCGGGACCAGAAGCTGTTTATTCCCTTTACTTCTGTGATTTGGTTTCATGTAGATGGATATTTAGCGTTCAGTCCATTTTCTGTGGTTATGCCAATATTTACAACTGGGTAACTTACAGAGGGAAGTTGATCTAAATTACGGTTCTGGGTGTCCAAGGACGTAACAGCGCCATCTGGTTAGGGCACCGTAACATGACAGAAAGTGGGACGGTGAGAGTAAATATAAAACAGAGCAAGGAGGCCTGGGCGTGTTTTCCGAGGACCCACTCTTCCTGTGAGAGGACTTTCATCCCTCTTAATTGCTGCTTGAAGGCTCCATCTTCCACCAATACCGCAGTGATGATCCCATAAGGACAACCTCTGGTTTTGTCGACCCCCAGATGAAGCCCACTTTGTGACTTCCACTGGCCTGGGGGAAGGGTGGGTCTCCACCTGATGAAGTTAAGTTGGCTGGCCAGCTATCCTCAGGACCAGCCTGTCATCACCCCCTCCTGGGAGTTTGAGTGCATCCCACAATACTCAGCTTTTCTCATGACTTCTGGGGATCACGGACTTCTGGGGAGGGGGTCAAGGCGGGTCCTTGTGCTTCGTGGCAAGTACTTCATCAACTAAGCCTTTTCCCAGTTCACCACACACACACACACACACACACACACACACACACACATGTTTGTGTGATTCTGTGTATTCCTGGCTATCCTGGAACTTGCTCTGTAGACCAGGTTAGCCTAAAACTTGAAAATTTGCCTGTCTCCACCTTCTGAGTCCTTGAATTAAATGTGTATGCCACCATGCTTGGCCTCAACATTTTTTTTTTTTTTTGATTTGGGTTTTTCGAGACAGGGTTTCTCTGTATAGCCCTGGCTGTCCTGGAACTCACTCTGTAGACCAGGCTGGCCTTGGACTCAGAAATCTGCCTGCCTCTGCCTTCCAGAGTGTTGGGATTACAGGTGTGCGCCACCGCCGCCGCCCGACTCCAGCATATTTTTTATATATATAATTCTTCCTTTGTTTTTAATTTTATGTGTATGGATGTTTTGCTTTTATGTACGCCTGAGTATCAGGAGTGTGCAGTACTCAAAAGAAATCAGAAGAGGGCATCAGATCTCCTAGCATTGGAGTTGCAAATAGTTGGGAGCTACAGGGTGTGGGTTCTGGAAATTGAACCCAGGTCCTCTGGAAGGGCAGCCAGTAAAGTTCAGGATCCGGAAAATGTACCAGAAGGACAGGGCCTGGACCTGGGGGTGTGGTCATCTGTTTCACAAGTGATCTGGTTGGTTCTGAGTTGGGCCACTCTCTGAATTCATCTCAGCTTGATCTCCATAGCCAGACGTTGAAGAACTTTAAAGTCCTGCACAAGAGTCCCACTTCCTGCTGCCATTAGAGTTGGACCAGCCTCAGGGCTGAGCAATCTGAGGCCCTTATTTTCCAAGCCTGAGATTTTTCTGACCACACAGATTGAAGTAAATTCCACTTGGCCAGCTATCTGCCATTCAAACTCCTGGGAATATTATCTGCAAGGAACTAATGCCCAAAGCTGTCAGTCATGAAATTTGACCCCAAACATAGTTGTAGTGGCTCTGTCTTATCAACAGGCCTGGAAGTTCTGCTGGCCATCTGGCCTTCAAGGTAAGGGTCTCCTGCTTCCAGGGCATAAGAATGTCTGGGTGGGATCCACGGGTAGAGAGCTTGGGGACTGTTGTTTCTCAGTGGAAAAGTACCTGCCCAGCATCTTAAAGCCCTGGATTCAATACCCAGAACAGAAGACTGGGAGGAGGAGAGACGAGAGACAGAGACAGACACAGATGGACAGACAGACAGCGACAGACAGAGAGACACAGAGACAGATGGACAGATACAGAGAGACAGATGGACAGACAGACAGAGCACTCTCATGTGAATCTCCTTTAAAGAGCTATCTATCCCCCTCATCTGATCATCACCCAGGATAATTAAACTAATCTGGGATCTTTTTTTTTTTTTTTTTTTTTTTTTTGCTCCAAGATTGTGCCCATCAGTCCTGCTTCCATCTCCACAGCTACACTGATTGCTCATGACTGGAAGATCAATCAGAATGAGCCACAAGCCATTTCTGGGAACCAGAAGATAAGGACCTACTCTAATGTTTCTTTCTTGAGACAGGTTTTCGCTATACAGCCCTGGCCTGCCCAGAATTCCAAGTGAAGAGCAGGTCAGACTTGAACTCATAGCAACCCTCACGGCCAGTGGTGGCGCACGCCTTTAATCCCAGCACTCAGAAGGCAGAGGCAGGCAGATTTCTGAGTTCGAGGCCAGCCTGGTCTACAGAGTGAGTTCCAGGACAGCCAGGGCTATACAGAGAAGCCAATAAATAAGTAAATAAATAAATAAAATTATTTTTATGTGTATGGGTGTTTTGTCTGCCTGTATATCCATATGCCATACTGTGCATACAGAGCCCACAGGAGGGCGGCGGATACCAGGGGACTGGAGTTACGGTTGGCTGTGAGATGCCACTTGGGTGCTGGGAATGGAATCCACATCCTGTGCAAGAACAGCATTTAGCCATCTTTCTGACGTTAACTCCGTGCCAGGAGTGTACCAGGGAAAGTCTCGTGAGCTTCGCCGTTCACACGGAACTGTCTCCTTAACTCTTCAGGAAAGCTAGGTATGCTGACGCATGCGTGTAATCTGTGGGCAGAACCGGGCGGCTGTACGTTCAAGGGCAGCCTGGGCTCGAAAGGAAAAGGAGAACAAAACCTCCAGGAAGATCTAGGAATGACAGTGCCTTTTGGACGGATCTGAAAATGATGCCCACGGGGGTGAAAGTATGGCCTCTGACTCCACCCCACCCCCAGCCCGGGAAGCATCTTCCCGTAGAAGGAAGTGAGCGCATCACATCTCATCCTCCTGCTCACAGAGACGTGTGACGTGCTTACCATGACTGGGGGAGGCTGTCTTCATGGACATGTGCTGAAGACTTTCAGACTCCCACTCCAAATCAAAGGGACACTGCCGCCAGCGCTTGGCAGTGTCTGCAGGACACAGGGGGCCTCAGGAGGACCTTGGCCCAGCTGGGTCCGCGGAGCGCCTGTGCTCTCTCTCTGGCTGTCAATTACTGCTACCACTGTGTCCCTGTGACTGCACTGAGATCGGTCTCACCCTTATCTCAGTACCTTGGGCTTGCTTTGAATTCATGGCTACTCTCCTGCCTCAGCTTCCAGAGAAATGAGATTGTAGATGCCTGGTAGAGTGTTCTTTTTTGTTTGTTTGTTTGTTTGGTTTTGTTTTGTTTTGTTTTTTGGATTTTTTTTTGAGACAGGGTTTCTCTGTGTAGACCTGGCTGTCCTGGAACTCACTCTGTAGACCAGGCTGGCCTTGAACTCAGAAATCCGCCTGCCTCTGGCTCTCAGAGTGCTGGGATTACAGGCATGCGCCACCACCGCCCGGCTGAGTGTTCATTGTATTTTATTTTAGTCTATTTGACATAAACTCGAGTCATTTGGGAAGAGGGCATCTCACCTGAGGGATTGTCTCCATCCGATTGGCCTGTGGGCAAGTCTGATTGTGTGGGGGAGAGTCCAGTCCACACTGAGTGGTGCCACTCCTAGGAAGACAATTCTGGGAGGGGGGGAGAAAAGAGAGGAAAGGGAAGGGAAAGGAAGGGAAGGGAAGGGAAGGGAAGGGAAGGGAAGGGAAGGGAAGGGAAGGGAAGGGAAGGGAAGGGAAGGAAGGGGAAGGGGAAGGGAGGGAAGGGAAGGGAAGGAAGGGGAAGGGAGGGGAGGAGAAGGGAAGAGAGAGGAAGGGAGGGGAGGGGAGGGAAGGGAAGGGAAGGGAAGGAAGGGGAAGGGAGGGGAGGGGAAGGGAAGGGAAGGGAAGGGAGGGGAGGGGAGGGGAAGGGAGGGGAAGGGAGGGGAGGGGAGGGAAGGGAAGGGAAGGAAGGGGAAGGGAGGGGAGGGGAAGGGAAGGGAGAGGAAGGGAGGGGAGGGGAGGGGAAGGGAGGGAAGGGAGGGAAGGGAGGGGAAGGGAAGAGGCTGGAGAGACAGCTTATTAGTTAAGAGCACTGGCTTCTCTTTCAGAGGACCCAACTTTGATTCTCAGCGCCTACACAGTGGCTCATAGCTGTCTGTAACTTCTAGAGGATCTGGCCCTCTCCTGCCCCAAGGGCATGCTACACTCTCTGTCGCACGTATACACCTACAGGCAGAACGCCTGTACACATTAAAACAAAACAGAGCCAGGCGGTGGTGGCGCATGCCTTTAATCCTAGCACTTGGGAGGCAGAGGCAGGTGGATTTCTGAGTTCAAGGCCAGCCTGGTCTACAAAGTGAGTTCCAGGACAGCCAGAGCTACACAAAGAAACCCTGTCTCGAAAAAACCAAAACAAACAAACAAAAAACAAAAAAACAGAACAGCTGGGCAGCGGTGGCACTCACCGTTAATCCCAGCACTTGGGAGCCAGGGACAGGCAGATCTGTGTGAATTCAAGACCAGCCCGATCTACAGCATGAGTTCCAGGACAGTCAAGTCTACACAGAGAAACCCTGTCTCAAGAAAGCAAAACAAACAAACAAGTGAGCAAGTCAGAGCGAGCCGTGGGAGCTGGCCAGCAAGCGGTGTTCTTCCATCGTCCCCACTTCAGCCCCTGCCTTATTTTTCCTCAATAATGGACCAAGGTCAGAATGTGCAGAGATGCAAGCTTCTACCCTGGCCACGTGTGCTTTTCGTCATGGCTTGTATCCTCACAGGAACAGAACACCACAGACTCCAGCCCCTCCTACATGTTCCTCTGCCTGACCGCTCCGTTACAACACAGTTCACAAAGCCCCCACTGGAATGCCAGCCGAGTCTGCTAGCTACCCTCAACCCTACCTCCTTTGTGCAACAAGCCCCTTCCAGAAGGCTCTGATAAGGTATGGGGTGGGGCACGAGAGGGGACCCCTTCCCATCATATAAACCTGACCTACAGCCGGGCGTGGTGGCACACGCCTGTAATCCCAGCACTTGGGAGGCAGAGGCAGGCGGATTTCTGAGTTCGAGGCCAGCCTGGTCTACAGAGTGAGTTCCAGGATAGCCAAGGCTACACAGAGAAACCCTGTCTCGAAACACCAAAAACAAAAACAAAAACAAAAACAAAAACAAACAAACAAACAAAAAACCCTCAAACCTGACCTACTTCGGGAGAGGTAGGGGACAGACTCTTTAAAAAGGACTATTTTGAGACATGGTCTTATGGAGCCTGTGCTGGCCTCCAGCTTCCTATGTGACTGAGAACGACTTGGGAATAACAACACCATCACACAAAATGGAGCTGAGGGTTAACATGCCTTCTAGAGGCCTAGCAATGCGGGAGCTGATTCATCCCCCAAGGGGCAGTCAGCAGCGGTGGAAGAAGGGGTTGAGGCCCCCCCAACACCGCAGAGAACTAGTGGGTGATCAGAACTCTGAATTCAGGCGTGTCGAGAGGCTCGTGTCTGCTTCGCAGGCTGAGCACCTGGAACCATCGCACCAGCTCCCCCGCCTGGGAGCGGAGAGCCCTTCTCTGGAGAGAACAAACACAGGACTCGGGAACACGGAGGCGATAAGAGGGTTTGGCAAAATGGGAAAAAGAAAATCAAAGTCCCATTTGTTGTGGAGAGAGAGAGAAGGCTAGAGAGAAGGCTCGATGAGTTAAGAGCCCTTGTCACACAAGGTGACATGCCTTTGTTCATGTCCCCGGAGCTCATGTAAAAGCTTGGCATGCAGTTCAGACCTGTAATCCCTGTGCTCCCAGGAGACGGGCGGTGGAGACAGGAGAACCCCCCAAAGCTCACAAGCCAGCAATCACACACACACACCACACACACACACAATCTTACACACACATACACACACACACACACACACACACACACACACACACGGTAGGAAAATAATAGTCTCAAACCAGGGGAGAGGGAAGGACTGATACCCAAGGATGTCCCCTGGCCTCTGTGCACATGCACTTGCACACACACACACACACACACACACACAATCTTACACACACATACACTCACACACACAATCACATACAATCACACACACACACAATCATACATACAGTCACACACACAATCTTACACACATACAACCACACACACAACCACACACACAATCGTACATACAGTCACACACACAACCACGCACACACAATCATACACACAGTCACACACACAGTCACACACACAATCACACACAGTGCATGCATGCACACACACCATACACACACAGTGGGCTTCAGTTGTCCTTTCCCCTGCCCCACTCAGAGCTGCTGAGGGTTTCCTGAGGAGAATGGATCTTCTCAGGAGGGGTCTCTCTGTGCACTAGTATGGCAGGGGATGCCAGCTCCCGGTGTTGTGTTTGGAAACAAGCTCTTTGGGAGGGACTGTGCCTCACTGCAGTGAGGATGGTTCCATGGTGCTCCACTGCGGGCAACGCCAAGCTCCCAACCTGATGCCACTGGACGCCCTGAGGGAAGGCTACACCTGTTCTTTTTCAACTTAAGAGACAATGGGCGGATTCAGAGAAAGGAGCTGGTAGGAGGCCACCCTTCACCGGCGCTGCGAGGTGAGAGTGGCCTCATTAGAGACATACTCATCCTGTCCGGTATGATGGGGGCATGAAGGGACACTCAGACCCCTGAGCTCACAAACTATCAGTTACGCCATCACAGCCATGGCGGGGGGTGGGGGTGCAAATGGAACCTTAAAGGGCAAAGAGAATTCCTTCAAATCCAATCCAGATGACCAAGGCAGTTTCTGGCACTTACGGGTTTTCAGTGGGCAGGCTTCATACTATGTGGTCTAGCCTGGCCTACCTGTCAAGGGGCACAGAACAGGCACTAGGCAGGACTGTAAACTGGAACTATAAGACAATAGTCCAGTGTTTCTCATCAACTCTGTCCTAGAAAGAGAGAGAGAGAGAGAGAGAGAGAGAGAGAGAGAGAGCCAGGGAAGAGGGGGTGGAGCTGGGCTGTGGGCTGGCTTTTCCCTCAGAGATCTAAGGACCCCACAGTCACAGCTGGTATCTATTAGTTCTTTGTCTTAAGGGACAGATTCCATGGGAGTGTGGCCTGAGGGTCCCCCCCACCCTGGTGTTTAAGACAGGTCTCTCTACTACATAGCCCTAACTGTCCTCAAATTCACTATGTAGACCAGGCTGGCCTTGAACTCACAGAGAGCAGACTATCTCTGGGATTAAAGGTGCCACTGTGTTCAACACATTCAGGCTTTATAAGCTAACGCGCTCCAGCACCCCAATGCCAGCTTCTCTGTAGGATCACCCCAAAGGAAGCCCACAGGATACAGCCACTTCATCTCTACACCCAAGGGTCCCTTAGGGACCATTAGAACCTTGTTATTCAATGTGAGCTGTTAAGGATCACCCAGTATTTAAGACTCCAATGTGAAAGAGAGTCCAGAGCCCTGATTCGCAATCTTCTTAATGATGCAACTCTTTAGAGTTCCTCATGTTGTGGTGACCCCCCCCCAACCTTTCTTCTTTTCTTCATTTCAGGGATGTCTGTGCAAAAAAATAGTTCTGTTAGTGAAGAAACTTTATCACCAACAATTCTCTTATTTCAGCTGGGTTCTGAGGGTGTGTGTGTGTGTGTGTGTGTGTGTGTGTGTGGTTTTTTTCTTGTTTGTATTACTAATTTATAAATTAAAATACAATCATTTTCATTAAGACAAAGCATGATTTCAGTAGGGTCACATTTTATAAACCTTTCTGATGTCTAACCCACTGAGCGGTGATGTC
The DNA here is from genome assembly GCA_964023405.1 of Apodemus agrarius. NCBI lineage: Eukaryota > Metazoa > Chordata > Mammalia > Rodentia > Muridae > Apodemus > Apodemus agrarius. The sequence goes on from OZ030015.1 coordinate 83,546,290, forward strand.
AACTATTCAAGTGTAGCCAGATTTGACATAATTCGCAGTTGTCCTTATTCTTGTCCTCACTGTTTGAATGGGTTTCCTTTTGAGACAGGGTCTCACGCACTCAGGAGCAGCCTAGGCTGGTCTCCAACTGTCCGTCTTCCTGCCTTAGTCACCCGAGTGCTGGGTTTGCAGGCACTTGCCACCATGATTGGCTTGGGTTGTTTTATTTTTTTAATTGTAGGGTGTGCAACAGTGGCTCATCAGCTGATAGCCTCTGATGATGTTGCAGAGTTGAGAGCAACTGATGATGTTGTAGAGGGCCTGAGTTTCGTTCCCACCAACCCATCGCTGATCTGGAGGCTCAAAACCACATCTAACTCCAGCTTCAGGGAATCTGATACCCACTTCTGGTTTCCATGGCACCCGCCCAAATATACACATACATAGCTGGGTGTGGTGGTTCACACCTTTGATCCCAGCTCTCAGGAAGCAGAGACAGGTGGGTCTCTGTAAGTTTGAGGCCAGCCTGGTCTATGTTGTAAGTTCCAGGACAGCCAGGGCTGCATAGAGAGACCCTGCCTCAAAAAAACAAAAACAAAAACAAAACAAAGATAAACCATAAATAATATAAACACTTAAAAAATAGTTATTTATAGCCAGATATGGTGGCACACTCCTGTAGTCCCATCATGTGGAAAGCAGAGACAGGTAGATATTTGTGAATTCAAGGCTATCCTCGTTTACATAGAGTTTCAGGACATCCAGGGCTACATAGTGAAACCCTGTCTCGAAAATATATGTATTGAGCTGGGCGGTGGTGGTGCACGCCTTCAATCCCAGCACTCGGGAGGCAGAGGCAGGCAGATTTCTGAGTTCGAGGCCAGCCTGGTCTACAGAGTGAGTTCCAGGACAGCCAGGGCTATAACTAACTCCTATGGAATTGCTGGTGCGTGGCTGATCTTGACCTACAAAGAGCAGCAATGTCACATGACATAGTTTCTACTTATGCTTTTAACACTTGAACAAACCTAAAAATGGGGAGTGCTAAGATGCAAAGATAAATCGAGAATCCTGGCTCTCCTGAGCTCCGCCCAACCCAGCCTGGTCCTAACCTTGCCCCCACACTGCCTCCCTCCAGGGTTCTGAGCAGACAACACAGGCTGAGGGGCTCTCTGGTCACAATACACCTTTGGTCACATGAAACATCAGCTGGAGTGCTCAGGACAAGACACTCTGAGTTTATCCCTAAGTGGGGTCACTTTAGGCTCCTAGCGGTTACCCCCCAAATCAAGAGCCCACTGAACAACTTTGTTAGATCATCAAACCTTGATCCACACACACCCCCTCCCACCCACCAGCCACGGAAGGAGGAAGTGCTTAACAGGTCCATGTTTATTTTCAGAAAGTGATGCGAAACAGAAGAAATACATCCAGACACCACTCTCTCCACAATAAATAGCCTCCCCCTCCCAAAGAAATAAAAAAGAAACAAGCAGTGTGTATACACACCGGTTCAAAGTGACCTTGCCTGGTGAGATGTGCACCCCTCAAGCCCTCCCTCTGCACCCACTCTCTTGTCTCCCTCCTCACAGTGGCCCCGTCCACAGAAGTCGTCTGAGTCCTCTCTGTTTGGCTGGCTGTTTCAAAAAGTCATGTATCTTTACTTTCAGGACAGAGATTACCAGAGACCAACAGCCGAAAGTTACTGGGCAGGGGAAGAGAGCGGCTCTCCAGTCCTGGACTCCCCCGTGACCCCTCCACCTCCCCAGAAGCCGTGAAGTCCCTCTGGGTCCAAAACTTTCTGGAATCCATTCTCCATTCTCCACAGAACCATCAGCCAGAAGCAGCACCAGGTACGTGACTATAGTTCCGGCAGAGGAAGGGGCAGGGGACACTCCTGTCATATTTCCTTGTGGGCCAGGAAACAAGTGAACCCCAGAATCCTTCTTCCTCTCCAACCAATCACTATACAGGGAAGGGATGGCGAGAGCTCGGGGCGGAGCCCCCCAGTCTGTTTTCTAAGTTAGTCTGAGCCTTCCGATTCAGCGGCATTTTCTCAGTTGGGAAAATAGTTATAAAACTGGCCTTCAGTTTCCTTATCAAAAGGAGAAGGGGCCCCAGCAGGAGAGGAGCTGTCGCCGCTGGAAGGATAGGGGGATATTCTCCTCCGCTTAGTGTCTCCTTCACCTAGTCCTGAGTCGCTGGGCTCCGGCTGGAGGGAGGTGACCTCAGTCCACAGCGAGGGGGAGCCCTGTTCCTCTGAGGACGCCAGGCCGGGGTCCATGGGCAGAGTTCGCATGGGACGGAACCAGCCAGCTGGGCTCATCTTAGGAGGGTACTGCGGGGCCACCGGCCAACCAGCTCCAGGTGCCAGGACATCTTGGCCCCGGTAGTAGGGCACAGTGGGCCCAGGGGCAGAGGGTAGGAATGTGGGCTTCATGCTCACAGCGCGGAACTCCGCCTCATAGCTGTGTTCTCGGGGTGTCCCCAGCCAGTATGGCTGCGAGACCATATCTTTGGGCTGGCCTGGAAGGTCGGGGTAGAAACGGCTGGGAACAGGATACTGGTTGGATAGAAGAGGTGAGTAGGGGTCCCCCCCAAGCAGCTGACAGTTGGGTCCAGGTGGCGAGGGAACACTCGTGTCAACCGATGCATACATGCTTAAAAAATAAACAAATAAATAAAATCAGTGAATGAGAAACCAATCACAAGCATGTCTCTTCCCTCCCCCTCCCGCTCCCCCTTCCTCTCTCCCTGACCTGCCTGGCCCCCCAGACCCCCGAAAGCAGAGACAGGACATGCTGAACACTGAGTCCCATCTCAGAAAGGCCAAAGGGGATTTGAACCCAGAACACTTACGACTCAAAGTTCTCCCGGAAGCCTTTGGCAAAGGGATTGTTGTCGATTTTCAGCTGAGTGATCTAGAGAGGGGAAATAACATTCCCTGAGTCCCTTCCCCACAAGAAGTCTGTCCCGCTCTCCAGCAGATGCCCGTCCCCAGGCCCCCAGGCCCCCAGGCCCCAGCACTCACCTCTGCGTTCTGGTAGGCAGTCACTGCAATGAACTGGGTCTCTTGGAAAGTAAAGACGTGAGTGTTGGAAGCACTGCAGGCGGCCTCTGGCTCTCCATCATTCACCTCCACAATGTGCAGCCGGGGCTGGTACTTATGAAGGGACTGCAGGACGATCATCTGGGGGGGGGGGAGCAGGTGATGACAGGGTCACGGAAGGAGCCGGAAGATCCTCCCGACCTCATGGTGGCCTCACCTCTGGATGCATTCACCCACCAGTAACTACTAGCCCTACTGTGAGGCTAGAAAGGATGCTTGGGTTCACCTTGTGGCTTCACCCGCCCTACCACCATGCAACTCTCCTAAGCGTCCCTATTTGGAACTCACCAGTGACCCCCTAGAGATCCACTTGTCCCATTCCCCCACCCCCACCCCAGTGCGGGTTTTCTTTTCTCTCTTGACCTGGGTTCTAGGGAGGAAACTGACTCAAGTCTTTGCTTTACCAGCTGAATCCTTTCTCCAGCTCCAGAATTAAAAACCAAAGGTTTGGGGCTGTGGAGATGGCTCGGCAGATCAAAGCACTTGCTGCCAAGCCTGGCAACCTGCCTGTGATCCCTGGGATCCACGTGGTGGAAAGAGAGAATCAGCTCCAGCAAGTTGTCCTCTGACGTCCACAAACACACCATAGCAACTCACGCCCCCACAGCTAACTAACTAACCAACTAACTTACTAGCTAAATAAGTAAATAACTAGATAGATAGATAGATGATAGATAGATAGATAGATAGATAGATAGATAGATAGATAGATAGACAGATGCATGGATGCATGGATAGACAGATGCATGGATGCATGGATGCATGGATGGATGGATGGATGGATGCATGGATGCATGGATGCATGGATGCATGGATGGATGGATGGATGGATAGAGGTAGTAAATGTGTAAAATAAACCAAAACAAAACCCATGATTATTCAATGTGAAGTCACTTTCATATAGACCATCCATTCCCTAGCCGGGCAGCGGTGGTGGCACACTCCTTTAATCCCAGCACTTGGGAGGCAGAGGCAGGCTGATTTCTGAGTTCGAGGCCAGCCTGGTCTACAGAGTGAGTTCCAGGACAGCCAGGGGTACACAGAGAAACTGAGAAACCATGTCTCTAAAAAACCAAAACCAAAAAAAAAAAAAAAAAAAAAAAAAAGAACATCCATTCCCTGGGACACCGGGACCATCAAGGTGACACAGATCATAATCTAGAAGAGGCCACCATACTGTTCTGGCCTGTGCTGACTGGAGAGAAACCCCTGCCAGAGATCCAGCATCCCCCCCCATCTCATTGTCTCCCCAAGATGGGGAAAGAGCCATAGAGAGGAAGAGAAGGAGCACGGAGTAGCTCAGTTGATAACATGTCTGTCTAGTTGGCTGCAATGTCTAGAACCACATGCATCAAGCCTGTGATCTCAGCTCTCGGGGGCAGAAGGAGCAGTTCAAGGTTATCCTTGGCTATGTAGGGAAGAGAGGGGAAGAGGAGAGGACACTCCAGCAGCACAAAGTGGGCCTTAGGAAGTGGGGGGGGTGTAGATCTCAGACACAGAGGCAGGTGGGGCTGACGGTCCTACCTGGGTCACGTTGTTGGAAGCCCCCTTGTTGTTGGTGAGCTTTAGCTTCCCAAATGAAACTTCCTGGCGCATCCAGTGGGCTCCGGTGTTGGGGGAGTCTGGGTGCACATATAAGCGGTTCCCTGTGGACAGTTGACCTTACCATCAGGTACTGAACAGACACTGGAGATGTGGGATTTTGCCTGTTCTGGGAGGACCGTGAGAAAGATGCAGGGGAGAGGACAGGCAGGCTGAGAGCAGGGGCAGATGAGGGCAGAGGATAGAGCAGGGTGAGTCTCTTTCTCCCCAACCTCAGTTAAATCAAATTACAGAGGAGGTAAGAAGCCAAAGGGGTGGTGAGGTTGGGTGGATAGGCCGTAGGACTCCATCTTTCACATCGGGGCAAGGGCTTGAGTAATCCACCAGGGGGCGCCCAGTCTAGGAGAGAGAGCATGCCCACCACCCCCAAAGCCAGCCGTACCTGGCATGCTGCCTTCCGCCTTTCCACACTGTACCCACTTGCCACTCTGGTACCGCCAGTGGTGCTGGTCCACCAAGACCACATCCACAAACATCCTGTAATGGCTTGTGGGCTCCAGCCCGGCCACAGTGAAGGACAGGAAGGGGAACATTCGCCTGTGGGGAACAGAGAAGTTCCAGGGTCCCGTCAGCCCGAGCTCAGTGGCAGTCACTGTGGGCATGTGTCAAGCTGCAGCCAGCCTCTACCTGTCCTCAAGACCCAACCGACAAGTGTGCCAAAAGGTAGCTAGCTTGTCAGTTATCAAATGTAGATGTAACAGAAAATTAATTCTCAGGGCTGAAGGAATGGCTCGGTGGTTAAGGGCACATAGTGGTCTTCCAGGGGGACTGAGTTTCTCACGCCCACACCAGGCAGCTTACTACAGTCTCTAACTCCAGCTCCAAGGTGATCCAAGCCTCTGGATTCCACTGACAGCCACATGCATGTGTACGTGCGCGCACGCGCGCACACACACACACACACACACACACACACACACACAATGCACGCTATTAATACATCTTTTATAAAAAGCTCAATTGTACTAGCCAGTGTGGTGGTGCACACCTTTAATCTTAGCACCTGAGAGCAGAGGCAGAAGGATCTCTGAGTTTGAGGCTAGCCTGGTCTACAAACGCAAGTCTCAGGACAGCCAGGGCTACACAGAGAAACCCTGTCTTGAAAAACAAAACAGGGGGCTGGAGAGATGGCTCAGCTATTAAGAGCACTGAGTGTTCTTCCAGAGGTCCTGAGTTCAATTCCCAGCAACCACATGGTGGCTCACAACCATCTGTAATGAGATCTGATGACCGCTTCTGGAGTGTCTGAAGACAGCTACAGTGTACTCGCATATATAAAATATGTAAGTAAATCTTAAAAAAGAAAAGAAAAGAAAAGAAAAACAAAACAAAAATTAAACTGTCGACACTTAACAATTGTTACATCGCTGAGAGCCAAGGCACACAGGTATTTTGCCGTGTTGTACCATGGCCTGAGCTTAAGGTGACTTGTGTCTTTGTGTGAGCAGTTGAAGAACGGGCAAAGGCTACTGTGCATTGCCCCCAACTCTGTTCAGCCCCATCACGTTGGTAGCTCAGAGTCTGCTGCAGGGCATTAGCAGACTCGATAAATCAGTGCCTACCCCTTTGTAGTGCTGATGATTAAACCTAAGGCTCAGCGTACGACGGGCATGCACTCTGCCACGAGCCACCTCCCAGCCCTTAGACTTTTGACAGCGCTTTCCTCTCAAAAGATCAGTTACCAGATAATTATCTGGAAACCACTGTCTCTAACATTAGTGAGCTTCCTGCGTGGGCCAAAGCAGGCAACCCTTTAAAGAGAGTCCCAGAAGGTGGGCGTGCCTCAGTTCCATGTCTCCACTGCGACTCTCCCCGCTCTGCAGCGCACTCCTGCCTCATGGCATTCACTGGGCCCTCCCTGTCCCACACTCCCGAACTCCCGCACTCCGGTCACAACATCTTTGGTACGGCCTGCCCCAAGTCTGGGCCTTCAGAAGCTCATCAGACACCCTGGGTGTCCTGAAGACTCTAGCTGTTCTTACACTTAGTCTTGAGTCCCAGGAAAAGCAGAAGTCAGCGGGTCGGATCCTCCCTGGTTCTAAAGCGAAAGCGACAGAAAAGGGAGCACTCTCCTGTAATGGCCTCCTCACCACTTCCACCATCGCTGCCCCCATTATCACGATCCGACAACCACCACCTCCATATCACAACCACCATCATTCTCACCGCTATCTCCACCATCACGGCAATGCTGTCTTCACCAGCACAACCTCCAGGGTCGTTACCGTCGCTTCCACAGTTGTTCGCATTAGCACTCCATGATCACAGCCACGGTGTCTCCAGCCACCACCTCCACCACCAACACAGACACCATGTCCACCATCTTACAGACACCGCTACCTCCATCTCTACAGACACCACCTCCACCGTCAATGCAGACACCACCACCTCCATCATTAGCTACAGACACCACCGTCACCACATCTGCAGCGACTGTCTACAATCTTATTAATAGATCCACCAATTTTACCATGGTGGATGGGACCTCTCAAGCCACCACTTCCACCAAAGCCACCACTCCCACCCTCCTTCCAGCTACGCCTCCGTCATGGCCACCGTCACTCCCGCCACCACACCCACCATCTCCGTCATAGTTACAGCCACTGACTCACACCTGCCATCACGACAGTCTCGACTTTCATTATCACCACCACGACCGCCACCATCACAGCCATCCTGTCCCCATGCGCTACCATCACCATCTCTTCCGTCCACTCTAGCCGCAGCCTTCGCTGTCACGACCACCATGGCCAGCCTCAGCCATCACCAGTTCCAATTACTGAGCTCTGCCTTCGCGCCCTGGCAGGGAGAGCGGTGTAGTCAGAACAGCAGAGTCACACACTCACTGGAGTCCCTTTAGGTCCCACATCCCACCCCTCAGGGAGCCACATAGGATAGGAAAACGACGGTCTCTTAATCAAGAAACCTAGAGACTCGTGGAGTCTCGATCTCACAGTGTAGCTGAGGATGACTTTGAATGTCTGGCTTCCCTGCCTTAACTTCCAAAGTGCTAGGATTACGGGTGCACACCACTATATTCAGTTTGTATCGTGTTAGGGATCCAACCAAGACTAAGTGAATTTTAGACAAGAATCCTACCAACCTAGGTACATCCCCAGCCCGAGAACTAGGTATGGAAAACCCGAGCTGGGGAGATATTTTCAACCCATTTCTTTCCCCGACTCACGTTAAGCCATATTCAGACCACAGTTTCCGAAGCTGGAGCACTTACTGCTCTTCTGGAGAGCTGGTTCCCAGAACCACACTAAGCAGCTCACAAGATGTTTGTACCACCAGTTCCAGGGCATTTCATAACCCCTGGCCTACACAGGAACCTGCATACGTACAGTGTACATAAACTCACAAAAGCACACATACATGTAGATAAAAGTAAGTTTAAAAATTAGGGAGTTTGGTGTGGTAGCATTTATGATCATCATCATCATCATCATTAATTGTTGCTTTTTTTAAAAAAAGCATTTTTAGACTTTATTTTTATTTTATTTTATATATGAGTACTCTGCTGCATGTACATCTGTATACTAGAAGAGGGCATCAGATCCATGTATACATGGTCATGAACCACCATGTGGTTGCTGGGAATTGAACTTGGGATTGGGACCCCCTAGAAAAGCAGCCAGCCAGTACTCTTTTTTTTTTTTTATTTTGGTTTTTTCGAGACAGGGTTTCTCTGTATAGCCCTGGCTGTCCTGGAACTCACTCTGTAGACCGGGCTGGCCTCGAACTCAGAAATTCACCTGCCTCTGCCTCCTAAAGTGCTGGGATTACAGCCGTGCGCCACCACCGCCTGGCTCAGCCAGTACTCTTAACCATTAGACATCTCTCCTGCCCTGTTTGTTTTTCAAGACAAGGTTTTTCTGTGTAGCCCTGGCTGCCCTGGAACTTGTTATATAGACCAGGCTGGCCTCGAACTCAGAGATCCACCTCCCAAATGCTGGGATCAAAGGTGAATGCCACCACTGCCTAGGTTTGTTTTATTCCTTTGAAACACGGTTTCATATGTAGTTCTGGCTATCCTAGAACTTGCTCTGCCGGCCAGGCCGGACGCAGACCCTCAGAGGTCCACCTGCCACGCCTGGCTTGGCATTTGTCTTTCATCCCAGCACTCAGGAGAAAAAGGCAAGTGGATCTCTGTGAGTCTGAGGGGAACCTGGTCTACGTATGGAGCGTTAGGATAGCGAGAGGTACAGAACAGGGACACTCTGTCTTAAAAGGGCAAGGTGGCGGGAGAGACGGCTCTGCTTCTCCAGACAACCTGGGTTTGATTCCCCACACCCACACGATGGCCTGCGACTACCTGTAAGGCCGGTTCCAGGGGATCCAACACTGTGTTGGCCGCAGCAGATTCATTTGATGTGCATGCATGAAGACATAAGATAAAAACCACACACAGCTTCTTCTCTAGTGACCAGGTCTCATTCATATTTCCTGTTCTAAAAGAACAGAATAGCCGGGCGTGGTGGCGCACGCCTGTAATCCCAGCACTTGGGAGGCAGAGGCAGGCGGATTTCTGAGTTCGAGGCCAGCCTTAGTCTACAGAGTGAGTTCCAGGACAGCCAGAGCTACACAGAGAAACCCTGTCTCGAAAAACAAAACAAAACAACAATAACAACAACAACAAAAAGAACAGAATAGCACCTTTTTGGTGCTAAGTATAGAATCCAGGGCCTGAGCATGCCAGGCAAGGGCCTGCGACTTAGCCACGTCCCCAGCCTCACGCCGTGTTCATCCATCCTCTACTTACACGCAAGCCAGCTCATCAAGCGGTCCTTGGACATATAAAATGTCTTGAAAATTTACACTTGAAGACACTGACGCTTATATAGAGATTGATGAACGCCCCCAAGTACGGGTTCTGTCTGTCTGTCCTACTCTCGTCCCAATAGTGGGTGACAAGAGATAAGGGAAGATGGTGAGTGAAAGGCAAAGGGGGGGGGTCTTAGTTTCACTTTAAAAGATGGTGAGATGTTGCGCAATCATGAAGACTTGAGTGCCCGCTACCCACAGGAGGAAGAGGAAGAGGAAGAGGCAGCCTGATGTGGTGGCACATACTTAGAGAGTGGGAACGCAGAGACATTTAGATTCTTTTTTTTTTTTGGTTTTTTTGAGACAGGGTTTCTCTGTGTAGTCCTGGCTGTCCTGGAACTCGCTCTGTAGACCAGGCTGGCCTCGAACTCAGAAATCCGCCTGCCTCTGCCTCCCAAGTGCTGGGATTACAGGCATGCGCCACCACGCCCGGCTGACATTTAGATTCTTGTGCTTTGCCAACCAGCCCAGCCTACTTGGTAGACTCTAGGTAGACCCTGTCTCAATCAATCAATCAATCAATCAATCAATCAATCAATCAATAAGCCAAGCATGCTGGTGCACGCCTTTAATCCCAGAATTTGGGTGGCAGAGGCAGATCACTGTGAGCATAAGGCCAGCCTGGAGTTTCAGGACATCCAGGGCTATATACAGAGATTTGGGGGGGGGTAGAGGGAGGGGGAAGAGAGAGGAAGGGAGAGAGGGAGAGGATTCCTGAGGAATGACTTATTAGGTTAACCAATGACCTTCACACACACACACACACACACACACACACACACACACACACGGCTAAAATAATCAGCAGCTAGAATCCTAAACGATTTACATGTCTCTTTGCTGGGAAGAAACCAACAGCGGAGATGAGTCTGCTATCACATCGACCTCCTTAAAACTACTTACCACATTACCCTTCAGGGGACAGAGTCAAGATCCCTTAACTCCCTGCTGTCCCAAGGGCTAACCCGCCTAGCGATGACTTTTATAGTCATCAGGGTTGTGGGACATGTCTGGGAACATAGTGAGTTCCAGGCCAGACAAGGCTGCACAGTGAGACCTTGTCTCCAAAAAGAAAACAATGACTAGTTTCAGAAATCAACCAACTTTCTAGAGAGCTAACTAGCTGGGTCCTCTTCACAGCAGGTAAATAAACAGCCAGACTTTTCCGTGTAGACATTTCTAAGTGATTTTGAGATTCTTAGATGATGGGTCCAGACTCGGGAGGGAGAAGGAAGAGCGCGCTCTCTCTCTCTCTCTCTCTCTCTCTCTCTCTCTCTCTCTCTCTCTCTCTCTCTCTCTCTCTCTCTCTCTGCTTTTTTTTCCCCCCGAGACTATACAGGGTTTCTCTGTATAGCCCTGGCTGTCCTGGAACTCACTCTGTAGACCAGGCTGGTCTCGAACTCAGAAATCTGCCTGCCTCTGCCTCCCAAGTACTGGGATTACAGGCGTATGCCAGCACCACCTGGCAGGAAGAGGTCTTTTGAAATAAGTGTTTTGTAAAGATTTGAAAAGTTAGGTTAGGATCATAACTCAGTATGAGAGTGCACAGCTCAGGGTTAAGAGCACTGACTACTCTTTCCCAGAGGATCCAAGTTCCATTCCTAGCAACCACATGGTGGCTCACAAGTGTCTTAGCTCCTGTTCCAGGGGATCTGACACCCTAATACAGACATACATGCAGGCAAAACATCAAGGTACTTTTAAAAATAGTGATTGCGTATTGAGACCCTGGAACAAAAAATCCACGGGAGGAAAGGTGGCTCAGCAATCAAATGCACTTGTTTTGGGGACTGGAGAAATGGCACACTGCTTAAGAGCACCGGCTGCTCTTCTAAGAGGACCCAGGTTCAATTCCCATCACCCCCATGGCAGCTCACAACTGTCTATATAACTCCTGTTTCAGGGTATCTAATACTCACACAGACAAACAGACATGTAGGCAAGACACCAATGTACATAAGATAAAAATAAATAAGTTCTTGTTTTTCAAAAAGCACTTGTTCTTGCAGAGGATTTGGGTTCAACACCCAGAGCCCACAGTTTGGGAGCTAGCTCACAACAATCTGTAACTCCGGCTTCAACATTGTCTTCTGACCTCTGAGCATACCAGACAGGCATGTAGTGCACAGGACATACATACATGTGAGCAAAACATTCATGCATGAGATGAGTAATTATTAAACATTAGATTCTATAATTATAAAGTGAGAAATATTAGACTTACAAATAAGATAAGTCTAAATTAAAAAAAAAAGTCTGAAAGGGGCTGGAGAGATGGCTCAGTGGTTAAGAGTACTGACTGCTCTTCCAGAGGTCCTGAGTTCAATTCTCAGCAACCACATGGTGGCTCACAACCATCTGTAATGGGATCTGATGCACGCTTCTGGTGTATCTGGAAATAGCACAGGGTACTCATATATATAAAATAAATAAAATCTTTATTTAAAGCCGGGCGGTGGTGGCGCACGCCTGTAATCCCAGCACTTGGGAGGCAGAGGCAGGCGGATTTCTGAGTTCGAGGCCAGCCTGGTCTACAGAGTGAGTTCCAGGACAGCCAGGGCTATACAGAGAAACCCTGTCTCCAAAAAACCAAATAAAAAAAAAATCTTTATTTTAAAAAAAAAAAGTGTGCTGCACATCCAAGAGTAACCTGGACACAGGGAGCTTCGGGGTAGCCTGGAGTGAGCCTCTGTCTTACTGAAGATAAATAAATAAATAAATAAATAAATAAATAAATAAATAAAGGACTGGAGAGACGGCTCGGTAGCTAAAGATACTTTCTGCCCTTACAGAGGACCCATGTTTGACTCCTCTATAGGCTCCTAGCCACCTATATAATTCCAGTTCCGGGAGTTCTGACCTCTATAGCTCCTCTATAACCCACCCCAGCCCCACCCATATACTCATAAAAAAGTAAAATAATAAGTAAAAAAGTCAATTAAAAATTGCCCATGCCGGGCCGTGGTGGCGCACGCCTTTAATCCCAGCACTTGGGAGGCAGAGGCAGGCGGATTTCTGAGTTCGAGGCCAGCCTGGTCTACAGAGTGAGTTCCAGGACAGCCAGGGCTACATAGAGAAACCCTGTCTCGAAAAACTAAAAAAAAAAAAAAAAAAAAAAAAAAAAAAAAAAAAAATTGCCCGCGAGTTGGGAAGATGGAGAAAGGACACTAAGACGCTGCGACACTACCTCGCGTGGAGTACGAACGGCCTTCGCCACCCGAATGCCACACAGCCAAACACATCTGCAAACCGAGCTACTTAACACCAGCTCTCCCCAAAGTTATCCTAATTATAATAATCAACCAATCACAGCCTGAAAAGTGGGGATTACCAGCAATTAGTACCCACCCACACGCCCACGGGGACCGGCCTCTCTTTCCTACTGAGAAAGTCTTCCATCCGACGGTTATTATTTGTATTTACCATTCACAACACACGCTGTGCACAGAAGCGCCGGCTCAGCCTGCACACAGAGCCCCTGGGTCGCTCCAGAAATGCACAACGGGAGACTCCAGAGTCCTCTTCTTCTTTGCTTGCTTGTTGTTTGTTTGTTTTGTTTTTAAAGCATTATATCTAATAAAAAGGTGGTGGCACACACCTTTTTAATCCTAGCACTCGGGAGGCAGAGGCAGGCAGATGCCTGAATTCAAAACCACCCTGGTCTACATCAAGAGTTCCAGGGCAGCCAGGGATACCCAGAGAAACCCTGTCTCAAAATCCCTGTCCCCCTCAAGGGGGTTGGGTGGGGGGAAACCAAAGAAAAAGACAAGTATTACATTTTATTCTTTTTACTTTGTAGGTATGTTTATGTCTGTGTGTTGGGGCACGTGGAGGGATCTGAACTCAGCTTGTCAGGATTAGCAGGGCACACCCTTACTCCTGAGCCGTCTCTCTGGCTCACCTCAAACTCTTCTTATTCTCAGTTTTCCTCTGAGCCCCGCTAGGACTGCTCTCCTCAGGCATCATCCACTCTTCTCCACGCAGAACCCAAAGCATCACTAGCACTGACCCACACTAGTGGGTGAGCCCAGGGTGGGTGGGAGAGGAGGGACCAGGGACAGACTGAGTCAGCCCAGGACCAACGGCTGAGGCGCTGTGGCTAGGTCTGGGATGGAAGAATTTTTCAAAAAGAAAGAAGGCCGTGGGTGATGTGGTGGTGACTTGCAGGTCACTGAAACCCACAGAGGGACAGGCCAGCCTGCCAACGCTGGAGGACTGAAAGGACTCTGCTCTGAGCCCAAAACTCTACAGCAAAAGGAAACAGCCCAGGGCCTCCCAAATGGCCTGAGCTCAAACTGAGAAGATGCAGAGGCCACAGGGCTTGGTAGGGCTGAACTGATGGTGGTACGCCCTGTCCTCTCTCCAGGATGGGGTTCCTGGGATCTGATCTGAAGAGAGGTATCAAAGGAAACTATGGGAAGTCACTGCCCCATCCAACAGGGACCCCATGTCATGCAGTGTGGCCTTAGGATCCAAAATGTGAGGATTCAGACACACACATACACACACACACACACACACACACACACACACACTGGCACACAATGCTAGCACACTCTTATGAAACACTCAGAAGGCATTTAGGAATTTCTAGGTATGCTAATCAGATTTTTAAAATTATTTATTTATTCATGTGTGTGTGTGTGTGTGTGTGTGTGTGTGTGTGCACATGCATGTGTATGTCTGTATGCCCATGTCAATGTAGAAGCCAGAGGACAACCTTTCATTGGCCTAAAGGCCAATGCTAGGCTGCTTGGCCAGGGATTACAAACACTACCATTCCTGGGTAATTGGCTAATTTTCTTTTTCTTTTTTTCCTTCTTTTTTTTTTTTTTTTTTTTTTTTTTTTTTTCAAGCAGGAGTTCTCTGTATAGTCCTGGCTGTCCTGGAACTCATTCTGTAGACCAGGCTGACCTCAAACTCAGAAATCTGCCTGCCTCTGCCTCCCAAGTGCTGGGATTAAAGGTGTGTACCACCACAGCCCGGCTAATTTTCTTTTCTTCTTTTTTGTTTTTTGTTTTCTTTTGCAAGATTTATTTATTTATTATATGTAAGCACACTGTCTTCAGACACACCAGAAGAGGGCATCAGATCTCATTACAGATGGGTGTGAGCCATCATGTGGTTGCTGGGATTTGAACTCAGGACCTCTGGAAGGGCAGTCTTAACCACTGAGCCATCTCTCTGGTCCTTGTTTTTTGTTTTTGTTTTGATGTTTGTTTTTCGAGACAGGGTTTCTCTGTGTAGCCCTGGCTGTTCTGGAATTCACTCTGTAGACCTTGCCTCAAAGAGATCCACTTGCCTGCCTCTGCCTCTGCCTCTACCTCCTGCAGGTCCTCATGTTAGCAAAGCAAGCTCTTCACTGACTGAGCCTGGTTGATTTGCTGTTTTTTGTTTGGTTTGGTTTGTTGATATTTTTCTTACTTTTACTTTTTCTCTCTCAGATGGTGGAGGTGGTGGACCATACCCACATGTCACATCGTACGTTTGGAGTTCAGAGAACAATCTGTGGGAGTTGGTTCTCTCCTTTGACCGTTTGGGCCCTAGCAATCAAACCCAGGTTGTCAGGTGTGACAGCAAGAAGTCCCTTTACCCACTGAGCCATCTTGCCAGCCCCCCTCCCTTTTTTTTTTTTTTTTCCGAGACAGGGTTTCTCTGTGTAGCCCAGGCTGTCCTGGAACTCACTCTGTAGATCAGGCTGGCCTCGAACTCAGAAATCCACCTGCCTCTGCCTCCCAAGTGCTGGGCCTTTTTTTTTTTTTTTTTTTTTTTTTTAAATTCCACTTTTAAGCCAAGCATGGTTACAGTGCACACTTGTAATCCCAGCATTCCGGAGGATGAAGCAGGTGGGTTGCGAATTCCAGGCTAGCCTGGGATACATGAATTACGATCTTGTCTCAACCAACATTCATTTTCAGAGAAACATAAAGATTCAAAGCAGAAAGAGCGCCAATTGCGGACCAATTTTGATTGCATGGCAAGATCCTATCTCAAAATACCCACAATGTGACAATGCCTTTAATGGCAAACACAGGAGGCAAGAGGAGACAGGTCTCTATCAGCTCAAGATCAGCCCGTCTACAGAGTGAATTCCAGGCCAGCTAAGCCTATATAGTGAGACCTCAAGTCAAAAAGAAAACAAAAACCTACCAAACAAAGTAACTCACAACAAGAAAGACCAGATGAGTATGGAATAGTTTTAAAGCCAAGCCTGATATATTTTCTACTTTTATGTTTACTTAGTTTTGGTTTTTTAGGTTTTGGTTTTGATTGTTTGTTTGATGTTTTCAAGACAGAGTTTCTCTCTGTAGCCCTGGCTCTCCTAGAACTCACTCTGTAGACTAAGCTGGCCTTGAACTCACAGAGTTCTGCCTGCCCCTGCCTCTTGAGTGCTGTGATTGAGTGTGCCACTATGCCTGCCTTTTTATTTTTATATAGTGTGATTTGTCATAATAAAAAGTTAGTTAAAGCCAGGCAGTGGTGGCACACACCTTTAATCCTACAGAGTGAGTTCCAGGACAGCCAGGGCTACACAGAGAAACCCTGTCTCCAAAAAACCAAAAACCAAAAAACAACAACAACAAAAAACCCAAAAAACAAAAAACAAAACAAACAGAAGAAGAAGAAGAAGAAGAAGAAGAAGAAGAAGAAGAAGAAGAAGAAGAAGAAGAATTGAACATTGAACCCAGGGCTTTGTGTGTGCTCTGCACACACAGACATGCTGCCGCTGAGATACTTCTTTAACTTTTTTGTTGTTGTTTTTCGAGACAGGGTTTCTTGTGTAGCCCTGGTTGTCCTGGAACTCACTCTGTAGACCAGGCTGGCCTCGAACTCAATAATCCACCTGCCTCTGCCTCCCAAGTGCTGGGATTAAAGGCGTGTGCCACCACCGCCTGGCCCTGGGTACAATTCTTAGCATTGAAAAGTATTAGCCGGGTGGTGGCGCATGCCTTTAATCCCAGCATTCTAGGAAGCAGAGGCAGGCGGATTTCTGAGTTCGAGGCCAGTCTGGTCTACAGAGTGAGTTCCAGGATAGCCAGGGCTATACAGAGAAACCCTTTCTCAAAAAAACCAAATCCAAAAAACAAAAAAACGAAAGAAAGGAAAAGAAAAGAAAAGAAAAGAAAAGAAAAGAAAAGAAAAGGAAAAGAAAGAATAAAAGAAAAGTATTAATCCCAGCACTTGGGAGGCAGAGGCAGGCAGCTTTCTTAGTTCGAGGCAGCCAAGGCTACACAGAGAAACCCTGTCTCTAGGAAAAAAAAAAAATCAAAACAAAAAAAAAAAAAGAAAGAAAGAAAAAAGAAAAGTAAAGTAAAGTAATTTTGGTTCTTTGAGACAGCATGTCAACCATGGGTGGTGACACATCCTTATAATCCTAGCACAGGGAAGAGCTGGAGTTCAAAAGGAGCCTTTGCTACATAGCAGAGAGAAAGGAAGACGGAGGGGAAAGTTACTATGTAGCACAGGCTAGTTTCCAATTATGAGTGTCACAGGGGTGCATTACCACAGCAGGCTCAAAAAAAGAAAGGAAGCAGATCTAGCATACACTAGGCCCCAGGTTCCAACTGCAGCACCAAAGCAATAGGAGAGAAGTGGAAAGGCACAGATCCCAAAGGAAGAGAACAAACGTGGTCACGGGAAAGATATCTGGTGGCATGCACAGGAGAGGAGGCCATAGTCAGGCCGTGATGTAGTTAGTGTCCCCCAGACGCCTCCCCTAGCAGCCCACAGCAGACAGCCCAGCTCAGCCACCACTGAGGTTGGGGCTGATGTTCTCTCTGACTGGAGAAGCCTGACAAGGCATTGAGAAGACTGGCCAGGCCCAGGATGAGAGGGCCTCCCTCCCGCTGCTGACACACTAGAAAGTACCACGGTTAGAGGCCCCACCTAGCCTGCTGCAGGACCTAGTGTAAGCCACGGGCTATCCCAGCAACTCAGTGTTCTTGGGTATGAAATGGGGAGAAGGCCAGGCCTGCCTGGCTCGCCTTGAAATAATGGAAGCGAAAGCACGCGGGTGTATCGCACAGGGCTTTCAGACGGTGTAGGTGGCTGTGGAGACTGGAGAAAGATGAGCAGACAGGTGCCATCTGAGGCCTGGTCCCCGCTGTGGAACCTCGGAAGAGTCTCTGGGTCTGTTTCTCTCAGCAATGAGAGACAAGAACTTCTGGATCCTTTCAGTTCAGACTTGCTTTAGGACTAGAAACCTGGCCAGTGCCAGAGTCACTTAGAGAAGGACTGGGGGAGTGGAGGAGACGCCTCAGAAGTCTTGGGAGATGAAGGATGAGCCAGAACCAACCCAAATGGCTTATCCTCAGTTCATCCCCGTGAGGAAGAACTCAGAAGCTTGAAGCCAGCTGTTGTTACCAGCTCTCTGCCACCCACCCCCATGCCAGCCGGAGGAGATATACCCTGGTAATGCCTCCTGGGACCCAGCAAGGGTGTCTGTGCCCCCTCCCAGAAACCCCACCCTTGCAATCTCCCGATTACCTCTTGAGTCTCCATCCTGACACCCCCACATCCTAACTCACTAATGGCAAAGTCCTGGCTGGTCCCCACTGGGAAAGGTAGCTCCCACGAGACACGAGAGGGTCCACTCGCGGTGTTGCATACTAAATGGCCCCTCGCAAACTGCAAGTTTCTCTTTCTTTCTTCAACAAAGAGACTCCATCCGGAAGCAGCAGACAGAGCCACAAACCATACCACTAATGCAACAGCCTCAGGGGACCCCCTCCATCTTCTCCCAGACTGGACTGCTGAATAACTGGGTGAGGAAGTGGACATATTTTTAGGGACTTGCCTCAAAGGGCACAGTACAAGACTGGATACCAGCTGTAACTGGTCTTGAACTTGGCACGTTCAGGTCCTGGGCATTTATTTGTGCCTTCATAAGTTTTGTTGCTTCCCACCACAAGACACACACACACACACACACACACACACACATCTCTCTCTCTCTCTCTCTCTCTCTCTCTCTCTCTCTCTCTCCTCTCTCTCTCTCCCTCTCCCTCCCTCCCTCTCTAGACATATGATCTCAAAGTAAGACCGGAAAAGAAACTTGGCGACTGCTTCTCCATGTCACCAAATCCCGGTCTGCTCCCCCCTCCCCCATACGCCAAAGCCACCCTAAGCACAGCAGTAGCAAAGGAACAGGCACACTGGGATCTCAAAAACATTCTGCCCCCAACACTTCAATTTCCCATACATAAGGACTGAAAGGCAGCCAGCTCCTGTCAGGTCCATAACACTGTCCACTGCGATCCCAGACTGAGGCAAGGAGTAATTCTGCTCCCCCACACACACGTCTCTCCCCCCTCCCCCGGCCAACTCTCGGTGAAGCGAGCGAGAGTCATCCTTTCCTCTGCACCAAAGTAACTTCTAGTTGCGCCCACAGCATCATCTCTGTCCTTTTTGAGCTCTCTGACGGTTGGTCCGGTACCCTCAGCACTCGCAGCTCTTCGGAGCCTGCGGTGCCCTCCTCGCAACCCTGCCCCCCCACCCGCCTTCTCCTAAAACTGAAGCTCAGACTATGAACATGAAGACGCAACAACCTGCAACTTCAAATTTTGATTTAAAAAAAAAAAAAAAAAAAAAAAGAGGAAAGTCCTTGTTCCGGCGGGCCACCGAGACCAGGCTCCCGCCGGCTCCACCCTGCGAGCTCGCAGCGCTCGGCGCGCACCTCACTCACCGTCCTTGCTTAGTGATGATCATCTCTGTCTGGTGCTGGTTGAACTTGGACCACAACAGGTGGTTGCTGAGCGCGACTCTCAGCTTCCCGGACACCTCCAACCCCGCGGGCAATGCATAGTCCTCGCGCGGCCCTGGGTAGAGCCCGGCGCGCGGGTCAGGGGCAGGGTAGCCATCCACGGGCGGGTAGCCCTCCGCACCCGCGGGCGGCGGGAAGGACTCGCCGGGCCCGGGGAAGCCAGCAGCCTGGGCCCGGGGCGGGTAGGCGTAGGCTCCAAGGAAGCGACTCGGCGCGGCAGGCACCAGGGCGCCCCCAGAGTAGGGCGTCCCCAGGCTGCTACCTGCGCGGCGATCGGTCGGGTCCTGTGCGCCCGGCTCGGGATAGAAGAAGCGATGCTGCTGATCCGCTCCGGGCCCCCTGCCCTCGTCACTCGGCATCGGCTCGGTGCCAGTCAGCATGTCTCCGCAGCCCGGCTCCACGATGCCCATCCGAGGCGGGCTGGGAGCCTTCCCGCAGCCGTCGAAGAGACCCGAGGGTCCTTGGGGCTGGGGCGACGGGGGCGGGGTCCGGGGACCAGTGGAACTCCACTCGAGCCGGAGCTGGGACGCTTAGCTCCTGAGCGCGCGTTGGAAAGGCGCGCAGCTGCTCCTGGGCTTTCTCAGCAGCCGGCCGCTGTCACTAGCGACGCGGCGGCCTTTGCTGTGGCTTTATGAAGCTCCTTGGGTCCCCTCACCCCGCCACCTTGGCCCCGCCCAGCCCCGCCCCCTCGTGGCTAATACAGAGCGAATTCGCCTTTGGTGAGGACTGAAGCCCCCACCCCCTCCCCCAAGTGGGGATCAGTAAGTTTCTTGTCGCCCCAATCTAGGAGAGAGTCAACCTGCCACCTGAAACTCGAGAGGGTTTCTCTCCTCAGAAAATTCCGCCCGTCCTGGAAGACACAGCAAAGGTCCTTTCCCCAGATGGGACCATCTAAGCATTCTCACGCCTCTGGCAGGCTTAGAGCTACTTAAACGATACATATTCAATAGCTATTTGTTGCTGCCTCCTGTATGCCCAGGCTTGGTGACTTTGCACAAAGTCTTTGCTTGCTGTCTGTTGCGCACCGGCTCCCCCCACCCATCACTACCCACCCACCTATCCCTGAGCCCCAAGATGATGTTTGTCCCTCTAGCCCAGGAGCAGACTTGGAAGCTGTTGGATAACAGGTTCCCAAAAAGATTGCACCCAAAGCAGCCCACGGTGGCCTGGGCTGGGTGAAATGCTCGCACAGAAGCTCGTTCACATGGCACAGCAGCCAGCGAAAGACACGGGAAGTAGTCTTGACTGTCAGTGTGCAGAGTCCCGGGGCTGACTCTGACTGTGACTCGGGTGTGTAGGACCTGGGTAAGTCACTTCCTTTGCCTGAAAGTCCCTCAGGTCTGATGGGGTAGGCTAGGAAAATAAATATTCGCATGGGGGGGGCTGTATATCTTACACAAGGGGGTGTCTGTGTGCTTCTGTTTCCATTCTATTATGGAAGAAACAAAGGTAAGTAGTCCAAGCTGGCTGACAGGGAGCCCAACGGCTGCTCTGATGGAGACAGAGAGTCATTCCTCCACTCTTGTATTCCAATAACTAAGGTAAGTCGTGCATGTGAGTAGTATCTTACCTCCCAACTGAAAATGAATCCATTGGGAGTGTTCTTTTGAAATAAAAAGCATCCTTGGGCCGGGCGGTGGTGGCGCACGCCTTTAATCCCAGCACTTGGGAGGCAGAGGCAGGCAGATCTCTGAGTTTGAGGCCAGCTTGCTCTACAGAGTGAGTTCCAGGACAGCCAGGGCTACACAGAGAAACCCTGTCTTGTAAAAACAAAACAAACAAACAAACAAACAAAAACAAAAGCATCCTTGGGCTCTGGCATGTAGTTCGGTTGATGGAGCACGGGCCTAGCATCCAACACGCTCCTGCTTCCCTCCCCGGCTCTGTACGCATGGGCCATGGTGGCACATGCCTGTGATCCCAGCCCTGAGAGGATTGGTAGAGGCTCAGAAGTTCAAGGTCATCTTCAGCTACAATCCTGGGTTACATGGAATTCTCTCTCAAAAAATAAGTAAGTAAGGAGGAAAGCATCATTTAAGAGTTACTTGTCGGGCTGGAGAGATGGTTCAGCTGTTAAGAGCACTGACTGCTCTTCCAAAGGTCCTGAGTTCAAATCCCAGCAACCGCATGGTGGCTCACAACCATCTGTAATGGGATCTGACGCCCTCTTCTGGGGTGTCTGAAGACAGCTATTGTGTGTACATATACATAAAATATAGGATAATAATAATAATAATAATAATAATAATAATAACTTTTAAAAGTTACTTGTTATTGTGTGTGTGTGGGGGGGTCTGTGCCATGGTACATGTTCAGAGTTCAGAAGTCAGTTCTTTTTATCCTTATGTGGGTTCTGGGTCTGGAGTTCAGGTCATCAGGCTTGCAACACAAGTGCCTTTAACTGCTGAGCCATCTTGCTGGCCTCAGGACTAAAAACATCCTTTGTTCAAATTTAGGCAGTGAAGAAAAGCAACAGTTAAACAAATGGCCCCCAATACCGGCTCCCTGAAGCAAACAGTACGGACAGTTTAAGAATACCCTTCCACCAGATACCGCTCCTGTATAGATCCCCTCCGTGTCGCTGTCTTTTGTACGCACACACAAATGTCTAATTTTACATAAACGTCACAGTCTGCCATCACGTGGGTTCTTGTTTTTATCTTCACTTGGCAAGGTATAATGGATTTTCTTTTTGCATGTCAAATATATAAAGATTTACATCTTAGAGAATGCTCCAAAAAAAAAAAAAAAATACTTCCACACAGTTTTATTTCTTTAAAAAGAGACTTCTTTTCCTCATCTCTGCCCCACCCCACTTCTCCCCTGGGGTGTGACCTCATAGGTACATTTCTATCTCAGCCCAATAGGACTTCACCCATAGGGGCCCAGGGGGACACTCTCCTCCCAACTAGAGCTGAACCAAGAGACAGGCTGCTAGGCAAAGGTGAAGCTAGGGACCCCAGGAGGCAGACGTGACCCAGAGAAAGGAGGGGGTAGGCGATTAGCGCATCTCTTGAGACTGAGGCCTGGATACAGGACAGCCCCAGAAATCGTGATCTGGGCTCCTCCTCCCCCAGCCCCCTACTTCCCCATAATGGCTTCTATGTGTTAGGTGTTATTGATCAAAATGAGGTGCCATGGCTTGAAAGAAGGTGACCTTTGAACCCTTGGCTACCTGTTGTGAAGAATAGATTTCTGAGATTCCTTCAAACGACCAATTTCCTCAGGAGGTGAAATTTTTGAACACTGAGAACTCTTTGGGGGAACGTTTTTGCTGAGTGCCCCCCATTATGAAAGGCCAAATGGAGCCTTGTTCTTCAGCCTTTCTCTCCCTGATTTTCCATGCTGATCCTTGGGTCAAGTGAGCCACCCCCCTGCTTCGGAACAGAATATTCTACGCTCCTAACGAGCTCTTCAGAGAAGAGATTACGACTATCATAACTGGGTGGTCCTGGGAGCACATCTCTGGTGGGGGACCTGAGTGTAGTCTCCCCATAACCTGATGGGTCGATAGAGCCTGCTTTATTAACCTCAGATTCCTCACCGCTCTCACCCCCAACTCCTTCTAATTTCTTCCACCCAAAAAAGAAAGTGCTTGTGAAAAGCGGGGGCTGAGTGGCCCTGGTGTCACCACTGCCAGTCCCGCCCCTCTGCCAGCTTGGGTGAGAAGAAGAACCCTGGCAGTGACACCTCCTGCTGCCACCTCATCTCTCCCCCCACTTCCCAGTCTCCAGGGCTGGAGAGGTGGGAAGCCAGGATTGAGGAGAGGAGGCCCCTTGGGATCCCCTCTTCCCCGTGGCTGCTGCTCCTAGCCCCTCTCTAATTCTGTCAGCACATGCTGCCCAAAAACTGGCCCTGGGGAACATGGGAGACAGAATGCTTCAAAAGTCACACACCCTGTTTGCCACAGAGCTAGGGTGGAGGGTCTGAGGCAGACGGCCAGCCCAGTGTTCTTTCCAGAAGTCAAGTAAATGAAAATCAGCCAAGGGATGGGGGGGTGGGGGGTGGAGAGGGGGGGCATGGCTTGGCAGTAGAGCAGGTATATATGCACAATCATGCCTGACGTACCTGACATGTGCGAGACTGTAGTTCCATCCCCAGCACCACACAAAAGAAAAGGTCTGACGCTCTCCTAGAAAAGATTAAGGAAAAAAACAGGGCAAGGAGAGAGCAGCCCCCAAGGCTTAGGGGTGGGCCTAAGCCCTCCAACTTGACACGGGCTCTCCTTGCCATGTACTGTTCTACAAGTGTGCAAGACTTCTTTCAAGTCTAGGACACAGAGTGCCAGTCCCAAGGCCACACAGCCCAGCCATCCCTGTAAGCCACCACCTACCCCAGCAAGCTGTCATCTGGGACTTGCTCTTAGACATTCTGATTCTGGGCCCCCCCCCCCGGCAGTGTCTTGAGTTAAGAACTTGAGGTGACAATGGCCTTTGGGGATGCCTCACATCCCACTTCCAGACCCCTCCCTCTTCTTCTCTGCTATCTCCAAGTTGGGTGGGACAGAAATTCCCAGGGCCAGGGAATAGTGGACGAAGGACAACAGAAGCCACATGGCAGGCATCAGTGTCCTGGTCGACACTCTGCGCCCAGATTCTCCCCCCTCCTCGGGTGCGTCCGTGGGCCTGGCCCGCTCCTGAACGTCCCTCCCAGGGTTGCAGTGGAAGGACAGACATGGAGTGGGGGGGTGGGTGGGGCTGGTGGCCCGGACCTCAGAGCACCAGGAGCCAAGTCTCTGCCGTTGGCACCCACAGAGGCTAGAAGAGTGGCTGAGGCGCTCAGAGGAAGGCGTCCCTGGCTCAGGATATACTCATGAGAGATTCAGAGGCAAGAAACCATGAAGTCAGAGCCTTAGCTGTGACTCAGTGAGAAAGTCTCTGGCCCCTGAGGGGGGCAAGCGAGAAAGGGGATGCCCTTGAAAGCAATGACCTCAGAAGCTAAAAAGGCTTTGGGGTATCAAAGGCCTGACAGAGGGAAAGATCTTCCACAGGTGGAGTAGTGGGAACCCCCTAAGTCTAACCCTCGCTGTCTGGGCAACCTAGGACCCTGTCCTGACAGCTCTAGTTTCCTTGTCAATGAAAAAAGATTCATTTGGACACTAAAGGCTGAGAGCCTTGCCTTAGGGCAGGAAGGGAATGGAGTCCCAGGACGCGCTGAACCCGTCCTCCTGGCTTTTGCCTCCAGCCACCTGAATCTTCGTTCTTCCCTCTAGCCTCGTGGGTCCTCCACAAAAGGCCCCTCACACTTCTCCCTGTCTCTGCTAGGACCCGGGGCCGGAAGAGAACTTGTTCAGGAGACTCCTGTCAGCAAGTAAGGGCAGACCTGCCTCCCTCCTGACCCCGTACACCATTTCCTGGGGGTTGTAATAAACTAGGCCCTGGGGACTCTGAAAACTTAATTTAGAATTAGTCTCCTAACCCCAAGAGCTCCTAGCTAGGTAAGTGACCATGTGCTCCAGACTCGTCTGGCACCTCAGCCCACTGGTCCCCAGACGCAGATCGCAGGTCGGCAACCCATAGGTCCCTGCACACAGCGGTTACTCCCATGTACGTTAACATGCCAGACACAGAGTCCTCCTCAAGACCACCCCTCCGCCCCGCCTCCGTCTCATGCTCCCACCCACTCTGGAGCCCTTCCTGCTCTGGGCCCAGACTGCCAGTCCTTCAGAGAGCATGGCTATGGCCATGGCCGGAACCGTCGGCTTAGCAAGGAGGGGGCAGGGCAGTGGCCGGCACCTGGAGAGCGCACCCCACCCCCAACAGTGACAGCTGCAGGAGGAATCCCCAGCAGCCAGGACCCAGCGCTCACTCCAAGGTCAAGGGCTTCAGGCTCTCACGTCTGAGTTGGGGGTCACCCTTTGCCACCCTGAATACCTCTTAAGATGGGTAATTTTCACCCTCTTGTCCTGGACAACAACTCAGTCCTGAACTGCAGTCCTTTCCCCCTAACTTTCCCCGTGCCTTTCCACCAGCACTCCATCCCTAGGGAGGAAGGAGATGCCCTTAAAGTTACCACCGGAGCAACCCTATAATCACAGGGATTGCTAGGGTACTGAGGGTGAGCACAAGCTTTAGGACGGGGAGATGGTGTGTCCCCCCCCCCCCAGAGAAT
Organism: Apodemus agrarius; assembly: GCA_964023405.1. Taxonomy (NCBI): domain Eukaryota; kingdom Metazoa; phylum Chordata; class Mammalia; order Rodentia; family Muridae; genus Apodemus; species Apodemus agrarius. The sequence goes on from OZ030015.1 coordinate 83,571,681, forward strand.
CTGGCAGGCAGGCCTTAATCTCAGCAGGAAGCAGGGTCTGGTTACCAAGGATGGGGGTGGGGGAATACCAGGGCCTTGGGTAAAGGGAGCCTGGGAGGAGGGAAAGGAGAGCGAAGCCAGGGCAAGGTTGGAGAGACAGCCTTAACTCCTGTGTAGCTGGCTTCCTCCGTCCCTATCTTCCTGAACAGTCCAGCCATGCCAGGTTGGACAAGTTAACCTCACCATCTGAATGAGTCCTGATGTCTCCCAGGCTCTTGAACTTCCCTAGAGCGTGTGTGTGTGTGTGTGTGTGTGTGTGTGTGTGTGTGTAGCTCTCTCTGTTTTCTTCCTTCCTTTCTGTTTTGAGAACTGTGTAGCACTGACTGGCCTCCAACTATGTAGGCCAGGCTAGCCTCGAACTCACGGAGATCTGCCTGCTTCCGCTCATTGAGTGCTGGGATTATGCACCATGACCAAAGCCTTTCCAGTTGGTGCTTCACGGCCTTGCTGGTGGCAGCCTGCTCATGTCCGTCTCTAGATCCTTGCGTCCCATCTGCGGCCCTGTAAATCTCTGCTGCATCTCCCCCATCTGGATCTATCGAATTGCCCCTGTCTTGCTAGCCTTGGTGGGACTTGTCTATAATGCCAGCACTTGAGAGGTAGAGGGAGGATGATCAGGAATTCGAGGTCATTCCAAACTACATATCAAGTTGAAGGCTAGCCAGGCCTACATATCACATTGAAGACCAGCCTGGACTACAGTATACCCTATCTGAAAATTAATTAAAACTAAAACAACAATAAATACTGTTAGCTTACGGCAATTAATTCCACTAGGCAATTCCACCAGGCACCTAACAATGGCTTACATCATCATCTGACGGTGAACTGCACCCCAGCAGCTCTCTCTGTGTTCCCACGTGTTCCCAGGATTCTCTCTTCCCCCTTTCTGTCCTCTGCTCCTTCTCCCGGCTGCTTCTCTGCCCCTATGAGTCTGTTCCCACCTGTCTGTCTGTCTACATGTCTACTCATCTGCCTCTACCCCTTCTCCAAGTCCTCTCTCTTCTCCCTTCTCTCAATAAACCTTCTTCATACCAACTCCATTGCTTGGTGTAATTACTCAGGGGCACTCCTTGGCATGGGTCTGCCAGGTACCCCCGTCACCACATTATATTTCATAACAAATATGCCTGCTGGTATCTGAGCAAAGGGTCTCTCTGTCCCTGCCCTTTTGAGTATTCCTGTTATCCCTGGCCCCATGAACCTACTGTGATCTCTATCATGGGTTTGTTTGTGTCTGTCTGTCTGTCTGTCTGTGCATCTCCAAGTCTGTCAGAGCCTCAAGGCCAGTCCCACTGCACCCTATTACATGCCTGTTATAACTGGGACAGGGCCTCCTTTTTGAGGCCTCTCTCACACGCAAACCCTTGGCTTTGCCCTTCTTGCTAATATGACAGGATAAGTTGGTATGGCACAGCCGATAGTTTGAGGGAAGAGGGGACAGCAGGTGCATGCTGGGGGAGTGGTCGGTCTCTAATGGTGTGTGGCAAGCTGGACAGCCCCAGACCTGAGGATGAGGCTCTCGCAGGGGGCACAGAGTGGTGCCCTTGCTCAGGGCATAGGGACTGAGTCACAGAGAAAATAAGGTAGGCATGTAGTGTCACATGCCTAGAATGTCAACACTCAGCGGGCTAAAGTAGGAAGATGCCGAGTCTGGGCTATATGGTAAGGCCCTGTCTCAAAAACAAAGACAAGTCAGGCATGGTGGCACAGGCCTGTAATCCCAGCACTTGGGAGGCAGAGGCAGGCGGATTTCTGAGTTCGAGGCCAGCCTGGTCTACAGAGTGAGTTCCAGGACAGCCAGGACCACACAGAGAAACCCTGTCTCGAAACCCCCCCCCCAAAAAAGAAAGAAAGAAAGAAAGAAAAACAAAGACAAAAGACAAAGGAATGAAAAAATGAAGGTCAGGCGGTGGTGGCACACGCCTTTAATCCCAGCACTTGGGAGGCAGAGACAGGCAGATTCTGAGTTCAAGGCCAGCCTGGTCTACAGAGTGAGTTCCAGGACAACCGGGACTATACAGAGAAACCCTGTTTCAAAAATAAATAAATAAATAAATAAATAAATAAATAAAATGAAAGATGGGCTTCGTCAAGTGAAGGGCACGTTTCAAGAAATGCGGACCAGAGTCAACCCTCCCACGCGTTTGTGCTAAGCACAACATCCACTTACGATCCCAGCTCTGGGAAGGAGGAGGCCGGAGGATTCCTGGGACCCAGTGACCAGCCAGACTAGTCAAACTGGCAAGCTCCAGATTCAGTGAAAGGCCCTGTCTCCAAAAATAAAAAGGTGTGTGGGTGGGGAGGGTTGGAGACATGGCTCAATAGTTCAGAGCACTGACAACTCTTGCAAAGGGCCCAGGTTCAGTTCCCAGCACCCACATGATGGCTCACAAGCATGAGTAACTCCGGTGCCAGAGGACCTAACACCCACCCATCCATATGGCGACATGTACACACGCAGGCTAACCCGCCCAGAGGGCACCACCCATCCATATGACAACATGCACACATGCAGACTAACACTTGCACACATTAGGGGAAAAAAATGTTAAAATAAATGTATGTGGAGACACAATTGAGGAAGATACCTAACATTGACCTGTGGCCTCCACAAGCACCCACCTAGTGCGTATGAACACACACACACACACACACACACACACACACAGGGTAGGGAGAAACTAAAACAGATTGAAGTGAGGGAGACCCAGCAACAGGCAGACAGACAGACAGAAAGCTCTGGGTTCTGATCCTCGCCTCCCCACCAGCCCCACATGACCTTGGGCCTGTCCCTTTCTCTTGTAGTACCTCAGTTTTCTGTCCCGTAATTGAGACCCTTGGCGGAGACCATTCCCCACAATTCTGCGAGACCCCAGAATGACATCTCTAAATTCAGGTCCAGAGGCTGGGACCTTTACTTTCCTTAAAGGAGATGCCCCGAAGTCCCTTCCAGTCCCTGTCAGTCCCTACACCTGCCATGCAGCACCACTAGGGGCAGGACAGAGAAAAAGAATGGAGGTTAGACAGCAGGAAGGACTTCCTGCCCTGCAATAGGAGGGAAAGGAGGCCCCAGTTTCTTCTAGCAGCAGGCCTCCAGGGCCCCCTCTGTTGGGGCTGGGGGGTGGAGTAGAAGGAGTGGGGGGGCACTCAGCAGCTGGGTAATTAGCCTTCGCTCTCAGGCCCTGAGGGGAGGGGCTGCTGGACTAAGAAACCAACGCAAACTGACAAGGGTGGTTTTGACACGCGGTGGAGCTGACGGCCCCGGGGGCCGGGGTTTGGTTTGGGGGGGGGGGATCTTATCAAATGATTAAAAAATAGGTCAGAAGGAAGAAGCCACAGCCGGCACGACGCTGGGTCCGCGGTGACAAGGCCACACAGCTTCCCCAGGGCTGTGGGCTTTGGTGGGGTGGGGGTGCTGAGGAGGGCTTCCCGAGGTGTGGGGGTTGGGGGGAGATGGGCTGGGGGCAAGCAGATGCTGGCCTGGCCCTGTTCATGGGCTGTTGGGATTCTGCTTTTAGCTCCCTCTGGTCACATTCCCCCTTAAAGGAAGGAGAGCACAGCCCTTCCTTCACCCACCCTACCGTAGCCACCTCGGACTCCCTGCACACTAACACCAGAGACCCCGTGTGGAAGTCCTTCTCACCCTCTAGTCTCTGGTTAACTGCTGCAAAGACTGCTAGCCAACTCACCCCGTTTCTTGCCTCTCCAAACTGCCTCCCCTCTATCACCTCGGCAGCTCTGAGTCCTGCTGGAATCCACTCTGGCCCTCCAACTTATTCTTGGAGCTTTCCCTCCCCCTCTCTTCCTATGAACATTGTAACAGTCGCGGAGAGCCTGAAAAAGGCAGAGCCCGCGCTTGCTCGTGGTGAGTCCCAGGAACATAGGGCAGTGTGATGATCTCCAGGAGCCCAGCAGTCAGGCTGAGAGTCTGGTCTGTATATCTGTCTGAGACGCCTGGTGGGTTAGGGCCCCACCCCTGCCTGAGGCTGGGCATCCTTTCCCATGAGCCTTCACGTTCAATCCCATTTCTCTTCTGAGTTCCTGAAACCGAGAACAGTCAAGACCGTTCAGGGTCCTTGGATCTCTAGGTACTGGACTAGAAATAAGGACAATAACTGGAAACCATAATGGAGAGACAAGCCAGGCAAGGTGCCATCTCTAGTAAAGGGGACATTGAGTCTCAGCTGCCACCACGCAGGGCACCCAGGGCCATGTTGGCATGAAAATGGATTGGCTAGATCTGACCTTGAGATTAACCCCACTTATCACCCCAGACGTAGATCCGCTCTGACACACAAGTCTGTGATCTCCCTGGGGCCCGATGTCTACAGCTCACCCCTCTCAGTGGCCCAGTGCGTATGACAAGGCATGGTGGCATCCTCCTCCTGCCGGGGCCACGGGCAGCTGGGACTTTGTGCAGGACCTAGAAATGTCCTGGGCGGCATCTGGGGTGGTGGTGAGGTAGCCTGTTAGTGCTCCCCGACCTGCCTCCCTCCCCCAGTACCCATCTCTTTTCTTTCCCTGTCACTGGCACCAGATTCTGACATCTGACATCGTACACGGGTGGGAGGGTGGGGGGAGTTAGCTTCAGGGTCAGGCAAGTTCTTAGCGACTGAAGCAATGGTCGGAAGCTGAAATACCAGCCCATTTCCTTGCCCTGCAGGGGGAAATATCTGTGCATATCCCCAACCCCTATACTCATTATATTCGAGTCGGACAGGGACCACTCTGCCTGTTTCACAGATGGAGGAAAGAGAAGAGAGGCACAGCGAAGGTACATATGTTCTCAGGGTCACACAGCTGGTAATGCAGTGGCAGGCATCTCTGGGACTCTGGACCTCGCTCATTGGGCGCTCTCTCTCTCTCTCTCTCTCTCTCTCTCTCTCTCTCTCTCTCTCAGAAGATGACATTGTTTCTATTTCCATTCTACAAATGAGATCCTGATGGCAACACTGAGGGTGGTGGTACAGGCTTGTAACACCAGCACCAAAGAGGCTGAGGCCGGAGGATAGCCTTGATTTCCAGGCCAGTTCCAGAGTAAGACTTTAGAATCGAGGTTCAGGAAGGGAGATGGCACCACGTCCCTAACACAGTTGTTTGCTTACTGGATTCTTCTCTCCTTTCTGGGTGTCTTTTCCAATCCAGCCTTGGCTCGGAGTCCTCCCGTGGAAAGGCAAGCCTCTAAACCCTTCTTGGACAGCCTGGCATCCCCTCCACTGCGGCACCCCTCCTGCCATCCCTTCTGCCTGCTGACCCCGTTCCTCAGCAACCCCATCACCTTGATGAGCTGAGGGACTGCAGGGTCAGAGATGGGCACCATCACACGGCTGAGATCGGGCTGTGCAGGGTGAGAAGGCAGGAGGTTGCCCTGATGGGAAAGACCCTGGGGTCCTGGCTTCTTGGAGCAGGAGTGGGAAGCAGGGGTGCTCCGGGGCCCCCTGAGATGTCTGCTCTCGGCTGACATCTATCTGGGCAGGCACGTGCTTGACTTAGAATGGAAAGGTCTGGGGCGGGCCTGGACAGCCCTTGAGACTAGGTGATCCCCATGGCCCTGTGGGGGGGGGGGCGCTACATTCCCTTAGGCTGGGACACCTTGCCCGGCCCTGCTGGCCAACCCGGCTCTCCTCTCTTTGCTTCTCATCCTGGGACCTGTAAGCCAGCATGGTAAGAGGTGGGAAGCAGAACCAGCTGCTCCGTTTCTCTCTGTGCCAAAGGACTGGCTGCCATTCTGGGGTGGGGGTGGGGGGTGGGGTGCTGAATGCCTCCCCCCTGAGGCAGCAGAAGTAGGCTGGGGACAAACTGGAATTTAAGAACTATAATAGTGGGCTGGAGAGATGGCTCAGGGGTTAAGAGCATTGGTTGGTCTTCCAGAGTTCCTGTGTTCACATCCCAGCAACCACATGTTGGCTCACAGCCATCAGCAATGGGATCCGATGCCCTCCTCGGCATGCAGTATACAGGAAGACAGACCACTCATATACATGCATAAATACATTTTTATTTGTTTTTTGTTTGTTTGTTTTGTTTGTTTGTTTTTTGTTTTTTCGAGACAGGGTTTCTCTGTGTAGACCTGGCTGGCCTCGAACTCAGAAATCTGCCTGCCTCTGCCTCCCAAGTGCTGGGATTACAGGTGTGTGCCACCACACCCGGCTAATAAATTTTTAAAAGAGAGAACTGTTGTTTGGTTTGGGGTGAGGAGGGGGGATTAACAACATATAGAGAAGTCAAGGGTCACCACCCTTTGGCTCCAGATACCTCTCAAGATTTACACCCTTAACATGCTGTTTTCCTTCGATACACAAGACTTCGAGAAAGATCCCGAGACAGAGTCTTTTTCTTGCCCACGAACTACAGGTTCTTCCTCGAGTCTAGCCTTAATCCCTTACTTAGAGAGGGGTGGAAAGGGACAGAGATGAATCGCAGTTTCTTATAAACCTGGTGGCTTCTTGTTCTCCGACGACAGTACAGTGAAGGAGCCCTGTGGTTCTGGCTTTGAGTCAACCCCCTGGCCTGGGCGTCCCCAGTGCCATCTCTCTCCGCCCCGCCCGGACTGGAAAATCAGGCTCACGCCCGTGCCCGAGACTCAGTGCTTCCCCACACCATCTCGCTTTCCGCTAAAAGGAGGTGTTTCCTCGAAGCTGGGAAAAGTCAGCAACGGGGAGGCGGGACTCGGGGGGCGCGGGCAGTGGCGGGGGTGGGCCTACCTGCCTTCCTGTCCCTCTCCTGCCCCCTCCTCAGCGTAGCTCCCCACCCCCTTCTAAGAGCCCGGTGCCTTTGCGCCATTAACTAACGAGTTTGGCTGTGGGGGAGGAGCTCCCGTAAGGAGGGCGGAGCGGAAGAGGGAACTAACACGCTTCTAGTGTCATCGAGTGACGCGAGACATAGGTTTATACATAGGGGGTTCCTGGTCCCTTCCTACATCCATAAAGTTCCTCCCAAGTACGGGAAGTGCCCCTCCTCCTTCTATGGGGATGTTAAGTGTCCCCCACCACCACCACCACCACCACCTCCTGAAGGTCCACTCTCTTGGGAGGGAGAAATTTGGAAGGTAGTTTGTTTTGTTGAGACAAATCTCATGTAGCTCGAGCTGGACTGGGGCTTGCTGTGTAGCAGAGGCTGGCCTTGAACGCCTAATTGTCCTGCCTCCCACTTCAGGGGTTGATGAGAAGTAGGTACCTCCCATCTCAGAATTCCGAGTCTTCTTCCCCACGGAGGGGGAGGGGGCGTTGAGTGAGGGGGGCAGGGCACCAGCACTTAAATGGAAGGGTATAAGTCACAGGTTATGTCCTGCAGACCCGCCACCTGCCCTTTGTTCCAAAGCTCCACACAGCACCCCCAGGCATCAGAGGCAGACCCCAGGCCCTAGATGAGGTCACGAGAGTGTCCCACTCCTAAGGAAGCAGGGTCCTGCAGAGAGGTGAGGGAGGCCTGGGCGTTAGCATAAGGAGGCCGAAATAGAAAGAAAGACGGAGAAAGAATGAAAACAGGAAAGAGGAGTGAGAATGGGAGACTGAGACCGGTGGACAGTCAGAAAGAGAGCAGCACCGGGGCACTGGAGGGGACTGTGGGCTTGGGCTCCAGGGGAGGCAGAGTCCAGGCTCTGCTTCTGCTTCCCTCCAGCAGGACAGACAGACACACCAGCGTTCAGCACAGGCAGTCATCAGAAGCTCTTCATAGCAAGAAGGGGATGCCGGAGCTAGGCTGGCTCCGAGGACCCCCGAGTCTGGGTGGAGCCCACGTCCAGATGCCCCCAGCCGCCTCCTCGGGGCGGGGCAGGCACTCTGTAGGCTATGCCCCGGCCCCCCGGAGAGCTACCTCTCCATCCAACTGGGATCTGGATTCCTCTTCTGGCTGTGTTTGCCTGGCCAGTGTTAAGTCGTGCTTTTAGTCGGTTCTGATCAGTGGAAAAGGCAACCTTACTGAAAAGATGTCCTTACAGAATGCAGAAACACTACTTCCTCCCTTCATGCTCCCAGCACTGTACCCCAAGGAGGCCGGAAAAGAGGCCAAGAGTCCCAAAAGAAAAAGGAGAGCATCTCTGTCTCTCCAGCCACCTCCCCTGAACCCAGGATCAGCTTGCAGGCAGGGGGACCTGGAAAATCAGACCTTTGGACCACTCACAGGGCCCCAACCATGGTGGGGGCTGGGCATGTGGAACCAGGCTTCTGCCACCTGCAACACTCCTACCTGAAAGACCATCAGCAGAACTTCCCAAGGAAGGAGAAGAGTCTGTCCAGGTAACACAGCTAGCTAACAGAGGCTCAGGGGAATTCCACCCTAAGGGTCTGGTCCTAAACTTTAGCCCTGGTGCTTGTTTTAGTACTTGGGCTCTAGGTAGAGAATCCACCCTATCCGGCCCTGCCCCCGTCAGGGCTGATCCTTGAGAACTGAAGCAGGGACAGACAGGCAGGTGGAGATTAGCTCTTCCCAGGACCCTGATATTCTCTGGCCACACCCCTCCCTGCTCCAAGCGACCCGATTGTTGCCACCTACAACCAGGTGGTGTCAGGGATCTCAGGACCTCTTAAATGCCCCCCCAGAGGAAACCTGAAGATGTGGGGGGGTCCAACGAGTGGGGTTCTTAACCCCTTTAGTCATCTTGGGAAGCCAAGCTGAAGAGCGTTGACTGATATGCACTCAACCACAAGCCAATTTTGTGGTTTCAGTTTTCAGAAGGCAGAGTGAAGCGCTTGGCCCTGAGGAGTGGGCTGTGTCCCGGACGGACGGACGGGCGGGTGCACCTGAGGCTCTGTACTGAAGAATGCCCCCAGCTCAAGATCACACTGTCAGGACAGGCTGCGACTCTAGGCAAGCTTCCCCGAGCCTCTTCCCACACCTCTGGTTGCTGGAAGAACTCTGTGCCAACGCCCCTCCCCTTCCTTTTCTTCCCTCCCTTCCCCCTTACATTTCCCTTTTCTGTTCTCTCCTTTCTTCTCCTCTTTCCTCTTGTTGCGTTCATTTCTTCATTCCACTGTCTTCCCTTTCTCCTTCATTGTCTTTTCCCGCCATCTTGTCAGGAATTCCCAAAACACGTTTGTCACCTCCTTATGGCCCTGCGGGGGAAAGAGATGGAGTTCTGAGACAATTTCTCCCTGCCTAGTCTAGGGGGATCTAGAAGTGCCGAATGCCAATATGTCAGCTCCGGAAAGTAGGTGATTGGCACCACCTAGCCCAGTCTCTTCCTATCTGAGACAGGGCTCTGTCACACCCGGCAGGTTCGGCCTCACCCTCGGACCATTCTGCCGAATGCAGGTTCCCTTCCCTCCCCTCAGCTTTCCAGGGCAGGCCAGACATTTGGCCCCGTGACCTAGAAGATGGGTGAGAAGGAATGAGGGTGCTGGAGAGAGGATTGCGGCCCAGATATGGAGTTTTAGCAACAAACGGCACCCCAGAGCCTTTTTCCTGGAAGCCATCCTGGGGTCCCTGGTGGCCTGCGCCATGGTGGGAGGAAGCAAGGTACAAGAGACATGTGTGACTCTCAGCTCTGCCTCATGGCCCCAGGGACGCAGGAGGAGAAGAGAAAGGGTGGGAAAGCGAGGTCCACAGGAATGGGGGGTAAATGAGACTTGTGAAGGGGGTAACCCCAACTTCCAGGAAAAGCTGTCACCGCTTCCAGGATAAGTCACCGCTGCAGAGGTTCAGGGTTCTTGGGGGGCTTCCCGATCCCATGGTCATGTGGACTTCTATTAAGGACGCTGGAGTGCTGGCTGCAGCTGGCTCTCACACAGCAAGAACACAGATGCACGACCCTTCCCGCCATCTGCGTCCTCGGTCAGATGGAGAGCTGATTACTACAGGTCTATCGGCACACCACTGGCTGATGGGGTCAGCCTCCAACCCAAGAGTGCCACCCATGTGTTCGCGTGCATGCCCTCTCTGTGGTGCTCCCATGATGCTTGAGGCATACCCATGTGGCATTGCGACCCAGTTGGGCTAGAGGCTGTGTGTGTGCTACATGCCCAAGAGGAAATGTGTCTTGCCATGTGGGTGTCCTGGAAGGCGTGCCCGAGTGCGTGAGTGCATGCATGTGTGCACGTGTGAGAGAGTGTGTGTGTGTGTGTGTGTGTGTGTGTGTGTGTGTGTGAGAGAGAGAGAGAGAGAGAGAGAGAGAGAGAGAGAGGAGTCTAGAGCATCTACCTGGATATCAAGGGGAGGCAGCCTATTTGTGCCCACCAGGAGGGACGTGAACACACACCGAGAGGAGAGAGAGAGAGAGAGAGAGAGAGAGAGAGAGAGAGAGAGAGAGAGATTCCGAGCACAGAGAACTCCTGGAGGGCCGTATGCACTGGGGTCTCTACATCTCTACATCAGGAGGCAGTGGGGTACCGAGGCAGGCAGGCAAGGGGTGCCGGAGCTCTGAACATACAACAGAACCTGTGCGCAGGACGCGCCACAAAGACCAGTGCAGGGGGCACTAGCCTCTCTCTCGCCCCTCACCCATGCCGGGGAAAGCTATCTCCTTCACACCATCTCCTCGTCCTCCCCCTCACCTCCCATCCACAGTTGCTTTTGCTATCTGTGGGGGAAGGAGAGATCAGCTTCTGTCACACCCACAGGTCAAGGGCTCCAGGAAGGGGGTGGGGGGGATGTTCATCTCTCCATGGGCTTAAAGCGGAGTCTTGCAAACTGGGCTCCTCCACGCCTTCCTGGGGCACACGGCTCCACCATCAGTTCCTGTCTTTAGACCTCCGTCTGGCTGCCAAGTAGCCCTGCAGACCTCTCGCTCCAGAGCACCCAGGAGCCATTGTCTCCTTCACTCGGGGCTGCAAGCCGGAAGAGGAAAGGCCTAAAGACAAGAACCAGCCTGGGAGGGCCCGCGATGGCAGGAGATCTCTGGTCCTATGGCCTTCTAACTAATGTCCCTTAGGGACTCACCACCATCCTTCCTGTCTGGAGCCCTGTGTGCCTGACAAGACACCGCCAGGCCAGCCTTAGAGGGAGGGAGCAAGCCCTGTGGCCCAGCCAGGGTGCGGGCTTGCATCCTGCTGCTGCTGTCTGTACTCTTTTATTCTTCCTATAGTCTACCCCACCCCCACCCCGGGAGTTCCTTCTATTGCATCTGGTCCTGAGTTAGGACATGGGCTTTCTCGCCACCCCACCAACCTTCTTCCGGCCAATCCATACCTTTGGGGAGATAAACAACCGAGCTCCAAAAATGAAAACAAAATCTCCAGCCACACTCTATCTGCTTGCTTTTCCCTCCCTTTGCCCCAAGCCACCACAGAAACCCACAGGGCATTAGAGCCTTCATCCCAAAATGAGTCAGGGCCCTTAAGAGCTGAGCTGGGGTGCAAGAATTTCCCCTCTGTGACAAGCAGTGGCTCTGCTTCTTGAGAGCACACTCCATCTAGCCCCAGGGAGACCCGGGAGCAAGATTGGCTTCCCCAGGGAGGGCTGCGGCTTGGAGACAGTAGCCTCGGTCACCCAAGGCATCTGTTAGATGCTGAGAGGGAAGAGGGCTCCAGAGTGCCTTTGGAAGACATTAGGATAACCAGGCCTTCAGCCTGGTGTGCTTGGCTCTGTCTCTGCTCCTCAGTACCCTCTGCATGTTCAACCGAGGATAAGAGGGGCATCTCCCTCTGACAGAAGCCACAGGCACCTTCCAGGGAGGCGGTCAAAGGCCAGCTCCAAACCTCTTGGCCCATCTCTCCCCGTCTCAAGTCAGGAATAAGACTTAACCGAGAAAGAGGTACTGAAGGTAGTACTGAGGCCAAGAAAGATGGTTGGGAGAGTGAGAAGCTGCGTGCAGCTGGCTGACCCCTGGGGAAGCTGGCAGCCCCCCCACTGCCCCTGCACTGCATATATTCTCTCCCCCCAAAATAGCATCTCTTGTGGGGGGGGAGTGAAGGGAGTTCTCAGTTCACTGTTCACTCCCCACCGCGCCTTCACAGCTCTCCCTGCTGTCTCTCGCGACCTCCTTTCCCTGCCTGGCCCTCCTCCCTCACCTCTTCACCATCCCAGGATCCCTTGCTGGGAAGAGAACCTACTGACCACGGTGGTCCACCTTCCCTACCCACTGTCTCCTGTGCTCCCACCCTCTGCTGTGGCTGACCTGTGGGGGCACAAGTAAACTTAGTGTAGGCAATTTGAGCGTTGAGTGTGTTGTGAGGGTTTAAGCCACAGTCTCTAAGTCAAGGAAAGAGAAAATGGCTGACTGGGACCGGAACAGGACTGGATGGGTCAAGTTCTTCCTACTGCTTGCAAGGCTAACAGGTGTGCTTCCTGATCCTTCCCTCTGTGGCTCAACAGGGAGACCTTATTTAAATAAAGATGGCCTCCATTTGAACTGGGAGCCCCAAGAGGAAAGGTTCCTCTGTGAGAGTACTATGTTGTCCCAGGGGCTGAGCCTTCACACCGGTCTCTGAAGTGTCTATCTCCTGCCATGGGTTCTAAGCATACGCTCTGGTGATATGGGCCGCATTGTTTCCTGTGCGGAATGGTCTCTTGCTTTGCTTATGGACAGACAAGAGTGAACCTTGGCTCAGGGTCTGGGAAAGATTCAGTCTGATGGAGGAGGCAGGCTCTGGTCTGGGGAACATGGACAGGGGCCATGCATGTCCCAGCTGGTAGTGCTGGAGTCTTCACCGTAGCAAGAAGGATTTCAGAGACAAGGTTCACTGGGTAGGGACGTGGGGTAGCCTCAGGAATGGGGTAGCCCTAAGCAGTGTGGGGTTGGCAGCATTGAGAGGCTGGGATGGGTTGTCTGCTGAATCTGAGGGTGGATAAGCAACAGTGGGTATGCCTCCCCCCCCCCCGGGCCAGCTGTGAAGCTGACCTGTCCCCTGCACCGTGGGAGAGTTGAAGGCAAGGAAAGAGCCCCCTCTCTCATCCCCCGAGGGACCCACTCCCCCTCCCTGTTATTTCTGGCTCCATTTTCTTGGTCAAGAAGGGTGTCAGTGGCAATGCAAATGAGGAGGTGCTGGAGGTGCTGGTGACACCCATCCTGTCCCCCAGCTCCTCCCTGCCGTCCCCTGTGCCCACATTCACACAGCAGTCTGGAGCATCTATCAAGAGCACCCAGTAGCTCTGCCCTTGGCCGAAGTGGCCAGGACAGTGGCCGAAGCTGCAGGTCAGGTGGAGGTCGCATCCTCAGAGAGAGACTTCTGCTTCTGCCTTGAAGACAGTGTAGGCAGAGAGGGAACGTCCAAATCCTTCACGGCCCTGCCCCGCCTGCCCTCAGCCCCGCCGGGCCCCAGGGCCGTGAACGGGGAGCTGTGTCCTGGCGATTGCATAGACTCTAGTGTGTGCCAGGACCAGTACCCCAAGTCAGAGCCTCCCTCTCAGGCTGCTCCTGGGCAGGGTGAGAACTGGCTTTCTAACACTCAGAACTGGCTAAGAACTCTCCCGGTAGACCTCATGGGAACCCATGGGTGGCCAGGAGCAGTTCTTTGGGGCACTGAAAGTCTCACAAGTCATCTCCACCTCACAAGGTGGAGGAAGGACAGGAGAAAGAACGGAGCGCTGGGACTTTCACTCCTCCCTTCTCTCGTGCCTTGCCGCTTCTCCCTTCTACCCTTTGCCCTTTGCCCCCCTTTGCTTTTTTTTTTTTTTTTTCCTTTTTTTCTTCAAGACAGGGTTTCTCTGTATAGCTCTGGCTGTCCTGGAACTCAATTTGTAGACCAGGCTGGCCTCGAACTCAGAAATCCGCCTGCCTCTGCCTCCCAAGTGCTGGGATTACAGGCGTGCGCCACCACGCCCGGCAGCTCTGTTTTCATTCTTGCTGAAAGAGAGAGGTCCTGGTCCTCTGCCTTATAAAGACGTCAGGCATTAAGAACTCCGCCCTGTCTTCATCAGCTGGGTGGTTTTGTTCATTAACAGGGCCCACTCATCCACACACCCCTGCCTTTATCACCAATCAGCTTCTTCTCAGCAGAGGCCACGAAGAGCTGTCACCCTCCTCAGTAGATCACCTGACACAACCTACACACGGACCTAGCGGACCTAGCGGACCTAGCGAGGACAGAGGCGAGAGTCTGCAGGACCTCCAGATGGGGAAATATGGGGGATGGGGCCAGAACTGGAGACTCGGTTGGATGGAGACGCCCTGGGTGACTTGGCCTCTGCTCAGTCCTCTTCCTCACTCCAGGGTCTTTGAGCCTGTGCTGGGGAGAGCAGGCAGGTTCACAGGAATGACTCCAGCCTCCAAGGGTCTCCGCTCTATCCTACTCAAGGGACAGTTGTTCCAGCCTTCCACCTCGTTTCCAGGAGCCTAGAAATGTCACCCTCCTGGTCCCTGAACCCTGCTATTCTCAGTCCCCTTGCCCTCTGGGCTCTGGAGAACAATCCATAGCAGATGTCCTTTGTGATCACAATCCTGCTTGAGCGGTGGGAGGGATGAGGGTCGCAGGGTCCCCAGCCCCCCTGCTCCCAGCCCCTTCCTTTCAGGATGAAGTCTGCGCTATGGAGGGGACTAGATGGAGGCGCACTGCTCTTCCCTCCTCCGCCGGCTCTTCTAGCCCCCAGCAACAACGTTCTGCCCTGTACCTGAGCCTTTCCTGAGTCCCTAAAAATCAGGGAGACAGGCTGCCAGAGTCTGCATCCGATGTCCCCACACTCTCTTTACCCTGATGACAGGGGACCGTCCAGGCAGGACACCTGGGCCCACTCCCACTTCAACCCCGCTCAGGGTACCCGACTGTGCCCATGTGTGGGCTCATTCTCAGCCTCTAACCACTCCAGCCCTCTTTTCTCAAGACCCAGGAAATCCCTTTCTTTCTGTGTCCATCCGTAGGGCCATCCCTAAGTCTCCGTGTCGCACGAGCCTGTGCTTCCAGAACCACGGGCACCACTAAGGTGCTCGACAATCTTCCTCAGGGCCGGGAGCCACACCTGCAAGCCGCTCTGCCCTTCCTGGCACTTGGGCAGGTCTCGGCTGCAGGCAGGAGCTGTGACGTCCACACAGGAGTTAGAGAGGCCGGCTCTTGCTGCAGGGGGTGGGGGGACAGCTGCCGTGACCTAGAGCTGCACTCAAGTCACCGGTGGACACAGACCTCCATGTCCTGTATTTTCTCTCCAGTTCCAGGGGTTCAACCCAGGGCTTTTGTACATGATGGGCAAAAGCCCTACCACTAAGCCACATCCACAGCCCTTCCCAAGTCCCATTTTCTATTTTGAAGTGACCATTTTGGGAGGAAAAAAAAAAAGGCGTGTGGAAATGATAGAGCCAAGGAATAAATAACTCAAACTTTTTTTTTTCTATTCCACACAGAGGGCACAGCCAAGGCTAGGACAAAAGTCATGAGTTCGTGACCCAGCTCTGACCTTCCAGTTTGAGGTAGCAGTTGAGCCTAAAGCCTTGCCCTGTCCTCATAGTCTTAGACTCATGAGGACCTGGAACACAGGCTTCTTCTATGCTGTCCCAGCCTGGCTCCTGGCATTCAGAAGTTATCTGAGAAAAATAAGGGCTACCTACTGATCCATTAAGATGGCCCAGAGCACTAGACCTTCTGCTGGCCAGACACGCTGAGGGAATGTTCGAGAGCCCCTGCACCTGATCAGGGATGGGCTGCTGCCTCAAACCTGTTCTCAGTGAGGACATGAGCCACCTGTCACCATCAGCCACAGTATGATCAACAGAATCAGAGTGGGAGCCGGCCGTGCTCAGGCAGGCCCAGCTCCCCCGGGGCTGCGGTTTCCCAGACCTTCCAGGTGAGGGCCGAGGCCCCATCCCACCATGGAAGCACAGTCTGAGCGCACGCAGATGGAACAGGTAAGTTTTATTTGGACTTTCAACTTGTTCAGAGAGCACTTGGCCCTCTCCCCTCTACAGGCCCCCTTCCCCATGTCCCCTCCCTGGGGAACACTCAGGGTACAATGACATGTCTCTGGAGTCCTTGGCCCCTTCCCTGCTGACATACCCCTCACCCCCTGCACAGAGGAAGGAGGGGTGTGGGGAGGGGGCCTGGAAGATTTGGATCAGAATGGCACATCCGATGGACGGTGGTGTTCACTGCCATCGGCCGGCCAAGGCCCCCGGGAGGCTCGAAGCAAGGGGTGGATTCATAGTGGGCAGCAGACTCCCTCAGGAGGCTCCCACCTCAGCCTGGGGCCCCAGCCTCCCACTCCCCTGTCTTTCTGAGGGGACGACTCTGAGGTAGATTTCACAGAGGGATATTGGGGGTGGGTATGGGAAAGGGATTAGCTCTTTTGAAATTGATCTCCACAGCACCCAGGGCCCAATCTCAGGTTCTGGCCTGGGAGGAGGGGCTGATGACACCCACCCAGCAAACACAGGCTGAGTCACACTTGGACTCTGGGGAGCCTGTGGTGTCAGGAGCTGCAGTGGGAGGAAAGGGGTGGAGGCATCTGCCTTGGTGATCTGCACCTTAGTGCCGGGGGCTCCTGAGGAGCCCAGGCCTGGGAGGCTGGCAGACAGTCCCTGGACGGAGGGTAATGGCCCAGGAGTCCCAGCCTCAAGGCAGCCCCTTTGGGCTAGATCATCAAGGCCTGCAGGGTCCTCCCACCCCTCTGCCACCTTCCTGGTTTGCCAGGGTGGGCAGAGGGGGAGAACAGAGCTGGCCTGCAGTGACTAACAAGAAACAAGATGCCTTCTTCCCCAGTTCCACGAGCCCCAAGCTGGTCGGTCATGAGACTGAAGGGCTGGCATTGGTGTGCAGGGCAGGTTGAGACCCTATCAAGAGGTCTTTCCTGGAAGAATGCAGCCCGTGAAGGACAGACATTTGGGAAGGGGCTCCCAAAGCTCTGGACACCCCCTCCTCTCCCTCCCCTGAGCACGAGACTTCCTCTTGGAGACAACCCTGTTGAAGAACAGAAAGGCAGAGAGAGGCGGAGGGTATATCCTCCTCATCCCAGACCAGATCCCCACTCCCCGGTGGAAACCAGGAAGATGGGGGAGTGCCTTGGTCGACCTCCAGAAAAGAGCCAGAGCTGAGTGGTGCCTGGACCAGGGAAGACGGCACACACATTGACTCGGTAGCTAGTGGAGGTATCTGGGGACCGCAAGGGGCAGGGGCCCCCCACGAGATTCATGCAGCATTCAAAGTGAGTGTTTGGGGGGTGATGAGAGAGAGAGAAAGAGAGAGAGAACAGAGAAACGGCCAGTTGTGGGAGAGGTGCCCTAGATCTTGCTGTTCTCCAGGTGGGAGTCAATGTGTTTGACAAGGGCATCATCTGGGTACCCAACAGGGAAACCCAGCTGGCAGAGGGGGCAACTTCGGATGTCAGAGCCCACCGTCTCCATCAGTAGCTGCAGGAAGAAAATGAAGGCACTTAGAGTCTCTCTCACAGCCCGCCTGCTCTGTCCTCGGACTCCTAGCAGGGAGGGCTACAGCATGGAGGACCTGGCTAGCCTTCCTCCAACACTATCCTCCACATCCACTGCAGTCCTCAGTCAGCACGCTCCACCCTGCCCACGTAAGAGTCACTGCTCAGCTAGCTCAGGCACATCAGTAATGAGGGGGACCCCGGCATGCTTCCAGGGTGACTGAGACACAGTCACCTTAATCCACGTACAATCCCAATCTCAGTCCTTCCAAGTGGCAAGGGGTAGCTGTGTCACTCAGGAAACTCATTAATTTAGTGGAAGGCTGGGCCCTGAAATAGGCTATCCTGCCGGGACAGAGACGAGCCAGGCCGAGGCTTGGAGGGGGAACTGAACGGCAGGCCTGTCCCTAAGTGGGTCCGTGTCCTTCTGCTCCTTTCAGTAGCCCATCCCTTGCTCACCAACAATGGCGTGCGTGCGTGCGTGCGTGCGTGCGTGCGCGCTCTTCCTAAAAACCTACTGAAGTAATAGCATCATCGTCCTTTAACAGACAACAGAAAAAACTTGAAGGGGGTCCTTCAGACACTGTGGCGTCGGAATCAAAGCCAGGGCTGTCACTTTGAGGACCACACTTTAATAGTGCAGGTGGGAGTGGGGGCTTACTCCTACCAAGCGGGAAAGGAGGGAGGGAAGGGCTAAGCAAGCTGGGATGTGTCTGCCTACTCTGTGTGAAGATAAGCAATAGGGTGCGACCCAGAGCGAGGGCAGGCTCTCTGCTCGGCATCGTAGGTGACCCAGGCTGAGGGAAGCAGTACACTACTCACATTGATGGACGGCCAAGACTGCGCGTGCTCAGCGTGGGCATAGGCGGTGGCCGCAGGAGACTCTGGGATGGGGAAGCCCGCACAGAATGAGGCGCAGCGGATGGTGCCCGCTTCGGGACTGGGAGGGCTGGCGGGCATGGCCCACTCCTCTTCCTCTGATGGCTGCTTCTCAAAGCGCAGGCGGATGCCCTCGAAGGCTCGGCGTGGGCTGAGCGGCCTGCCAGGGCCATAGAGCTCACTGCCATAGGCGCGGGGCTTGGGGAGCGTGGCAGCCTCGGCCTGCAGCCAGGAGGGGGAGGCACCAGCGTAGGCCGCCCCCTCCGCCAGCTCCGAGTAGCTGCGGCGGCCCTGGAAGCCGGCCTTGGCGTGGTGGCTGGGCGGCTTGGCATAGGCACGCTCGGCCAGCGTCCTCTCCCCCGGTGGTGGCGGCGGCCGGGGCTGCGGGGCCGGACAGCTGGGTGGCACAGGCGAGCGGCGCTGCGGACTGGGCGACTGGCACGACGGCGGCACCGGCGAGCGGCGCTGTGGGACTGGAGACGGGCAGGACGGCGAGGCGGGCGAGCGGCGCTGCTGGGGCGAAGGGCACGGGGGCACAGGCGAGCGGCGCTGTGCAGCGGGGGACTGGCACGGGGCACAGGGCGGCGGTCGGGCAGGCGGGGAGGGTGAGGGGCACGCAGGGGCCGGGGAGTGACGTTGCGACAGCGGTGAGTGCCTTTGGCCTGGGAAAGACAAAGCAGGACAGACTTGGGTGGAGAGGCGAGCCAGGGGCTTACTACTAGAGCAATGCCCACCCAGGGAATGTTAGACGAGTCCCGGGCCCAGCACCCCTGTTCTCACAGCAGGGACCTGCGGGGCTCAGGCAGTCTCACCTGCGTTGCGGGCCTGTTCCTGCAGCAAAGTCCTCAAGATCCTCCCCTGAAGGGAACTCAACTCCCGAAGCCGACCCAGCTCCTCAGTCAGTTCAGTGTAGGCCAGCGCCAAGTTCACCCTGAGGTCAGAGGGCAAGGGGTGAGGAAAAGGGATGTGGTTCTCCAGCGCTGGCTGTAGAAGAGCCGGCTCTGCCGAACAGCAGTTCACACCTAGCCCAGCTGCAGGAATCCTCTGTGCTCTAAGACCCTCCTCCCGGCCTAGGGCAAGGATGTGGAATAGAGAGTTCCAAGGGGCCCCTGACTAAATCCCATGTGGGGGCTGACCACAGCTCATACAGGTATGTGTGTGAATGTTCTTCTAGTTTTTGCAGAAAATGTTGCGGTTCCTAAGGAAGCTGTACCGAATTTACACAGCACACCTATTAGTACAGGCCTCTGGCGACAGTCCCCCCCACCCCCACCCCAGGAGGCAGAGGCAGGAGCAGAGGGACTGACAGCCTGGGATACAGATCAGGGTCAGGGAGGGCTGTGAGACTGCTCTGGAGCTGGCACTGAGTACTCTGGGGACACAGTGTAAAACTGCTTTGACCCCAATCACGGTAAAGACTCTGGGAGCTAAGCCCACTCCTCAGGGAAAACAAGGCCTCACTCGCCGCCATCCAGGGAACCCGGTCTCAGGCCCCGTTTGTGAGATGCACTTCTGCTCCACCACCTTCACCTCCCGTCGGGGAAGAAGTCCAGGTATGTCCCACACCAAACTGGGGACTCCTCCAGGGAAGTCTCATTTTTTAGACTGAAGGCAAGCCGAGGGCAGGAGTTGTGTGTTCCTAGTCAGACTGGGGGCTTCCGGGGGGCAGGATCATGCTACGCACACAGCAGTGGGAGCCAGGGGTGTGTATGCTCGGGACAGTGCAGTTGTGGAGTGTCAGGTCTGCCCACAAAGCACTGCTGCTACCCTCATCCACCCTCCCTGCTGCATCGCAGGTGACAGATACAGGTCGTCTCCTTCACGCCCTGCCTGGGAGATCTCACCTGTCACATTCATTCCCCAGGTCCCCTGCTCCCCTGCTGGCTCCCTTGTCAGGAGCCACCCTAGTTTCCACAGCCCAGTGCCTGGCACTCTCCTTGGAGTGGAAAAAAAAAATCGGAGCTACAAGAAACTCAAGAAGCCCTCAGCTCAGGGTGCTCAGACCCTCTCCAAGACGACAGTGGGCCTGAGCAAGCCGATACAATCCTCTAAGAGCCCCAGGCCACCCTCGCAAAGACTTCTGAGACCCTGGACAGACTGAGGTGCTCTGGCCTCCTCCTGACACCCCACAGACCTGTGGGGCAGCCCTTTCTCTGGCATCTGGCTCCTCACACACCAATGGTTGAAGAGGCTACATACCAGAATGACTCACTGAAAACACTGCCAATTCAGTGGAAAAAAATCTCAACATGACAACACAATGCAGACCCTACCACGTGCGTCTAAATACACACCCAGCTTCCTGACTTCCTGGCCACACCTGAGAGGCTTTCCACCATCGGGGCTTGAGGGAGAAGAGGTCACGTGAGCACCAGTGCTCGCTGCACCGGCTGAGGAACACTGAGAGGGGCCAGGCCCCATGCGAGGAACTTCATGTCTTCACAACCGTTCTAGGCCAGTCCAGCTCACAGGCAAGAAGAGAGGTACACAAGGTAAAGTGGCCAAGTCCTTGACACTCCGGATAGGAACACCAGCCTCCCAGATTCCTAAGTCCAGGCTAGAGACATTACTCATATGGCTCCCAGACCTCATGGAAGTGAGAGAAATGAAGGGAGAAAGCAGAAGGAAGAGGAGGAGGAAGAGGCCCAGGTGTCCAGAGAACCACTGTGCCCTGGGAAGAGTGAAGAAGGCTGGCGGGCAAACAAGGATGGGGAAGATCCTGGCGCCGCAGAGCAGCGACTCATAGCCTTGTCCTCAGCACCTCGGCCCACTAGGCTGTTCTCCTTAGAGCAGAGCTGGCAGGAGAGGGAGGCCTCCCTCTCTGGTGTGACTTAACCTTTCACTCACCCTTCCCTCCAGCAGTCCGGGATCTCAAAAGCCCTCCTGGAGGCACTTGCCTTCACTGTCACTAATAAAGCACCTGCAAACCGGAGTGCCCTCTCCCAAACCTCAGAGCAGCTTCTGAGCCACACAGACTCCCCCAGGCTCCCCGCGTCAGTGCAGGGTGGGTTCAGTAGGGCCAGAACTCAGCTAAGTCATGAGACTGGCTTAAAGACTGGATGAATGGCGGGGCGAGGGCCCGGCTAGATACGGGGCTGGTAGTTCTTCTGTGGTCAGGGTTATGGACACAGCTGAGGGTCAGGATAAGAGAGGGATGAACCCAGGCACAGTGGAGTATAAGGGCCAGGGACAGAATCAGGCGCGGTGTGTGAGGAGAGAGATGCCAGAGAAAGGGCTGCCCAGTGGTCAGAACCATCACTGGATACAGACCTGGGAGAAAGGCAGAAACAGCATTCCCAGCCCTCCCAACCCTTCCATCTTTACCCACCTTTACCCCCGGCTGCCCCTCACTGCCCCAGCCACCCCGCCCAGCAGGGGAATTTAGGGGCCAAACTTTCCACCCACCCACAGGCACACCCAGCATCAGTCTTCCCGCCTGCCAGACCCTCAGGGAGGGGACCACAGGCACCAGGCCGTGGAGCGGACTTGAGGTTGTGGGCTGGCGGAGGAGGAAGTCACTTTGCAACAAGCCAGTGCTCCACCACTTCCTTTCCAGAGCCTTGAGCCCCCATGCTCCTCGACCAGCTACGAATGACTTGTGGTCCCCAGACCTGAGCTCTCCGGGGCAGCTTCTACTCGGCAGAGCCAGATGGCTGTGTGTCCAGAAGCTTCCTTAGATAGAGTGGGACTGAGCCGCTCACAGCATGGCAGGAACAAGGGTCCCCAGTTTGCCCAGGCCTGTCCCTGCTCACACTAGTTGCATAATTAACAATGTCCCCTTTCACTTTCAAAAGTGATGCAATTTGGTCAACAAATCACATGGTCACCCTCTTATAAAAGCCCTCCTACCTGCAGAACCACCTGAGCAGACACACAGTGAGCCTGGCCACTCCATTCGCTGGGACCTGCCTGGACTGCCCGGCCCTGGCTCCTCAACGTCTTATGCCTCATGTTTATGAGAGTAAGATGGAGCTTTGTAGGGGTAGCACCTCAGCTCGGGTCCAGTCTAGACAGACAGGTGTGGATGAGAAAGCCCACGTTAGGGCCTCGGTCTTTAAGGTACTGGGTTACGATTTAGTATGATGGATGTAGTGGCTCATGTCTATAAGCCGAGCACTTGGGAGGAAGAAGGAAAGGCCAGCCAAGGCTACATGGTGACTTACTATCTCAAAAAAAAAGGCAAAAGCGCTGGGTGTCCTGGTACATGCCTTTAATCCCAGCAGTGGCGGGTGCATCTCTGTGAGTTCCAGTCCAGCCTAGTCTACATAGTGAGTTCCAGTACTGCCAGAGGTAAACAGTATCCCTGATTTATCTCAAAATAAATAAATGAATAAAATAAAATAAATAAAAACCCCAACTGGTAGCACTCTCTGTGATGAGTAAGACTGGGGGGGGGACAGGGGGACAGGGACGGGGGACAGGGGACGGGGACAAGGATCTAAAGGCATCCTCAGCTATGTAGCAAGTTCAAAACTACGTGAAGCTGTCTTAAAGAACAAAAAGCAAACCAAAACTCTGACAAAGAACAACAAAAACCACTTAGTGATGAGTGATAAGGTGCGCATGTCTACGGGGCGAGGCGAGAGGAGCCAGTCTCAGCTCTGGGTGGCAGCAGCTGTGCAGAGGGTGGAAATGCCTTCCAAACCCACAGTCCGCCAGGCCGGCCGGCCGAGCCCCTGCCCACCCTCAGGGTACCCTGCGGCTCAAGTGCTAAGAGTTCTTTGTGCTCTGGGCCTAAGGAGGCTTAAAGGAAAGGAAGTAGGGAGGGTGAGAAGCCTGGAGGAGGTGGCCCTGGGCTCACGGGTTCGGGGGGCAGGAGGCTAGGCTCAGGGTACACGGGGGTCTCCGACTTCCGTCCTGACCCACCCCACACCGCCCTTGACCTCTGTGCAGAGTTTCCATCCTCTCTCTTCTGAGTTCACACTTCCCCACCACTAACCACAGCCCACGCAGAGGCTTGTGGGTGGAGAGAGGGGGGTGGGAGGAGTGGGCGGAAAAGGCCCCAGGTTGCAACCTTGAGCCCCCCACATTAGGAAGAAAGGGCTGTAATTCATGATTTCCCCCCTCATTACCCATAGTGAACCCGTGAATCTTTTCAGTGGGCCCCTTACCAGTAAGACCCTATCTGCCTTCCAGAGACACTGTCTACTGGGAGCCCTCTCTAAAATACCTCTGTTCCCCAGAATTGTCACGCTTTCAACAGCCCCACCCAGGAATCCACAGGCCCAGAGGGGAGGGGACCAGGGGCATCCTCCCTCCACATGCCATCTTGACTGGGACCTTCCTGGGTCCTTTCGTCCCTGAAGATTCTCACTAGTTCAGTGAACGCCACTGCTCCCTCCTCCCTCCTCCTCGCCTTCCTCTGCGGCCATTTGGCTCCCAGGGCTGGGCTGTGACCACCAGGACGCAAGCTCCCCACTAGACTCTTACCCACGGGCTGGAGGATGCCAGCCTGGCCTGTCTGACCTGGTGTCAGTCCTGCTTGCTGGAAATCACTGGTGGTTAGAGTCTGTGGGCCAGGAGCTGAGAACGAGGCACTGCCTGCTGCCCCCATGGCCTGTTCCTCAGCACAGTCAGCCCCAGGATGGGGTTCACACAGGCAAGACTGTGGAAGGAGCTGCTTTAACGCGGGACCAGTGTAATCACGTTGGCTGCCCCAGCAAACAAGCTGAGACTACAGGTGCCTTTTGAGATAGGAAGATTTATACCTCGAAGCAGGCTGAACTCAGGAGCTGCCCCCACCCCCCAGGTAACTGGGTGCCTGCATTTCATTCCCAGGAAAGCCCATCAATAACATCCCCACTGATCCGAAGTCAGCGCAAGTGACTGAAAAAGGAGGGCTGCTGATCCCTGATCCCCGGGGCTGGGAAGAGGTGCCGGAGCCATCTTTAGGTGGGAGGCTGGGAGGGAGCCCCAAGGAACTGCCTATTACCAAAAGGGCCAAGCTGATAAAATAAAGCTACCAGGAGAGTAAGGACTTCCTGTGAGAACTGATTCTGCCATGCCAGGGCTGTCAGAGGCATAGGTTAATGGGAGGGAATGAGCAGCAGGGCCTGCTAGGCTGACAGAGATCCAGGGGGCCACACACAAGCCTAGGAGGGACCCACCCCTCCATGGGAGAATTGCTTCAGCCAGCTCCCTCGGGCTGGGAGGGAAGGGACTGGTCTGTCCAGAACAAGCCGGAGGGGCAGCACTTGGGAAACACCTTCTGGGCTGGTGTTTCCCATCCCTTGCCCCTTGCACACACGGCCCCGGCTCCTCAGGATCCTCCCCTTCTGCCCCTTTCCGGGTTTTACTTCACCCTCTCCTCTCACATCTGGCAGCAATGGCTGACTGACTCCTGAGCCCCAGAGGGGACTCCAGGGTCCAGAGAGACAAAGGCTAAGCCAAGTAGGCAGAGCCTTTCCCCAGCCCAGTCAGAGTTCCGGGGATCAAAGCCATGTGTCAGCCCTGTGAATTCCATTAAGCATGTGTTCACCGGTGGGGGCTGGAGAGATGGCTCAGCGGTTAAAAGCACTGACTGCTCTTCCAAAGGTCATGAGTTCAAATCCCAGCAACCACACGGTGGCTCACAACCATCTGTAATGAGATCTGATGCCCTCTTCTGGGGTATCTGAAGACAGCTACAGTGTACTTACATATAATAAATAAATAAATCTTTAAAAATCCAAAAAAGAGCTGGGTGGTGGTGGCGCACGCCTTTAATCCCAGCACTTGGGAGGCAGAGGCAGGCGGATTTCTGAGTTCGAGGCCAGCCTGGTCTACAGAGTGAGTTCCAGGACTGTACAGAGACACCCTGTCTCAAAAAGCCAAAAAAATAATAATAATAATCCAAAAAAGCATGCATTCGTGTGTGTGTGTGTGTGTGTGTGTGTGTGTGTGTGTGTGAGAGAGAGAGAGAGAGAGAGAGAGAGAGAGAGAGAGAGAGAGAGAGAGAGAAGGGGTTGAATCACTGACCCTAAAGGCGCCTTTGGCATAACTTCTGGAATGAGCAAGAATCCACATTCTGCCAGTCCGTGCATGCTCCGGGTTTGAACATAGGGCCCTCGGTGCTCCCAGAGCCCCAGTCACTGCTAGGGGTGGACTCTTTCCACCAATCTCCCTCCCAACCCCCGCAGCCCAGCTGAGGGAGGGGTCTCCCCCATCAGTCCCACAAACTGGGTTCTCACCCTCTCTCAGCTGTCACAGCTCCACCCAGGCCCTCACCCTGCTGGGGGCAGGAAGCAAGGGGTCCCCCAGCTTGCCAGAAGCTGGCCGGACGCTGAGGAGGCCTGTTGGGAGGGAGGGCCCTCGGGCTCCTGGGAGCTGACTATGCTGTGAGGGAAGGTTAGGTGGTGCCCCCCTCGCTAAGCCTCGGCGCTCTCTGGGAAGGGACGCATGAAGCCCTGGCACTTGCCCCCTCTCCCGGAGAGGAGCTAAGCACAAGGACGTCTAAGCCATTTCTCAGAGTGGGTGAGGACAGGCACCGAGCCGCTGTGAGAGTCGCCGGACTCCATTGTTGCTCAGCACACCTCAAGGCCCCACCATCACCGTCCCCGTCCCCGTCCCTGTCACGGTCACCGTCCCCGTCACAGTCCCCACAGATGCAGCCATTCTCTACCCCCTCAAGGACCCCCCCTCAAGTAAACAGACGAGGCAGGTCAGACCCTAAATGAGGAGACCACCTCCCTCCTCCGGGTCAGAGTGGGTAACCTGACCTGCTAGGTTTTGCTTCTAGTGTGTAAACTGAGTACGGAGAACACAGGACAGGGTGGCAGTGCCACTGAATGCATCCCCCGCATGTCTCAGAGAGACGGGCCTGGTCCAGAATCAGAATATGGCAGAGCCCCTCCCCAATTCCTGTAACGGGGGCAGAGTGGTAAGCAGCCAGGCGCCACACCCCAAGACCTAGGAAGAGAGGCCACTGAGCTCATGTGGACAGGCGGAGAGCAAGCGACAGAGACCTGGGGAGGTCCCTAACATACGGGGCTGAGAGGGCAAGGGCTAGGTATGACTTACTGATCATCCCCAACTCTCTTTACCCAAGCCATGTCACACTCCGACTGGTTGGAGGCCAGATCCTGAGGAGAAAAGCAAGAGGTCAGGGCCAGCCTGGCCTCCGTCCGGGCCCCTCCGCGGCCGCTGTGTGCCCTCTGAAGTCCCCTCACCTGGGCCCGGGTCTCCTGCAGCTGCTTCAGCTCTCCCTGGAGCCGCTCACACTCCGCCTGGAGCTGCTCCTCCCGGAGCTGAGCTCCCCGAGCCTCCCCCTGCGCAGCCTCCAGGGCCTCTTCCAGGCGTCTCCGCTCCAGCTCACTCACGCTCACACTCACACTCGCAGGGCCAGGCCAGCCTGCTGTCAGGAGACAAGATGGTGCCAGGTTGGCTCTAGCTGCCCCCACGGACTCCCAGGTCCCCACAAAGTGAAACTGGTAGGGCAGGGACTCAGCCCAAGGCTCTGAGAGGGGCCAGAAAGACAAACACCCGAGGACCAGATACGATTACAAGGGAAATGCAGATGGCCTTGTGGCAGATGGTGGAGGCCGGCCGGCCGGCCGGAGGAGGAACAAGGATGGGCTCTGGAAGGTGTCTCAGATTAGAACCAACAGTCAGGAACATCCTCAGGGGCCTCTACTAGTCACGGCCTAGGGGACCCTGCGTGGGGACGCCCTCTGCTGGCATACCCAAGAACTGCATGATCTAGCCGGCCAAGGGCTGTCAGTGGGAGAACTTGTGAAGAGTGCAGCTGGGGTGGAAGAATAGTTATGCATACATTTGAGATACGGAAGACACCAGCCTGGGGTGGTGTTACATGATTGCAATCCCAGCACTGGGGAGACAGAATAAAGAGTAGTACTCCAAGTTCTGGGATACCAGACCAACTGGGGCCGTGTAGTGAGACCTTATCTTTAAACAAACAAACAAATAAAAATAAGAAGAAAAGAAAGGAAATAACCAGGAGCCGGGCGTGGTGGCGCACGCCTTTAATCCCAGCACTTGGGAGGCAGAGGCAGGTGGATTTCTGAGTTCGAGGCCAGCCTGGTCTACAGAGTGAGTTCCAGGACAGCCAGGGCTACACAGAGAAACCTTGTCTCGAAGAAAAAAAAAAAAAAAAAGAAAAAGAAAAGAAAGAAAGAAAGAAAAGAAAAAGAAAAAGAAAGGAAATAACCAGAAAGAAAAGAAACAAAGAAACATATTGCAATGAAGCTTTAGGAAGCCAGAGGTGTCCAGGCCCACTGAAATGGTTACAGTTAGAGACAGAGAGTGCAGGAAGGTAGGAGTCATTGAAATCTCACCATGACCCAAGGCTGGTCCCCCTCTCAGGGCCAGATAGTGCAGGTCCAGGTCAGGACAGGCTGTGGCAGGGACAGCTGGGGGGCTCAGGCTGGAGAAAGCTGCATCCCGGAGGCCTTGCTGTTGCTGCAGCTGTTTCTCCAAACCACAGATCTGCCGTAGGTGGGTCTCCACCAGGGCCCGCTACAGGGAAAGACAGGGGGCCAGGGCTCTATAGAGGGCCAGGGAGCCCTATGGGTTCCCCCGGCTGGGCAGTCATCACTCTCCAGGCTGGAGCACAGACAGCTGGAGTGCCCCACACTCACACTCACACTCCAAGTGGTCACAGGTGTGAGGGCTCCTCTCCCAGCACCTGCAATGCAGATGTTTCTGGCTGCTGTTGCTGGCAAGGTCAGAACCAAACCTCCTCTGGTCTTGTCACGCAGGGACATTTATGCAAACACTGCGCTCCAGGTCCAGCCGCCTCACACCCTCCCTCGGGATGTAACTCGCATTTACATACAGGACTTAAGCACTTCTAGGCTTTGTCTACCTCGGGTATAAAATGGGGATAGCAGTACCACGGTACCACGCCCACCTCTCTGATTGTTGTGAGAGCTAAAATGAGTAAGTGTGTGCGGAGGGATAGGAACAGTGTCTGGCACACAGCACCGAGCAAACGCTCCTGACTATAAAAGGAAAACTGTTTTACACTAATGTCCCATTGCCCTCCTAGCGGCTAAATGAGATGGTTTACTCTGCTTTTAAGATGAAGGATGAAATCTGAATAACTTGACCAAGGTCACAGCCAGGAGTTGACAGAGACCTTGTCTCCTGATACTGCCACCTGCCCACCTACCAACGGCCACATGGTGACTCTTGTCACGCTTGTGCTGGGAACTATCTAGGGCTCTGGGCACCTTTCGTGTCACTCACACCCTCTCCCAGACACTGTACTGTAGGTACAGGGTTGATGGCGTGTGGGAGCCAAATACACACACAGAGCATCCTAGCACTGCCTAGCCCAGGGTACAGTCGCCCATGACCCGGATGGTACTACTGCCTCATTAACACGGCAGAGCAGGTATTCACAGACAGGGACGAATGGACACAGCAGGGTGTGCGTGACACACGGGGCAGCACACACTCGTAGGGTTGGAATGCTAATCGCACATGCCAGGTACCCCACCCCCACTCCCTGGGCCTCACCATCTCCCCCAGCTCTGTCTCCAAGTCACTTTTCTCCACACACAGTTTCTCGTAAGCCTGGATCATCTCCCCGAGCTGCTCTTCCTGTTCCTTGTTCTTCTGCAACTGGGTAGGCCGGGAGAGGTGTGCCAGGGTCAGGGTCATCCTTGACAGGGAGCAGAGGGGCTCCCCAACCCCCCCCCAACCCTATTCCCAATAGAAAGGGGAAGTGCTGAGGCTGAATTAGGGAGGGTGGGGGGCAAAGTGATGGATGCAGGACGCCCCGCCCGGGGAGCTAGGCAAGGGCTTACCTCGTGTTGGAACTGGTTGAGCCGCTGCTGCAGACTGACCTTCTCCACCTCCAGCAGGGAGCCATCCTTGATTTCATACAGAGGGAAGCCATGCTCCTCTCCAAAATCGGTGATCAGCGGATACTGTGGGAGGGCAGTCCTCAGAGAAGCCTGGCTTCCCATCCCATGACCGCTCTGTGCCGGAGCCCGGAACCTGGAACCCGGCTACCTGCTTCAGAGATGCCTCTCCCAGCCCTCTCCAACGGGACCCACCACTCCTCCACCCCTGAGATTGCCTGCAGGAGTTCCTCATACCCAGAGCAGCCACTTCTTCAGGGACCAGCCAGCCTCCAGTTCTGGCCACCTCCTGGGACCCTTGGGATGTTTTGGGCACCCTCCCACCCCAGCAGCAGGACCATACAACTCTCCACCTCATATAGGTTCTGACCTTGATCTCATAGACTTTGAGGCGACGGCGGAGGGTGGCGTTCTCTCTCTCCAGGCCCCCTAGCCGCTCCTTGATATCTCCATAGGCTGTGATGAGAGCAAAGTGGGGGGCAGAACACATGTCCCCTTCCAGTGACGGGTCTCCAGGACCATCCAGCCACACCTCACTGGGCCCCAAGGCCTCTTGAGTCAGGATGCTGATGTCATCTTCAAACATGGACTCCATGGTGAGGGCTTCAGCCCACCCCGGGCCTCCTGGGAGAGCAGGAACACAGTAAAGGGGACCACCTGCTGTTTGTCCCCAACTCTTCCATACTTGTCTGAGGAACCTGTGGTAGTTGTAAAGCTGGAAGACAGATCTCACCTCTCTGTCTCTCTCTCCCTCCCTCCCTTTCAAGTTTCTGTCCTATCCTCTGTTGTGACAGTTTATAGGGGAAGGAGATGGAACCAGATAGACCTCTTGAGTGGAGTCGGGGACAAATGATAAACAGAGCCGAGGGAACCCAGAGAGACCCGTGGACGGGAGGGCTGCTGTACCAGCACTGGCACAGCCCAGAACCTGCCCGGACTACTTGGCTTGGTCTCCTCCCCAGATCTCCTTTTCCCCAAGTACCTAGACAGCTGCCAAGATTGCCATCCCAGGCCTCTGACGCCTGCTCCTAAGGAAGGCCTGTGCTTCTGGTCGGCCAGTCCCGCCAGTCAGCCTGGCCTCTGCGGCCCCCGCCCAACTTCCTCCCGCAGGATCCCAGAGTTCAGGAAAAGGAAGTGCCTCCCCAAGTGCACCGGGGGCTGCGGCAACTGTCCAGGCGCAGACCTACAGGAAGTCCTTGGCTGAGTGTCAGAGGCTGCAAACTGGGCGAGGGGGCCTAGGGGAACCGAGACCATCAAGGGAGACTCCAGCTTGTCCTATTGAGCCTGCACTCGGGGAAATGGGGAGCCCTGGGAAGGGGGCAGGAATGACTCAGGGCTCCCAAAACGAGTAGGCAGCGAGGGGGTGCGTGTGTACTTCTCCCGGCCCTGTTTATGAATGTGTGGCTGTGGCTGGCATGTGGGGGGGAGTGTGTGTCTGTGAATGAGTGTAGGTGTGCTGCCGTCAATGAGCGCTTTTGCGGGGCGGAGGACCGGGGTCAGCGCGGAGTTCGGGAGCGACCAGAGGTTGTGTGTGCGCGTGTGAGCACGCGTGCGTGAGCGTGTGGGTAGGGTGGGCACGTTCGGGCCGAGTGTCACGTGAGGCACTATGGGAATGTCCGAGGTGTGTGTGTGTGCGCGCGCGCTGGAGCGTGTGTGCGCCTCGGCGAGGGGGCTCGGTCCGAAGGCGCGAGTTCCGACAGTGCAGGCCTCGGCCCCCTCCCCCCACCCCCAGCCTCGGCAAAGTGCCGGAGGGACAGACGCGTGTGACAGGTCTGAGTAAGGAGCGTGTGCGCGTGTTTGCAGGGCTGGCCCCACCTTTAACCCTCTCTTGCCCACGCCACTCCCCTCCCCCTACTCCGCCGGCCAGCGCTCACTACACACCCCACCCCCACCCCTCCCCACGACTTCGGGCCACCCCCACTCGAGGACTCCATGTCCCCACACACCCCGGCCATGCGACCCAAGCTGCCTTCCTCCGCATCCTGGGGCCGCTCGCCGAGCGCCCGCGCAGGCTCCTGGGGAGGGGGCGCCCGTCCCGGCCAGGCGCCTCCGGCGGTCCCTTTAAGAGCGGCTCTTCAAACCCCTCGGGCTCGGCCGACAGAAATTGACGCCCCTCCCCTCTGTGGGGCCGAGACCGCGCAGCCCCCTCCCCCACCGCGGCCGGGCCCCGGGCGGGCTACTGAGCAGCGGCGGCCCGGCCGACCGCGGGCTGCGGGCAGCGGTGCAGGACCCTTCCCTGCTCTGCTCCGGGCGAAGCGCCTGCCCACCCCGGCCTCCCGCGCCCCGAGCCGCCCCGGCCCGCCGCGCCCCTCCCCCTCCCCCGGTCCGGGCCCCGGCCCCGGCCCGCACTCACGGCTGCCGCGGGCTCCTGCTCGCAGTCGCAGCGCACCCCTCCGCCGGCTCCCTCCCCTGACCGGCCCCGGCGCCCCCACCCCCTGGCACCGCGCGCCGCTCCGCGCCCTGCCGCCGCCGCCGGGTCTCTCCCCACCCCCTCCCCTCCCCTCCCGGCCCCCTCCCTCCCTCCCGCTCGCCCGCCCGCCCCGCTCCTCCTCCGCCGCCGCCGTCTCCTCCGCCTCCTCCTCCCCGGCTGCTCCGGGTCTCTCGAGCTGGGCCGGCGCCCGGGACCCCACGGTTGCCACCACCACGTGGCGAGGGGCGGCGGCCCCCGCGGTGCGGCCGGGCTGAGGCTGGCAGCGCGCCTGGCGCCCACCAGTTCCCCGCCGCGCGGCCTTCCCTCCCCGCCGACCGGCGCAGTGTCTGCGGACTGTGTGCTGGGGCGCCTCGGGGCAGGACTTGGGGTTGCACATTTTCGAAAGAAGTGGAGCTGTTTATTTGGGGGAAAATATTTTTATTTTTTATTGGTCTTCAGAGAAGAAACATCACTGGACTATGTACTCTTTGCTCTCGTAGGAAGGGGCATCGATCTGATCCATCCATTTGAACACAGAGACATTAGAGTTAAATCTAACTTTGAAAGTGAGAGTGAACTAAGGAGATAAAATGTTCGTTTGGGAAGACGGACAGCCCTCCCAAGCCCTTTATAGATGCTCCCAGAGGCCAGAAAGAAGAAGAAACATCATACCTCGCCCTTTACACAATGATTTGAGCATTTGCCAAACTGCCAGGGAAAAGATAAGTCTTTTTGCCACGTTCCCACTGTGTGACCTTGGGCAAGTTACTTTACCCCTGACTTAAACAGGAGATCATTCCCGACAGGCCACCCCAATGGGGAAAGAATAGGGATCAGACGCCAAGGTGCCCCGAGAGTGCTGGGGAGATGTTAATGAGTCATTTTCATTCCCCGGTGGATTAAGAACCGTGGACAGAGGCAAAGCCAGCCTGACTCTGCTGGGAGAGCGCCAGAAGAAAACTGAGGGCCTTGCCTTGTGAGGGAGGTAGATGCGAACTCTTCAGGCCGGGCATAGTCTATGGAAGGGGCTCTGGTGGGGTCGGTATTTAGCTAGGAAGATGTCCATGGGGCCCGACTCCACCTTTCTGGCTTCTAGCAGAGTGCTTCTGAAAAGGGAAGGATAAAAGAAAAGGTCTCTTGTTCTGTGTGAGCTCTGAGAAACAAGGGCAGTTGTCATCTTCTCCACTGTAGAGAAACATGCTAGGCTGAGGTAAGCTGTTCCTCCCAGGATGACCAGCCTCAGTCTTGGACACTCTTCAAAGGAGGGGATTCTCACTGGCTCAGCCTCCTGCTGGCCTGCTCCCTTTTATAGTTCAGAACACAAAGGCAAACCAGCTATTTGCTGGCCAAGCAAGCACGAACTTTCTTAGACCATATAGGATGACCCATCTATCCTGTAGATATAAAGGCAAGCTGATTGGAACATAGGTCATCCCACTCAGTAGACCCAAGGGCAAGGTAGGTGTGCTTTTCCTTCAGGCTCCTGAAATTCTCTTGAAAAGTAGGAACGTGCAAGACATGAAGCCAGGCCAGGTGTGGAGTTGTCTCCACAATTCCTGTGAGTGTACACTTGGCCATGGCAAGCCCTCCCTTAATGGGAAGGACAGTGAGTGGGTCTAGGTACCCTCTGAGTACACTCTCCAGGATGAGTCAGCCCCTGCCTGCAGACTGAGTCACCTGGTGCCCTAGAGCCAGGTGGTTCTGTCCTGGGCTCTATGTGGCTGGTGGCAGAAGCTCAAAAGAATTAGATGACTGAAAGCCTGCCCCTAAGTCTGGCTCTGATTCCAGCATATTCTAGGACAAGAGCTCATCCCAGCTCATGTTCAATAAAAATATACACTTATTTATAATATTTTTGAACATATTTTGAGACATAGTTTCACTCTGTGGCATCAAATGAAAAGTAATCTTCCTGTTTCAGCTTACTTCGTCAGGAAGAGAATTGTCTGAGTTTTAACAAAAATTTCTCAAACATCCATGGCATACTGGATACTGAAGACACAGTAAGAAGTGTGCCCTGTTTGCTCTCATGGAAATTAAAATCTGGTAGAAGAGCCGGGCGTGGTGGCACATGCCTGTAATCCCAGCACCTGGGAGGCAGAGGCAGGCAGATTTCTGAGTTCGAGGCCAGCCTGGTCTACAGAGTGAGTTCCAGGACAGCCAGGGCTACACAGAGAAACCCTGTCTCGAAAAAGCCAAAAAAAAAAAAATCTGGTAGAAGAATTACAAAAGAAGAAGAAGAAGAAGAAGAAGAAGGAGAAGGAGAAGGAGAAGGAGAAGGAGAAGGAGAAGGAGAAGGAGAAGGAGAAGGAGAAGGAGAAGGAGAAGAAGAAGAGAAAGAAAGAAAAAGAAAAAAAAGAAAGAAAGGGAATAGTAATTAAAACAAGTTGGTTGGCCAGGTACAAGCCTTTGATCCTAGCATTTGGGAGACAGAAGCAGGCAGGTCTCTGAGTACAAGGCCAGCCTGGTGTACAGAGTGAATTCCAGAATAGCCTGGGCTAGACAGAGAAACCCTGAACCCTGTCTTGGAAAAAGAAAAAGAAAAAGCTGAAGGCTTTTTCTTTCTTTCTTTCTTTCTTTCTTTCTTTCTTTCTTTTTTTCTTTCTTTCTTTCTTTCTTTCTTTTTTTTTTTTTTTGTGGTCATGCTTGCTTTTGATCCTAGCACCTGGGAAGCAGAAGCAGTCAGCTTAAAGAAGTTGAGTGTGGTGGTCTCCTCTGCGATTTCAGTCCTGGGGAGTCGATGGGCTATGTGATAAAGTCTCAAAAAGCAAAGGCTGAGAGGGCAGTCAGTGATAGGGCTCTTCCTGAGTGAATGTAAGGTGTGGGGTGTGGCTTCAGGGTTGTCTAGGAAGAGCTGCTGCAGACAACATGGCCTTTGAGGTAAATCCTGGAGGATCAGAAGGCATGTTCCGAGTTCTTGAGTGAATAGAGGGATGAAACCATGAGACTTTGGGCACTTCACTTCCCTGGGAGAGCTGGGCTTTCTCTCTTTCTAGGAACCATGAAACCATCTGGGCTCATCTTATGGAGGGGACAGAAGGGAAACACCAGGGGAATGGAAAGGGTAGGGAGGCAGAGCTAGATAGAAGAGGGAGCTGTGTTGGGCACTAGTGAGTCTGTGGAACCTTCTTAACTGGCCTTCTCAGATACAGCAAGAGAGGGAGGCAGTGCCCTCCTGGAAACCATCAGGGAGAGCCTGTCTCCCACTCCCATGACTCCTTATCTGGAGAAAGACTCTTGTTTTTCCTGTTACATTCTTGCCTGAAAAAGAGGAAGAAGAGCCGGGCGGTGGTGGCGCACGCCTGTAGTCCCAGCACTTGGGAGGCAGAGGCAGGTGGATCTCTGAGTTTGAGGCCAGCCTGGTCTACAGAGTGAGTTCCAGGACAGCCAGGGCTATACAGAGAAACTGTCTCAAAAAAACAAAAACAAGCCGGGCGGTGGTGGTGCACGCCTTTAATTCCAGCACTTGGGAGGCAGAGGCAGGCAGATTTCTGAGTTCGAGGCCAGCCTGGTCTACAGAGTGAGTTCCAGGACAGCCAGGGCTACACAGAGAAACCCTGTCTTGGAAAAACAACAACAACAACAACAAAAAAAAAAAAAAAAAAAAGAAAAAAGAAAAGAAAAGAAAAGAAAAGAAAAAAGAAAAAGAGGAGGAGGAAGTGGCATTAGGCTGAATCAAACCAGATGACTCAAATAGCTGGCGGGCAGGACTGATAGGATGTATGTGACAGTGCCACCTTTGATGCCTCACATCCAGACCTCAGGAAGTTAGGGACACGGTGGAACCATCATGGGCCACCATGGGTAGCTGTTGGGTTCCCTGGACAGAGGAGGTCAGTGGGGGAAAGCAATTCCTGTACTGACTTCCTGTTATTTCAGAGGTCCAAAATGTTGTGCACCTCAGAGCAGCCATGGGCTCTGTAACCCAGCTTTCAGGGAGACTTGGTACATTGTAGAGCTGTTTCACAACTGTCTCGTTTTCTCAAACACGTTGTTTGTTTGTTTGTTTGTTTGGTTGGTTGGTTGGTTGGTTTTCGAGGCAGGGTTTCTCTGTGTAGTTCCGGCTGTCCTGGAATTCATTCTGTAGACCAGGCTGGCCTCGAACTCAGAAATCACGCTGTTTATTTTTATCCAAAGTCAAAGTTAGGGTGTGGGGACAAACCTGGGCATTTGCGCATGCTTGGCAGCTGCTTGACTACTGAGCACATCCCCAGCTTCTCCCAGAAATCACCCCAGGGTGCATGCTGTTAACCACAACTACTGGGGAGGCTGAGACTGGAGGACTAACCCTTTTTTCATTTTTATTTATTTATTTATTTATTTATTTATTTATTTATTTATTTATTTGGTTTTTTCGAGACAGGGTTTCTCTGTGTAGTCCTGGCTGTCCTGGAACTCACTCTGTAGACCAGGCTGGCCTCGAACTCAGAAATCTGCCTGCCTCTGCCTCCCAAGTGCTGGGATTACAGGCGTCCGCCACCACGCCCGGCTTGATGTATTTATTTATGTATTTTATGTATATGTGTTTTACCTACGTGTACATCTGCATACAAGAGGGCATTGGAAGCCGGGCGATGGTGGCGCACGCCTTTAATCCCAGCCCTTGGGAGGCAGAGGCAGGCGGATTTCTGAGTTCGAGGCCAGCCTGGTCTACAGAGTGAGTTCCAGGACAGCCAGGACTACACAGAGAAACCCTGTCTCGAAAAACCAAAAAAAAAAAAAAAAAAAAAAAAAAAAAAAAAAAGGGCATTGGATCCCATGGGATTACAGTTACAGATGATTGTGAGCCATCATGTGGGTGCTGGGAATTGAACACAGGACCTCTAGATCAACAGTGCTTTAAATGGCT
Source organism: Apodemus agrarius (assembly GCA_964023405.1). Lineage (NCBI taxonomy): Eukaryota > Metazoa > Chordata > Mammalia > Rodentia > Muridae > Apodemus > Apodemus agrarius. The sequence goes on from OZ030015.1 coordinate 83,607,889, forward strand.
GAGGCTTCTCTCTCAAGTCCTGCCAGGCAGGTTTTAACCTTTTTTTTTGCCTTAGCCTCCTGAGTATTTGATTATAGATATAAACTACTATGCCCAGATTTAATTTTTTGTTATTTCAGAGGTAACAAGGGTATCAATTGGGGGCTGGAGAGATGGCTCAATGGCTAAGAGCACTGACTGCTGTTCTGAAGGTCCTGAGTTCAAATCCCAGCAACCACATGGTGGCTCACAACCATCTGTAATAGGATCTGATGCCCTCTTCTGGGGTGTCTGAAGACAGCTATAGTGTACTCACATACATGAAATAAATACTTTTTTTTTTAAATAAAGACCCAGGTTTCATTCCCTGGACTCATCTAGTGGTTCACGACCATCTGTAACTCCAGTTCCAGGCAGCCAATGCTCTCTTTTGACCTCCTTGGGCATCAGACAAGCATTTAGTGCACAGACATACGCAAAGGCAAAACATGCACATACTTAAGTTAAAAATACTTCAATTTTCTAAAAAGAAAGCTTTATAAGCTGGATTGTGTTGGCGCAGGCCTTTAATCCCAGTGCTCAGGAGACTGAGGCAGGTGGATTTCTGTAAACTCAAGACTATCCTGGGGGCTGGAGAGATGGCTCAGAGGTTAAGAGCACTGACTGTTCTTCTGAAGGTCCTGAGTTCAATTCCCAGCAACCACATGGTGGTTCACAACCATCTGTATTGGGAACTATTGTCCTCTTCTGGTGTGCCTATACTCATATACAGAAAATATACATTTGAAGGGCTAATTGACTGCCTCACTAGAGGGTGATGATCCTGAGGTAAAGAGCACGGACTGAGTCTGAGAGTCTCCCCGTCCCCGGCTTGTGATAGGCTATGACAGGCTATCTGCCTGTCTGCATCCAGACTGCAGGCCTGAAGGGAAAGCTGAAATGCATGAAGGCAGCACAGCTTTTGGAATACATGTGGTCAAGGAGCACTTGGAAAAGAAAGGTAGCCCAGGCCTCTCGGGTTTTCCATCTGGGCTGCACTGTGCAGAATCAGCAGGTGGGGCTGGGATAGTTAAGAAGTGGGCTTCCTCAGCAGCCCGCTGGCCTTGCTGCCTACCAGGCACCATAGACTATTTCAACAAGCTTCTGGGTCAGATGGGAGATGGAGAAGAAGTAGAGAGGGTTTAGTTCAGACTTCAAATAGGAAGAAAGTTGACCTTAGGTAAGAAAGACACACTCAGAAGCAACCAACCCTCTTCTTGGCACCCTTAGTGAATTGAGTTTGGCAGTTATACCCTGTACTCATTGCCACGATCCACTTTGGTTGAGGCAGGATAATGATAGCCAGTTCCCAAGGCAATATTGGCTACCCACAATCCTCTGAAACTACACTTACAGGGGATATGATGTTCTCTAGCTTCCTAAAGGTATCAACGCATATCTGCATGCAATCCCACATATGCACACACAGAGATAATCTTTTTGCTTCTAGGAGATAGCATCTCACTATGTCACCCTGGCTGCCTTAGAACTATGTAGACCAGGCTGGAGTTGAACTCATAGATTTGTCTGTCTCTGCCTCCTGAGTTCAGGGATTAAAGGTATGCATTTACCATATGCAGCAAGAGAATATTTACCTTTTACATTTTTATACGTATATGAGCATTTTGCCTGTAAGTATATCTGTGCACCTGGTGCCCAGAGGGCATCCAAGCCTCTGAGAACTGAGTTACAGATGATTTGTGAGCCACTATTCAGGTGCTGGGATTCAACCCAGGTCTTCTGGAACTAACAGCCATCTCTCCAGCCCCAAGTCTTAATTAAAACAAAAACAAAAACAAAAACAAACCCCCCTATATGTGTAGTTTTTAGCTTATGATGATAACATACATCTGTAATCATAGCACTCCAGATGCCAAAATCTCAAGTTTGAGATCAACTCTGCAATGTAGTAGGTCCTGTATCACACTACTAAGACCAAAACATTATGATCTTAGTGTGTTATCTTATTGTGTATGGTGTATTACTGTAGGCATACTCATGTCATGGAGTGTATATGCAGGTCAGAGGAATGGATTCTTTCCACCATGGCATCTAGCTGAACTCAGGCTGTCGGTTTAACGTAGGAAGTGCCTTTACCCCACTGAGACATCTTGTCCTAATACAAAAAGCAACCGTCAAAGGTGTAAAATGATTCTTACTGCAGAAGACTATGATCTTGGGATTGGATTTCAAAAATCCAACCTTTGTTCTCAGTTGTGAAATGGGATTAAAATGTTACCTTCATTACAACATGAATGACATGTAGTCTGAGTGGTGGTGCCTGTTTCAGGCCTGACATTTTAAGACTAAAGTTGAAACTGGAGCCGGGCATGGTGGCGCATGCCTGTAATCTCAGCACTTGGGAGGCAGAGGCAGGCGGATTTCTGAGTTCGAGGCCAGCCTGATCTACAGAGTGAGTTCCAGGATAGCCAGGGATATACAGAGAAACCCTGTCTCGAAAAATCCAAAACCAAACAAACAAAAAAGTTCAAAAAAATTAGCCATGTTGATAATGCCTAAATATCCACCAATCCTGTTGTCACTGTTTCATTTTACTTAAGGTTAAGAGGCTACACCTTTGATCCCAGCACTTGGGAGACTGAGGCAGATAGATCTCAGTATTCAAGGCCAGCCTGGTCTACAAAGTGAGTTCCAGTCTACAGAGAGTAGAAAAATATAAAACAAACTGCATTAGCAAGCCTACATGATAGTGGGGAAAGCCAACAACCAATGAGTAAACAAGTTTAAGATACATTAAATGGTGCTTGGAAAGTAGCAGCTACCACAAAACAGCTGCAATGCAGATGGAGTCTGCAGGGTGGCCCCACATTCTGGCTCCATGACCTTGGTCTATCCACCTTGGTCTGCTCCTCACACTGAGAGGTTAAGACTGGAAGGTTGCTGGGACAGTTATGATGCTGTTGAGTGAGGACCATCAAGTGACTGACACATTGTAGTCAAGAACTTCCTGGACAGCAGTCTGAACTGGAAACATGCCTGGTTTTTGGCCAATGGCTGTGGCTTGTGACAAGTTGCTCTCATACAGTAATCTTCACAATCATAAGACACAACTGCTCCTCCTGCACACAATCACTCCAATCTCTACTTCTGATTATGACATATGGAGATAGTGATATATAACTTATAAGCATACAGGCTGGGTGTCAGGGCTTCCTTATGGAGTATGCAGTAAGTAGGGCCACATGTAAGTAACTTTGAGAGGACAGTTTAGTCAGCAGGTTTCACTGTCAAAGGAGATAAAAAAAGATCCAGTTTAAACACAAGATTCAGCAAAGGGAAAGAGAAGCTGGTTATTGTTGTAGACTAAGTGAACAGGAAGTCTGGGTGGGCTACCAGTACGCTGGGGTCTTAGAGGGCAACCTCCCCACATCCTCAGTTTCCAGCAGGCCTCCTGCTTGGGAGTTAAGAGCCACCTTTTCTTTGCCTTAGGGTAGTTCATCTGTGTCACTAACACCACTTAGTCCCTTTATATACTTGCAAGCGCGTGCGCGCGCACACCCCCCCCCACACTCCCCAGCTTCTTCCAAACCACTCACTTCACTGACCCAGCAGTGACATCTGAAACAAAGAACGAAGCAGCAAAATGTTGAAAATAAAAATAAAGCGGACTTTATTCAGAAGATAAAGGTGGTGGTATCAGTTTTGGTTAATAAAGTTGGGCTCAGTGTTTTAACAGGTCTTTAATGCCTTCACAGACTGGCATGCCAAAGGCATTCTGAATGCCAATTACAGATTGATGCTATCAAAGCTGATGGAATTTGGACTTTTTCTAAAGTCAGACTACACACATCTTAAAATAGTAAGAGTAAGGAGACTGCTTGGTTCTGAACATTAGAACACCATACTGAGCAAGTCCCTCCACTTCTCCAGACCCTAAGGCAGGATCACAATTGCCTCTGACAGCTAAATCTTCAACATTTCAAGAGAGGACTGGGGGGGAGGAAAGGGGGTAACTGAGAAAAATGAAAAGCAAAATTTACCAATGTAATTGGTGCAGGCAGCTGCCACTCGTGGCAGACCCAAGTCTACGTGATGCCCATTTTTTTCACATTTGCACCGACATCTTCCCAAGCAGACGGTAACTACATTCTTCAAGGAATGTGCCAAGACTTAGGGTAGGGAAGGCCCAGACAGTGAGTGGACAGAATGCGTTTTGCATTCAGTTGCCTTAAGTGGTACCAACTGATTAAGGACAGACACCCAAACCATAGAAAACAGTAGCTGAAGGTAACTAAAAGGGGATTCAAATGCATAACCAGTGCAGAATAGAACAGCAAGGCACCAAGACCACAATCCAATCAGCCCATTTCCTCCTTTCCAGCACTGAATGCATCTGGGAGAAAGGATTAGTTAGTAACAGCACTTGTCAACTGCTTCCCTGGAACAAAACACGACAACACACACACAAGGTCTTGTTTTCAACATGGTTCTCGGTGTACTTTATTCCCCTGCTGTCTCACTAAGCAGCCCACACAGGACAGAAATGGGTAGCACTGAGGAATGATCAGATTGTTTTTTCCTTTCCCCCAATATTTCTGCCCCCTTCCCTAAGCCCTGTTCCAACCCTATCTAGTATCAGGAATGGTTAGTAAATCTGAAAAAACAGCTAAGATGAAAACAAGGCATTCAGAGGCCTGGGCCCCTCTTCTCACTAGGGCTTGGATCCTAGTAATTGCTCTGCTCATGATGGAGCATTTTTCCTTCAAATACTTTTTTGTACACTGGTTCACAGATCAGATCGGCACCTTGACTCTGAACCTGGCACCAAAAGGCACAATATCTGATACCCTGTAAAGAGCTACTACAGATGCTGCGTATGGACAGGCAAATTGAGCCAGCCCCACTTGGGAACGGGATCAGACAGGGAGGGGAGATGAAAGGAGCATGGGGGAAAACCTAAGCCAATACCTTTTACTACAATGGAAATGGAAGTGGGAATGAGGGTCTTGTGTTTCTTCCACACTACCAAGAAGCAATAAAAACTTCCTTGGTGTCTATATATATATTTTTTAAAGCAGCATATTCAAACCGCCAGCAAATCTAATGTCTGCACAAGCCAAGAGGGCCAGCTTACTGAAACACTTTCTTATTGCTGAAAGACTAAAATTCAGGGTGCCTCATTCCCTCGTAAAAGGGAAAATAATTCTGATTTATTATGATCACAGCACACCACACTTTAAAAAAATACTAAAGTGTGCTAGCAGGGGAATGTCTGACACCATTTTACTAATCTTCAATTTCAGTGGAAAAATAGAGCCTCTTTCCTGGTGCCATTTTCATCACAACAGCTGTGTTTAGTGTGTGTGTACACTGTGTACACAGATATACACACACACATTGTCTTAGTGGTTAGTTGGTTTAGAAGTACAGCAAGAGACCAATACCGCATTGCAGTCAATCAAAGAAAAGAACAGAAGGCCAAGCAGTTTCCAAATGGTTATTTTATCAGATCGTTCAACATTAAATTTTCGTCATTTGCAATTCAAAATAGTTACCTGAAGTTTGTGGCTTTGAGTGTATTTACTTTTATTGTACATTTGTTTTCTAAACTCTTTGGCACAGTTTTCTGGGGGTATTCCAACTGCCACGATACAAGTCAGGAGAGAGCTTGTTTGTGATGCCAATTTTAAGCATTTAAATTTTGGTTTGGGTTGCGGCTTTTTCTGTCTTTGAAGTCTGCATTTTATTTGTAACAACTGTACTTTTATTTTTCTATATCCTCTAACTCCAGAATTTTCTTTTCTCCCCCCTCCCCCCATAGCTACATTCACAGCTGAACCATAGTATAAGGAAAGGCGCCTTGATGAAAAGATCAGGACAGGAGCTCTGACCATTCGTCAGTGTTTTCCCTAGAATAATTAAAATGAAACCAAACCAAACCTAAACAGCGTCTTTCCTCATTTAAGAAAAAAAAAAAAAAAAAAAAAAAAAAAGGAAAAAAAAAAAAAACAAAAACATGTCTCTTGTGCTGCATCAGTAGCCAGAACTTCAGTTAGTTTATGAAATGCAACATCAAACCCCTTTGTTTTCTGGGAAAAAGAAACTGCAATGACTTGAAGTTGAGAATGTGGGTACCGCCTCACTCACACACACTCATTCTCAGACTGTGAAATCCCCCACGCGCCTTCTCAAGGGCACATAGACAGTACCAAGTGCAACGGTACAGTGAAGGTGGGCTCAAGACCCGGGCTCCATCTTTCTCCTCAGTAGCAGGGGCCAGGCTCCCTTTCACAACACAGCCCCACAGGTGAACCCAGGTCCTCCTCCTCCAAATCAGTCACCCACTCGGCACCGGCCAAAACAGGAAAGCTAGTTCTAGCCTTCCCTGGGAAGAGACAGCTTTTTTGTTTTTAATAAGCAAATCCATGGTTTCTCTGTTCCAAGATGGCTGATGTTATGTTGTCTACAAGTCAGTGCTTGCTTAGCTCACTAACAGCGCTGCTGTTGGCTGTGGCAGGATTTTCAGTGTGGTGTTTTTCAAGCCTCACTCACTCATCCTCTCATTCCCAAACATTCAGCATCCGTGCACACTCCTCACTTCCGGGTTTTTTCAAAAGATTGGAGATTTCCAGTGGGGGTCTCAGGTCATCATCCCAATGGTACCAGATCTAAAAATAAAAGGACGAAGAGGTCAATTCTGAGGTCATATGTACCCCCAACTTCTACATCCAAGTAACCCAAAGTTAAAGTGGGATCTATCAATTCTTAATTGTTCTTGTCTTCCATACACAAGCATACATTGTAGCTCAGTGGTAAAAGTGCTTACTTGAATTTGTGATGTCCTGAGTTTGATTTCCAGCAAACCAAGCAAATAAATGGTCACTCAAGGCCATACATACATGGAGGCGTATGACTTTAAACCCAGCACTCAGGAGGGAGAGACAAAGGCGGGTGGATCTCTGTTTGAGGCCACTCTACTCTACAAAGCAGTATCTAGGCTAGCAGACTACAAAAAGACCCCGCCATAGGTTTGATTCCTAGCACAAACAAAAGGACATGGAGAACTGAGTAGAAACAGAAAAATATGGGAACATTTTATTAGGTTCCAAAGTATTTTCAGTATTTTGGTCAGCGAGTTCTGTTGTCATTAAAACAAAGACTCAAATATCTGGCTTAGAAAAGACTACGGCTGCCTGTTCAGACACAGGTACAAAGAAGTGTGTAGTCAAAATACCAGTAGGCAGCTACTACTAGAAATCCTATAGAACATGAACCCTCAGGAGATCTGAGAGTGAAGACGAACTTACCAAGCTTGGTTCTTCAGTTTCCTCAGTTCCTTTGTTGCCCACGTAGCAAGGGTCTTTGCTTTGTTAGTCTTCGATCTCCGCCCTTCAGTTAATAGTTCATGGATCATTGGCCTAGCTTCTACTAATTTCAGTACATCCTTCCCGAATGCTGTACACAAGTCCCTGTGCAAAACAAACACCCAAGAATGATTTCCTGGCCACACCAGGCTGTGGCAACTATATGTATCTTAGCATTTGTTTGCTTCTTAAAACTGTCAGAAATTTCTGGAATCAATTGAGTTAAAGACTCGCCCAAGGTTAATAGCTCACTAAGTGTGATGGTACAACCCTGTAATGTCAGTAACCAAGGAAGAAGCTGACAAGGATCATGAGTCCAATGTCAACAGAGGCCACATAGCAAGGCCTTTTCAAACACGAAGAAAAGGGAAACTGCACCAGGCCTTTGAGCTGTGAAGCTATGCACCAATAAGATGCCTCAGGGTCTCCAAAGAGCTATATTGTGGCTCAGGCTCAGTGGGTAAAGTTGTCTGCTCTCAAATCTCCAGGACCCACATGATACAGAAAAGTGAATCATTCAAGCTGTTTTCTGACTACCATATGCACAAGAGATAAATAATTTTAAGAAGTTGTTAAAAAGCCCTATAAGAGCCGGGCGTGGTGGCACACACCTGTAATCCCAGCACTAGGGAGGCAGAGGCAGGTGCATTTCTGAGTTCGAGGCCAGCCTGGTCTACAGAGTGAGTTCCAGGACAGTCAGGACTACACAGAGAAACCCTGTCTGGGGAGTGGGGGGGAGCCCTATAAGACACTCCAAAATGTATTGCAAAGTAGTCTAGGGTCTGGAACAAATCATCACATGTGAGAAATTGACAGACTGTGTAAAGACTGAGGGCCCTGACAGTCCTTCCTGATAGAGGGCCATAGTGCGAAGCCCTGAGTCTCATCACCAACATTATAAAACAGAAATTCCTGTGTCGAGGAAGTGGGATGTTGCCATTTGCACTCCTAAAATCTTCCCACACACACTTGCTCTGTGGAAAAAGGAATAACTTACCCTATCAGTCCAGCAGCGCAGGCTACCACTCCATCTGTATGATCCTCATCTCCAGCAATGTGATCGATAAAAGACAAAATAAATTCTACTCTGGGTTGTACCAGCATTACATCCGCTATAAAGGAAAGAGGAAGTCTGATTAAACTGTGCCATGTCAAACAGGACTCTGTTTCAATATGGCCCTGCCATTCTACCTCAATGAGAAGGTTCCAGCTGGATAACCAACTAAACATCATGATAATAAAAGTTATTCTTCAGTTTAGAAGGATATCCTTCAAATGCAGAGGAGATAAATGTCCCTTCTGTAATCATGCAGAACAATAGAATAGAATAGATACAGGCCTTACACACAGTGGGGAAGTATTCCCACACCACTGAGTTGCACCCCTCGAGTGGAACATAGAATGAACAAACTCCACTGGGGGCTTTGGCTGCTTAACACCTGCTGCCCAAAATCAGCAGAGAGTACTGACACTTCTGCCCTTTCCCTAGGGGTCTCATTAGATCCCAAAGAAAGCAAGCTAGAAGTGCGGCTCAGGTAGAGATTTGCTACCACACCATTTGGCACTGGGTTTGATCCCCTGCAACCCTGCCCACATAAGAAAAAAAGCACAGAAAAGTAAAAGGATGCAGAAATACCAATATCTATATATCACCTCCCCCACACCACTCTCTTCATTAGGGCAATTTCTCTCTCCCTATATGTGGCAGGTCCACCGTGAGCTACAAAGGTAAGGTGCAGCTCCCTGGCCCTGTGCACCCTGGTCAGTGGGTTTTGGAAGATGGGCTATATACTCAACGGTGTACGTTTTCCTGATCTCCCTTCAATCCCTGGACGATTCCTGTATAAGCTTCCAAGCAGCTTTCTCTTAGCTCATTCAGATAATCCACCATGTCAAAGTCTGACTGGAAGAGAAAAGAAAAAAACCTCGGTCATATTGGCCATTTTAAGAGGTACACCTATAAAGTCTTATCAGACTCCTATTGAAGATGGTCTTTAAAGATCATTAGGAACATTCCAAGCTTACCTTGTCCACCTGGGCTTGGGAGGCCTGCTGCAGAGTGTTCAATACAACCTCTAAGTATTTTTTAAACTCTCCACCAATCGCAAGGGCAATATCACCAAACACAGACAGAATCTGTGGCTTCACAGACCTGTGGACATTCTCATTCTAATAAAGAAAGAAGAAAAAGGAAACTTAGAAACCCCAAATCTTGTCTGGCCTGAGACGCAAGGAACCTAAGAGAAAAAATTAATGAGTTACTGTTGGATAGAGAGAAATCATGTATTTACCATTTCTTTTAAGTAGAACACATTCCTTTAACTAACTTTGCAACTTTAAATCCATCTATGAAAATAAACAATTCTGTTCTTCATAAGCTAGCAGACAGAGTTCTAGGAACCTACAGCTCCTTGCCATGGACCTTAACTTTCTTCATACTGATCAGTCCTGCACAGCCTGGCTGATTAGTCTGCAGATGCTCACCCCCAAGTTCTCCAGGAGCAGCTGCATCACCTCATCACAGAAAGGCAGGATGTTAGACTGCAGGGCCCGGCACAAGTCTCCGACTAAGCCAACAGCTGCCAAGCACACCTGCGAAGACCCAAGAAAGTGATCATTCAAACACAAGAGGCCACCAGTATGATTATTCAGTCAAAGCCTCTCACAAGTACATGAACCAGAATCAAAGAAGTAAATGTCCAATAAATAAAACATAACAAAACATCCTTCCCTTGTGGAGTTTATGTAGCTTTAACCAGATTCAGCAAGAGCAGTAGCACTGTGAGTGCCACAGGAAAGGGTGATGGCGGCAGAACATGGAAACAGTGCTGCTGTGGGGCAGTGCTCACATAACTTGGCAGCTGCCCTTTACTTAGGACCATTCAGGCAGTCATCTGGTAATCTCTACCTGGCTGATCCAATATCCTTTTCAGAGACTACCTCCAGTGCAGACAGTAAGGCTACAAATAATGTAAAAGGAGAAACCACTTGGCTTTGGAAACCTGATTTTGTACTCTTCCACTCTGTATTAGTGGCAGTACATGATTATGAGGTGTGGAATACAGTTCAGTGTCTAAGCATGTGTCTAGTATTAGCAGGCACCAGGCTCCAACAATATGAAAACAGACAATAGCTGGGCAGTGATGGCAAACGCCTTTAATCCCAGCACTTGGGAGCTGAAAGCAGGCTGATTTCTGAGTTCGAGGCCAGCCTGGTCTACAGAGTGAGTTCCAGGACAGCCAGGGCTACACAGTGAAACCCTGTCTCAGGGAAAACAAACAAACAAACAAACAAAACAAAACCCAGGCCGGGCGTGGTGGCACACGCCTGTAATCCCAGCACTTGGGAGGCAGAGACAGGTGGATTTCTGAGTTCGAGGCCAGCCTGGTCTACAGGGTGAATTCCAGGACAGCCAGGACTACACAGAGAAACCCTGGGGGGGGGGGGACCCAAAAACAACAAGAACAACAACAAAAAACAAACAAAAAAAACCCAAAACAAACCCAGATACTGCTTTGAAGAGCATATCCTACCTGGTATTCAGCATAATTTTTCAATCCAATACCCAGGAATGGTTTAAAGGCCTCCATGTACTTGAGGAATTCACCACCCAACACTGTCAATGGAACAAACAGAGGACATAATGTGAGTCAAAGAATTCAAACAGAGTCACTGCTCACAAAGTTAGCAGAGTGTGTGTTAATTAGTACTTCCATAGTGAAGGCATTCAAGTTGTCTCATGTTAGCCAAGTTTTGTAACTGCCAGAGGGGCCAAATTCATATGCCTTACAGAGAAAGATGCGCCTCAGAACAGTCCAAAGTAGCATGGATGTCAAGGAAAGGATATCTGAGAGAGCCAGTCACACGGCTTCATGTCCCCTCCCCCTGCCCCCCCCACTGGAAGCCAGCCTTAAAACAAGGTCTCTACTCAACTGCAGCAAGGATCTAACAAGCCATAGCCAGGAAAAGTAGCAGAAAGGCAGGGGTATACCTCCATGGTCTAGTACTTGCTAAAATAGGCAAGGCTTTGGGTTCAATCCACAGCACAGAGAGAATGGAGAAGGAAAGAAGCATAGTCCACAGCAGCAGGAGTGGGCCTCACTCATCCCACCCACTCAAGTGTTCTGTGTTTGTGTGTAAACATGTGCAGGGGCCCGTGGAGGCTAGAAGAGGAAGTTACAGGCATGTGTAAGCCACTGCATATGGGTGCTACTACTCAAACTCTGGTTCTCTACAAGAGCAGCAAGCAAGCTTAACCATTCAAGACATGTTTGTAGCCCATTTTTTGTTATTTTGAGGTCTCATTCCATAGCTGAGGAACCACCACAACTTAAAAATCTTGTCTTGTCTTCCCAAGCACTAGAATTACAGGTATCTGCTTATTCTTCCCTTCCAACAAGATTCATGTATTCCATGCTGTGGGGCCATGAAAGGCAGTCTGTGGCCTGGTTGAGCGAGGCTTACTCCTGAAACCCAGAATACTCTACAAGGGACGGAACCAGTAAGCCATGCTCCCAGATACTCAGGTTCCTGATACATACATACTGCTGTCTCCTCAACTCCATATCCTGGGGCCATCAGTCACATGTAGGGACAGGCCCCTAGTGTTCTAGTTGGACTCTACCCCTCCAGTCACCTGGCTACAGCCAGGTTTTCCCTGCCCCACAGTTACCTGGCCCGCTATAAAAGGGGCTGCCAGGCCCCTCCTAGCTCTCTTGCCTTTTCGCTCTTGTCCCCCTTCCTCCCCATCCCCATTCTTCTCTACTCTTTCCATGTGGTCATGGCTAGCTCCTACCCCTCTATCTTTTCTTTTTCTCTGTACTTCTCTATCTCTTTTCCTATTTCTCTATAATAAAGCTTTGAAACTATGAGCTGCCTCTTCTTATCAAAACCTGCGTGTCGGAACAGTGGAGCAGGCCTCATCAGCTCCAGCCACCACAAAGTACCAAAGACTCCAGCCAGGCTTCCTCTACAGGTACACAGAACCCGTGACAGAACAGCCCCGCCTTCTGACCAAGGATCCTTCTGGCCAGCCAGGCAGGCTCCCCTCTGCAGGCACACACATAGGCGCCTGCCTTCCCTACATGGGTCTGCGGGTTTGCTCGTTTTCCCTACACCACGCTGGCCTTGAACTTACTGTGTAGCCTAGTGTGGCAGAGGGCGATCCTGAGCTCCTGTTACTACTACCTGAGAGCTGGGCTAACACGTTTGTACCAACCCCAGAGCTTCCTGCTTACTAAGCAAATACTCTACCAGCTGAACTAAACCTCAGCATCTCTTTGCTCTTTAACTTTCCTCAGAAGGGACTTACCACGTTTCAGATGCCTCAAACTCACAATTCTGCTGACTGCTTCTAAAGTGTAAAACTACAACATGTAGTTACCCCTAGTTGTGGACACAGGCTCTTTATTCCAGAAATATGACTGGTTCTCAGAAAAGTGGTCCTTAAATAATAACGGCCTTAGTATTAGTTGCTTGATAAAGCATTCCAGAGTTACATTGTGCTCTTGCTTTTTTGTTTTGTTTTGTTTTTGTTTTTTTTTCCAGACAGGGTTTCTCTGTGTAGCCCTGGCTGTCCTGGAACTCACTCTGTAGACCAGGCTGGCCTCGAACTCAGAAATCCGCCTGCCTCTGCCTCCACCTCCCAGGTGCTGGGATTACAGGCGTGCGCCACCACGCCCGGCTTCAATGTGTTCTTTTAATATGTTTCAGATGCCCTTAGTCAAAGCAATTCTGTAAGGCCAAACAAGTATAATAATAACAACAATAATTTTTTTTTTTTTTGTTTTTTTTGTTTTTTCGAGACAGGGTTTCTCTGTATAGCCCTGGCTGTCCTGGAACTAGCTCTGTAGACCAGGCTGGCCTCGAACTCAGAAATCCGCCTGCCTCTGCCTCCCAAGTGCTGGGATTAAAGGCGTGCGCCACCACCGCCCGGCTAACAACAATAATTATTATATAAATACATTATTAGCTACTAAATTACTAATTATATATTATTATATATTAAAAATTAGGTTCATTCATATCACACCAAGCCCCTGTGATCAATCAGCCCAAATCCAAAGCATTACAGTCTTCATCCAAAGGTATCAAAGGCATGAATGAAACTGGAATCTTTTGATTCCTGAGCCCTCAACAAGAGGAAACTTTAATAAAAAAGCAAGTTGTAGGCCGCGGTGGTGGCACACGCCTTTAATACCAGCATTTGGGAGGCAGAGGCAGGCGGATTTCTGAGTTTGAGGCCATTCTGGTCTACAGAGTGAGTTCCAGGACAGCCGGAGCTACATAGAGAAACCCTGTCTTGAACCACCCCCCCCCAAAGCAAGTTGTTGTTCAAGGGAAAAAGGAACCTGATAGAACCTATGATGGGTACTGAATGCCCTTGGAGGCTGCTAAGAAAGGCAATAATATAATTTACATGTATCAATCTATCACCTCTCTGCTTTGCATTGAGGATACAGCGCTGTTCTTGGCTGCTCACTGACCTTCCACCAGTGTGCTAACTGCCATCAGGGCATCTTCTTGCACTCCCCCAGACCCAGCTGTGCTTTGGAACATCCGTAGCAAGGAGGCCATGACCACATCAGAGATCTGCAGAGCATCTTGGTGCTGCACCTTGCGGAGAACATTCTGTGAAATGAACAAGAGTTGGGATCATTGAAAATCTTCAATCAGTACACTACATCATTTCTCTTAAAAAAAAAAAAAAAAAAAATTAAGCCCCACCTGGCGGTGGTGGCCCACGCCTTTAATCCCAGCACTTGGGAGGCAGAGGCAGGCAGATTTCTGAGTTTGAGGCCAGCCTGGTCTACAGAGCTAGTTCCAGGACAGCCAGGGCTATACAGAGAAACCCTGATTTCAAAAAACAAAAATAAATAAATAAATAAATAAATAAATAAATAAATAAATTCCTCACTGTTTTTACGAAAATACAAATAACATTTTCAAGTAAGATTTTTACACATCAAATCACCTGCAATCCAACATTAATTGTGATGATCTTTTCTATTCTTCAATTCACTGTTCCTGTCTGGCAACCCTCTACATCAACTCCTTCCAATTCCATATACTTTACACAAACTGTTCCTGAGTTTGCATCATCTAAAGTAACAGGATCATCCCTATCTTTAGTTTGATGAGAAAGCTGTATCATCATGCTTTAAAATATGACATCTGAGCCAGACGATGGTGGTGCATGCCTTTAATCCCCAGCATTCAGGGAAAGGAGCTCATAGGTAAGTCAACAGCTGAGTGTCACTGAATAGTAACATCCAGGATCTATTTATGTCTCAGAAAAGTCCCCATGTTCTCCTTTTGGTGATAAAAAAGGAATAAGTAATAAGTGACATTTTATTTCAATTTTCCCAGTCACTATTCAAAAGACTGTTCTGAATAAAAGGCACTATAAATGCACTATAAATGTTACAACCTTATCCCCCAGTGCCATACTTTTAACTAAATAAGCCATATGAGACCCAGCTACACCCAGAGTAAAAGCTGGCACACAGGAAAGGTGTATAACTAGAAGAGAGTATTCTGGGGCATTTCCATCTCCACAAATAACAAACTAGTTCTTTCAGGATGAACAAAAAAAGTAATTTCCCTTCAGTCAGAGAACAGCCCCTAGTCAGAATTATCTCACTATTTCAGAGCTGTGTGCCCATGAATCTGTAATGATAACGATTGTCTTCCTCTATGGTACCGAGGAGGTTAAGGATTAGAGAAGGCTCTCAAGAGGACTGCCTGATCTTCCAGAGGACCTGGCTTCAATTCCCAGCACCTACAGGATAGCTTACAACCATTTGTAACTCCAGTGTGAAGAGACTCGGTATACTTTTCTGGCTTCTGGGGCACTCCACAGACATGGGGCACAAACATACATGTAGGAAAACACCCATACATATAAAAAAAAAAGAAGAGAAAAGGGAGAAAGAAGACGCCACCTTACCTGAAGAGTTGCACAGAGTAGAGACTGGAGATCATTGAACTGGATTCTGTCCGATGTGCTCTGGATATGAGACTGAAGGAAAAGAGAGTGCTCTAATGAAACTTCCACTGCTACAATTCCCAAGGACATGAGCTGCAATTCTAACAGTGAACAGTACAACCAGAAAGCTGGTGAGCAGGATAGGCAGTCCCCTGCGAGCTTTTTGGCTTTGGGTGCAGGTGACTGAACCTACTACAAACACGACCAACGGCAAAACACTTGTGTGTGCATCAGAAGCTTTGCCACCTTGCCCAGGGTACCACACTGCAGTCTCACCTCCATCTGAAGCACCTGCTGCAACCGTTCCATAATGACCAGGGTGGTCTTCTGCACCGCAGGGTAACAATCCTTGGCACTGTTTTTTACAATTTCCATTAGAGATTCATATGCAGAACTTCTCAGGTTATTCTGGTGTCCATCCGGTCTGCAAGAATACAATGCAAAAATCTTAAGGCCTCAACCAAGAAGGGGTAGAGGAGTTCGTAAAGTAGACACTATTCCCCCCCCCAAAAAAAGAAACCAGAGGTTGGGGATGTAGTTCAGAGGGAGAGACATTGCCTATCACAAACAACTATAAAATAGTATGTAGAAATGGTTAGTAGTTGGGTGTGGTGGCACACAACTTCAACCCCTTTGGGACCAGACTGAGTTCCAATACAGCCAGGGCTACATAGAGGAACCCTAGCTAAAAAAAAAAACAAAAACCAACCAACAAACCAAACAAACAAAAATCATGGAAACTAGTTCTAGTTTAGAGGTGCTTATTGTGCAGGCTTGGTGACCTAAAGGTGACAAAACAGAACAAATTCCACAAACTGTCCCCCACCTTCATGTCTGTTCTATGACAGACATGTGTATTCGGCCTCTACTTCTCTCTCCCCTTCCCTGTCCCTCTCTCTCTTGATAACCAAAACCTCCCATCAGATCTAAAGAGAGCACAGTCTTCCTTTCTTTGGTCCCACTTTACTCTACAGCCAACAGGAGGTGTGTATCGCCGGCTTCAATGGATTATCAGTTACCTGTCGGTGGTCTCCAGGAGCTTCTGAACTATAAGTTCAAAGGAAGAAGACAAACAATAGGTGGCTGGTTCTTCTTGATCATCAGCTACATCTGCAGCTTCATAAGCAGCTTCAGCCAGACTGGAAAAAGCCTGGAATGGAGAACAATTTAAGATTAGTCTTAAGAGAACTCCACCACAGAATTCTCCCCACCCCTCTTTTGAAGGTCAGCCAGTGGTGGCACATGCCTTTAATCCCAACACCTTGGGAGGCAGAGGCAGGTCGATGAGTTTTGGGGGGCTGCCTGGTCAACCAAGAAAAAAGGTCACCCACATCGGGTGGTCCACAAATGGTTCTAACTCCAGCTTCAGGATATCTGATCTCAAAATAAATAATGATGATGATAATGAAAATTTAAATATGAGAGCACTTGCTATCCTGTAGAGTATCCAGGTTTAGTCTGCAGCACCCAGAGCTGGCTGACAACTACACACAACTCCAGTTACAGGAAGGTGGAGCACTGCAAGCACCAGCCAGATACAAGGTATATACACACACACAGACAACACACGCATATACAGAGATTCTAAGTGTCTTTTTAGATAAATAAGATAATCTAAAAAATTAAGTATTTGTATTGTAGATGCCTAGTCATCTGCCCAACTCTCTAAGTGGCAGTATTCTTTTACCCTAACATTTCCTTTCTTTCCACTCTTAAAAAAGGATTTTAGCTGGGTGGTGGAGGCAGAGGCAGGCAGATCTCTGTGACCAGTCTATTCTATAGACTGTCTAAGACAGTCAGGGCTACACAGAGAAACTGTCTCAAATATACACAGATGACAGGATTTTAGCCCCACTCTTTCTTTCCCACACTAGCTCCCCAGTAAATTACAAAGCCTACAGAGACTCAGCACAGAGGCTGCCTGCCTACCTCCTTTTACTTGTTATAATAAAACAAAACAAAAAATCCACCTCCATTAGCCAAAGCTTTTTCTAAAAGCAACCAAAGGAGTAAAGCAGGTGTAGTCACAATGCTGCATGACTGCTCTACGTGCTTTGGGAAGCCATCAGAGCACAGATCCCTCTGGCTTCGGAAGCTGACCCTCCCTAAACTCAAGACATCAGGAGACAGAATTCAGAGCATGTCTGTTTTGTTTTTGTTTTTCAATCCATCTAACTCTGCCTCCCAAGTGCTGGGATTAAAGGCGTGCACCACCACTGCCTGGCTGCAGAGCAAGTCTTTCAATGAGATAGGTAACCTCTCTCTCCCACACCACCTAATGGCTCAGGACAAGCTCCTGTCTTCATCAGGAAGAAAACCCCTTACCCAGCACACATTTGAAGCCACTCTGGGCTCAGCGCTGAGGCCCTCAATCAGACACTGCAAAAGGGGTGCCAAGTAGACATCGTTGATGGCAGCTTCAGGCAGCAGCTCACAGATCCTGCCCACAGTCCACGCTGTTGTGTCTCGAACAACTACACTGGGGTCTTTCATTAATTCTATTAGGGTGGGCATAGCCTGTAAATAAAATAAAGCAAAAAAAGAAAAGGAAATTCATATTGACTATAATTCAGAAGAAATACTCATGGATGTTGTGGCACATGCCTGCAATTTCAGCATTTGGGGTATGAAGGCAAGAAAGGCCACCCTTGGCTATTATGTATGTAGCAAGTTTAATGCCAGCCTGGGCTACAAAGACCTCACATGAAATATTAACACCTGGCCCCATATGATAGAAGGATTTTAACTAAGACTGGGATATTTTGAAAATAGGTGTTTGTAAAATAAAATAATAACATTAAACAAAAAAAAGTGTAAAAGTGTTCTTTCGCTTCACCAAATTCTGATATAGGATTCAATTACGAAGATTTTGGTGGATACTTTCAAAGAGTCTATATGGAATTATTTTTATTCAAGTAAAGACAAGAGCCGGGAGTGGTGGCGCACGCCTGTAATTGCAGCACTTGGGAGGCAGAGGCAGGCGATTTTCTGAGTTCAAGGCCAGCCTGGTCTACAGAGTGAGTTCCAGGACAGCCAGGGCTATACAGAGAAACCCTGTCTCGGAAAAAAATAAAAAATAAAAAAAATTAAAAAAAAACAAATAAACAAACAGCCAGCCAGCCCGGTCTACAGAGTGAGCTCCAGGACAGTCAGGGCTATAATAGAGAAACCCTGCCTCAAAAAAAACCAAAACCAAAACCAAAACAAAACAAAAAAAACCAAAAAACCACCAAACCAAACAACTGGTAAGACAATCTTCATAGTAAGAACTCCCTATCCTGTTGTCCAAAAATTACAGAAAGCAAGTGCTAAGTTAAGAGTGTTATCAGGTGGCCTGGCAGTGGTGGCGCACGCTTTTAAACCCAGCACTTGGGAGGCAGAGGCAGGTCGATTTCTGAGTTCAAGGCCAGACTACAGAGTGAGTTCCAGGACAGCCAGGACTACACAGAGAAACCCTGTCTCAAAAAACCAAAAGGAAAAAGAAAAATGTTATCAGGTGAAGCCTTTTCTTCTTTTTTCAACATTCTCGGCCATGACTAAAATTTAAAGTTATATATTTCACCATTAATGATGAGTAACTATACTGAGACGGGAAATCTATCACATAGCAGAGAATGGTTTCGTTATTATCCAGCTAAAGGTGGCACCCTTGAGCAATTGACCTGCTAATCTCTACAAGAAAGTGTGATTTTTATTTTTAGGTCTGTGCTATGTACCATTCAATTATTTGGAAATAATCTGTGATTATTTAGAGCTGTGATCATATCATGCGTGGACACACACATACACACACACCCAAACACACACTTATTCCATTTCAACTCTAAAACTTTCCCAGGCTTACCTGTATGACTAATGGTTTAAGTTGGTTAGGCTCTGGTCCTTCCAATATACTTCCAAAAGCCATCACTGCTGCATCCCGGTATCGCCAGTCAGGGTTCTTGATGTGTTCTTTAATAAAGGGAAGGACATGCGGCACAATGTCATCTTCACAGCAGGTGGACAGGAGCATGAGGCACACCCCAGCTGCTTTGCAAGGGTTCCAGTCATCGTCGTCATCGTTTTCATCCTGTTGAGAGAATGTCACACTGAATAAGCTTTTCTTACTCCCAAGTATCATTAGAACTTAATGTTCAGGGAATAACAACTGTGACAGTAATGCTTAAGGGCCTGAGGAAAGAAGGCTTAGGTTGTTAGAGACTAACCAGGTGTACATAGATCCTGTCTCAAATCAACAGAAGCTGGGAACGTAGCTACGTTGGTACGGTGCTTGCAAAGCCCTGGGACTGGTTATCAACAATACATAAAGCAGACATGTTACAACACCCCTATAATCCCAACCCTGGTAGGAGGTGGAAAAAGGATCAAAAGTTCAAGGTCATCCTGCTATATACAGCAAACTGTCTCAGAAAGAAAAAAATTCTGTTTAAGAGGGAAAAAAATGTAGCAAATATATTCAAAAGTAAAGACACTGGGGCTGGAGAGATGGCTCAGCAGCTAAGAGCACTGACTGCTCTTCCAGAGGTCCTGAGTTCAATTCCCAGCAACCACATGGTGGCTCACAACTAACTGTCATTGGATCCAATGTCTTCTTTTGATTTCTGAAGATGGCTGTAGCTTATAAACAAACAAACAAGTAGTAAAGACATTAAAGATAAGCACAAGGTCAGTTCGGCTTCAATATCCAGCTCCAGATCTGATGCCCTTCCTCGGGCCTCCAATAGTAACATAGCACACAAATGGTGTACAGACATACAGAAGCAACACACACAGAGACACACAGCCATTTAAGAAAAAGAATTAAAGCTATTAAACCTTGCATAACCCTAACAAACTCTGAGTCTGATATGCAAAGAGAAACATGTACATTCCTGCACAAAATAATCCTACAGCTCAGAGTCCTACCAGTATTCACACTGCCAGACTCTTAGTAATAGCTCATGAACATTATACCAGGAAACAGTGCAATGAATAAAGTGAGGAGAGCAGTGGTAAAATACGGTGCTCATATGAGACCTCTGGCTGGCCCTTAATCCCAACACTTGGGAGGCAGAGGCAGGTGGACCTCTGTATTCCAGGTCAGTCTTGTCTACAGAGTGGAGTTCCAGGACAGCCAGGGCTACAGAGAAATTGCCTCGAATAACTAAAACAAAACTAAAACCTAAGAATGTTGTGTGTACCTACCATTTAGATCTTTAAGACAGCCTAGATTTTTATTTTGTAATGAACCTTTACAATGTATTATTCTTGGACAAGCAATGGTGGTGGTACACACCTTTAATCACAGAACTTGGAAGGCAGAAATCTTTTTGAGTTCAAGGCCAGTCTGGTCTACAGAACCAAAAGCAAAAGCTACTAGAAAAATTATCTTAAAAAAATGGAACAAAAAGACTGGAGAGATGGCTCAGCGGTTAAGAACACTGACTATTCTTCCAGAGGTCCTGAGTTTAATTCCCAGCAACCACATGGTGACTCACAATCATCTGTAATCAGATCCGATGCCCTCTTCTGGTGTATCTGAAGACAGCTACAGTGTTCTCATATACTTAAAATAAATAAATCTTTGCCGGACGGTGGTGGCACACGCCAGCCTGGCCTACAGAGTGAGTTCCAGGACACCCAGGGCTATACAGAGAAATCCTGTCTCGAAAAAAACCACCCCCCCCCAAAAAAAAACCCAGAAGAAAAAGACAGTTTACAAATATGAATTAATGTATTAAACATGTGTGTGGCTACGTGAGTGCATGCATGTGCCTTGTGAAGGCACGACAGAAGCACAGGTCTTCCTGGGGCTGGCAGTACTACCAGAGATGTAGTACTGCCATCTACTTAGAAGTGAAAAATGGCTGGGCGGTGGTGGCGCACGCCTGTAATACCAGCACTTGGGAGGCAGAGGCAGGTGGATTACTGAGTTCCAGCCCAGCCTGGTCTACAGAGTGAGTTCCAGGACAGCCAGGGCTACACAGAGAAACCCTGTCTCGAAAAACAAAACAAACAAACAAACAAAAAGGTGAAAAATGAATAAGTGACATTAAAGGACTTTAGGTTCAAGGGTTCTTTTGACAGAAAATCGCACTAGGTAACCAAATGAATTTGAATTTCTGGTCCTCCTACCTCCAGCTCCTGAGTGTTAGATTACAGACACATACCTTGTTTTTGGGGGTGCTGAAAACCTAACCCCAGGGCTTCATATGTGATGAGCAAGCATTCTACCACTGAGCTAAAACTCCCAGCCCCTAACAAGACTTTTCATGGGTTAAGAATCCTTTAATGTCCAACTTCATCTGTTTTTAAAAATACATATATTCAATGATTTCATGAAACTACTGCAGATACTAAAACAATATTTTAAGGGCCCTATAGGTAGCATATCAATTCTATTCTTTTTCTTTTTCTTCTTTGAAGCAGAGGGTAACAGGACTATGCACATGCCAGGCAAGCTCCCTACTACTACCCACAACCTGTCTTTATTGGAACTTATACAAAGCTATCCCATGAGTATAAAAGCTGTAGCATTCAGGAAATCAGAGCAGTGAGAGGTTTGTTCACAACTAAAATGTCTACGATACTCAGGCACAACTCAGTGGGCTTGGCTCAGGTATTCCTGAGTCATCCACACCCGATGGTTGCCAATGTCATCTATGGAAGCTGTTCCAAACGGAACCAACGAGTCAAGATGCTCACCTGTTTCGTTAGTGTCTGTGTGAGGATGGGCACCAAGTACTGCAGTGCTCCCTTGGCATAAAATTTGCTGGTGTGCTCCGGGGGCCGTCCTTGTTCTGCTGCCTAAGGAGGAACACAAAGTAAATAAGCTGTTAGGAGTGCTACAGACCTACAGTAAGAATTTGAACAGGCACATAAGGTAATGTTCGCTGTGGTATTTTGGAGCTGGTACCTATACTTTGATCAGCTTCGGTATTATGTAGCACATATATGCACATCTATGCATTATGTTCATGTATATTAAAGGACCATGTCTATTTTTAGAATTATATTCTTGGACTAGGGATGAAGCTCAGATGCTACAGTGCTTATCTTGCATGTGCAAAGATTGTAGTTTAATCCCCAACACTGCATAAATCAGTGGGAGATGATCCACACTTGGAGATGGGGGAAAGAATCAGAAATTCAGGGTCATCTCTGAATACATTAAAAAAAACTATTAATAACCTGAAATCTAGCACTAGAAAGATAACCCAGTTAGTATGTTTGGAAACTCTCCCTCTCCAAACCCCACATAAGAAAACAGCGCTGCCTGACACATTGTGCATGCCTTTGCACAGCACTTGGCAGGTAGTGGGATACATGAAGTCTAGGACAACTAGAGCCACACTGTCAGATCCTGTTTCAAAAACAAAGCAAAAAGCAACTGGCTGTGGTTTGCAAGTTCATAATCCTAGCACTGCAGTGCGGAGACTACTAGATTCCTAGGCTCACTGGCTGCCAGCATTGTCAGCAAGCCCAAGTCCTATGAAAGAAATAACTTCTAAAAAAACAAGGTGGAAGCCCGGCAGCGGTGGCACATGCCTTTAATCCAAGGCAGGCGGATTTCTGAGTTCGAGGCCAGCCTGGTCTACAGAGTGAGTTCCAGGATAGCCAGGGCTACACAGAGAAACCCCGTCTCAAAAAAAAAAAAAAAAGGGGGGGGGGGGGTGGAGAGATGGCTCAGCAGTTCAGAACACTGACTGCTCTTCCGGAGGTCCCAAGTTCAAATCCCAACAACCACATGATGGCTCACAACCATCCCTATGGAGATCTGACACCCTCTTCCAGAGTGTCTGAAAACAGCTACAGTGTACTTACATATAATATATAAATATATAAATAAATATATTAAAAAAAGATGGATAGAAGCACCCGAGGTTGTTCTGTAGTTTCTAAACACACAGGAAATGTATATTAAAAACCCCTGGTCTACAGAGTGAGTTCCAGGACAGCCAGGGCTACACAGAGAAACTCTGTCTTTTTGGGGGGAGGGGGGAGATCAACCAAGTCTGATATAGTACTCGTTTGGCTAACAAGATATACAAGGTTACACAAAAATGAGACTGCCCAAGGTTCCATGTCAAAGATTCCCTTTCCCTCATATTTGACTACTTCTCCAGAGCTAGTAAATTGCCAACTATTCATCTTGGTCCTGTACTAAGGAAACAATTCCCTGCTGCCCCCTTGTGTTCACAAAACTATCAGTATGAATACCTGGCAACTGGCAAAAACATGAACTGTCTCCTTACTGAGGGCATCTGGTATGCAGAAAAACCACTATCTCTACACAACAGTCCCCCTCCAGAAGAGTGACACCCACAAAAGAAATGTGTAAAGTCCTGCCACAGCAGCAACTCTTCTCAGAGAGGCTCCCCGCAGGCTCACCTCTGAAGCCTCAATGGCCAAATCCATTTCCTCATCACAGACATTGGACCAGAACTCTATCCCCTGGAGAGCCACCTCATCGATGTCACTTTTCATTGCTTCAATTGTGATCTGAAAGGAAAAAAAGACACCATAGACACCAAGTAAGTACAAACTTAAGTCAGAAAAAAATATACAATTTGTGGGCTCAATTGTTAAGAGTACTGACTGTTCTTCCAGAGGTCCTGAGTTCAATTCCCAGCAACCACATGGTGGCTCACAACCATCTGTAATGGGATCTGATGCCCTCTTCTGGTGTGTCTAAGGACAGCAACAATGTACTCAATATACATAAAATAAATAATTCTAAAATAAAATAAATAAAGCAATTTGTAAACTGAAATTGGGTATTTTTTTAAAAAGCCTGTAAAATATCAGTTAAAATATCTTTTTACCTGCCGGGCATGGTGGTGCATGCCTTTAATCCCAGCACTTGGGAGGCAGAGGCAGGCGGATTTCTGAGTTCGAGGCCAGCCTGGTCTACAGAGTGAGTTCCAGGACAGCCAGGGCTACACAGAGAAACCCTGTCTCAAAAACAAAAAACAAAAAACAAAAAACAAAAAAAAACTTTTTACAGGTGAATGCAGGGCTGGAAAGATGGCTCAGCAGTTAAGATTGCTCTTCTAAAGGTCCTGAGTTCAAATCTCAGCAACCACATGGTGGCTCACAACTATCTGTAATGAGATCTATTGCCCTCTTCTGGGATGTGTCTGAAGACAACTAGTGTACTCATATAAATAAAATAAGTAAATCTTACAAAAAAAAAAAAAAAAAAAAATCAGCTGAATGAAGACCTCTAATTATATCAATCGTAACAATACTCGGCAATCAGGAGGCAGAGGCAGGTGGACCTCTGAGTTCAAGGCAGGCCTTGTCTACAGAGTTCCAGGACAGCCAGGGTTACAGAGGCCCTGTTTAAGATAGTGGTGGTGGATATATACACAATACCAAAGAAAGCAAACATTTTCTTGGGGTATAAGCTTAAGTTATCATTCATGATATGGCTCACACCTGTAATTCCAGCCCTAATAAGGATTGCTGAGTCTGAGGCCATTCTAGGCTATATAGTGAGCATCAGACCAACTCAACTATGGTGTGAAACATTGTACACAAAACTAAACACCCACACTCAATTTTCTTGACTTCATAATATTAAGTTTTTAAAAACCCACAGAATTACAAAATAGCAGTTAAAAATAACAAGCCCACTATCTAACTACAAGTTCACATTACATAAAATACTTACTGCAAAAAGGGCAGGACCCATGTATGTCTCCATGTACTGGTAATACAAGGACATTATCTTCACTAGATTCTGTAAAGCAGCCACTCTTACCTTTTAAGAACAGATTAAACAGTTACTAAGAAAGTAAACAGTCTGCAAAGGTATACTTAATGACTAAAGACACCTCTGAGTAACATTGTCACCTGACCCCAGTCAATCTAACCCCTCCATTTTCACTTATCTTTTCTTGTATATTCAGTCTGTTCCCCTTCCATGTTCCTGTGAGGGAAGCCCACAGAAGGGTTAAACCTCCTGGTGCTACCTAGACTAAGTCATTCCTTAACTAACTTCCAGGGTCAGGTTTAGGTCACAGCAGCAGCAATGCAGTTTCAATGTCTACAATGAAGAGAAACACTGGAACAACTCATGGAACTAAATTAGCAAAGGCTTCTCAATCTTTAAGAGATTAATGGTCACTATTACATATGTTGTAGAAAACTTTCATTAACAAGATTACTCAAACTTTAATTCAATGATTCCCTAAATTTCCAACTGGGTGATAAAGAGTGTTTCCTAGGAAGACAAGGAGAGAATTTTCAAATAGCAACAAACTTACCCTTGTATCTGGACACTGTGTGGCTTCACAGACCACTTGCATGATAAAGTGCCGTTCAGACTGCAGAAAAGGTAAAGAACATTAGGAATAGTTAACTCCATGTGGGAAGGTTTCAAGACTCTATAAGGAAGGTATCAGAGAAAACAGGAAGACCTAGGTTGTCACAAGGTTTAAACAATAGCTAGTGAAAAAGAGGAAAAAACAAAAAACCAAAACCCTACATGTAGGAAAACCACTTTCCATATACGTAATTTTTAAGATTAGTATATGTGTTGAGGTAGAAGCAGGGAAATCTCTTTCGGGCTAGCATGTTCTAAAATGAATTCTAGGTCAGCTAGGGTTATAGAGAGTGAACTCTGTCTCTTGAAATAAATTTAAAAATATTGACAACAAAGTGAAATGACAAATTCACATGAAACATGGTAAAGGGCAAACAGAATAGTTAGATTTACTGTTAGCGTTCCTAAATCTGTGATCTCAAAGGAAAATTTTATTTCTGAACCAACTATAATCACTTTGCTCTGAATCTGGACATGGTGGCATACACTTTTAATCCAAGCCAGCATTCAGAGCCTGTCTCAGATAAAACAGACAACTTCCCCCAAGAAAAAAAAAGTAACAGACCACACATATACAAATTACCTTGCTGTGGTATCCTAGATCTCACAACCCAAAGGCCAAGAAACAACAAAAACTGCTCCAAGGTGTCAACAAACATAAACCCAAAAATATTTTCCAACCATATGACTCAGTAATTCCACTTTGGAGTGTAGGCTAAAATGAACTGAAATCAGCTTTTAAAAAAACACCCACATGCTCATTTTCACAATAGTACTGCTCACGGTTTACGAAAGGAGGAAGCAGCCCAAAATGGATAGCTTAATATACAAAATGTAGTACATACATATAAAACACTTATCATCATTATCATCATCATCATCATCACAATCTAGCTTACAAAGAAAATTATCATGCGTGAATGACTTTTGAAGATACTATGCTAAGTAAAAAACAAAACAAAACAAAAAAACAAACCTAGTGATGAAAAGTCAAGTATAGACTGATAGGACAGCTCAGTAGAACCCATGGAAAGTGTCTGTCCGTCTGTCCACTAACCGACACTGTGTGCACCACATGCCATGTGCAGGCGCGCGCTTGCACGCACACACGCACACACACATTATAATAACTCAAAAGTTTAAAGGACAAATGAGGCCTGATTCCATTTTTCTATTTACATGTGGTATCCACAGAAAGTAGAATTATTGCGGGTGATAGCAGCTAGACACGGCCTCTATTGCAAACTGAATAACTGCCCTAACACATTAAAAAAACGTCATCAGCTGGGTGGTGGTGGCGCACACCTGTAATCCCAGCACTCTGGGAGGCAGAGGCAGGCAGATTTCTGAGTTTGAGGCCAGCCTGGTCTACAGAGCTAGTTCCAGGACAGCCAGGGCTATACAGAGAAACCCTGTCTCGAAAAAACCAAATCCAAAAAACAAAACAAAACAAAACAAAACAAAACCCAAAAAAACCCAAAAACCAAACCGTCATCATGGCCAATCTGCTATTTCATCACTAGACTGGCAATGAATGCATTCTGATCTTAAAGACAAAACCAATGCTTGAAGTCTTTCATTTCTCACACTCTAAACAGGTTATGATGTCAAAGAAACATACCTCTTTGTCAAAGTTTGCTTTGGTGAACTCCAGGGAGTTCAGGAGTGCATTGGTAGCCGCCAGCTTCACATTGTTACTGGGCTCTTCCTTCCTCATCCCCTGTATTATGGCAGTCAGGATCTCATTGGATTTATCCTGTAGCTGCTCTGGGTCCTAAAACAAGCAGAGAAAAGTAACCGCCCGGCAACATGCTGCTGACTAGTCAGCTATCCTTACAATGATAAAGGCTATTGAAGGGAGTCTACAACTTTTTCTTAGTTACATTTGGGATAGTTCTGCAAAACACCTGCAAAATACACCGAGAATGGTACAAAACTAAACCAAAACAAACCTAACTCATCAGCCCCTGTATCTGACACAGAGACTGCAGCAGTCTGGTGGTCTTTCCCACCTGTGCCAAAAATAAAGTCTTAGAACAGCCAAGGACCTGCATCGAATGACTAAGGACATCTAAGCTCAGGTCAAATGTTAAGGGCTGTGTAAAAAGTCAGTGCTGACCAGAGAACAAGAGGAGTGAACCTTACCAGTTCAAGGAGGGTGTACCTAAGCCTTCGGTGGTCCCAGTGACTAACTAACACTGGGGGTAAGAAAACTAGCCTCAGGCTGGAGAGATGGCTCGGCGTTTAAGAGCACTGACTGCTCTTCTGAAGGTCCTGAGTTCAAATCCCAGCAACCACATGGTGGCTCACAACTATCCATAATGACATCTGACACCCTCTTCTGAGTGTCTGAAGACAGCTACAATGTACTTAATACTTACATATAATAAATAAGTGAATCTTTAAAAAGAAAGAAAGGAAGAAAGGAAAGGAAAGGAAAGGAAATGAAAGGAAATGAAGGAAGGAAGGAAAAGAAAAAGAAAAAGAAAAAGAAAAAGAAAAAGAAAGAAAGAAAGAAAGAAAATTAGCCTCCAGACAGTATGTACCGGTTCCCAGAGGCAAGGGACCATTCATGGCTACCCCCAACACCCCCCAATAACCCTGAGCTCGGGAGTTCAAGGTCAGCCTGGAATACAAAACTGTCTCAAAACAGTAAGAAAACAAAACATCTCTTACTGATTTCCACCAAGTTTGTTCTTTTTCTTTTTGTGCTGGAGACCATATCAAAAGGTTCCACGAATAGGCTAAATAAGGTACTCTACCTTAGCTATTCCCAAACTCAGCCCCATTCTGAGTTCCTTACTTCAGAACATGACTAATTTAAGAATAAAGGTCTGAAATAAGTATTCCTATCTTTAAAGTACTACAGTAGCTTGATGTTTCCATCCTCTGATAGAGAACCCTAGTACTACTCATGGGACAACTAAAAGAGTCAAAGCATATAAATTAGAAATAGTAGGCAAATACTTACTATATCTTGGCAAATGTAACCAATAGCTTCCAATGTGGACTCTTTCATGTGTTCTGTGCTGTTGGGGTTTGTGACATTGGCTACCAGCTGAGGAATTAGTTCTGGCCATTGGCTTACTGGGATCTCTGCACAAGCAATGCCAGCCACACACTGTGAGGCTGAACTAGGCCGGTAAGTTTCTGTGCCCAAAGTCTGCAAAACCTGGAGGGTTGAGTTTGGAGGAGAGAGAAAATGACACAGAATATCAGTTGGTAGCATTGTTTGAGTGCTATATTTCACCCACTGACAACCACTTCTTTAACACGTATCTGATTTTTGTTCTCACCCCACAAAAAGACTAGGTAAGGTTTAAGTATTGGAAGCTGGAGAGATGACTCAGCAGTTAAGAGCACCAGACTGCTCTTCCAGGGGTCCTGAGTTCAAATTCCAGTAACCACATGGTGACTCACAACCATATGTAATAGGTTCTGGTATGTAAAGGCAGCTACAGTGTACTCATATAAATAAAATAAATCTTACAAAAAAAAAAAAAAAAAAAAGCCAGGTAGTGGTGGCACAGGCCTTTAATCCCAGCACTTGATAGGCAGATTTCTGAGTTCGAGGCCAGTCTGATCTACAGAGTGAGTTCTAGGACAGCCAGGGCTACACAGAGATACCCTGTCTCGAAAAAACAAAAAAACAACAACAACAAAAAAAAAAAGCTGGGCGGTGGTGGCGCAAGCCTGTAATCCTAGCACTTGGGAGGCAGAGGCAGGCGGATTTCTGAGTTCAAGGCCAGCCTGGTCTATACAGAGAAACCCTGTCTCGGAAAAAAAAATAAATCAAAAAAAAAAAAAAAAAGACTACTTAAGTAACAACACACCAGTCTCCAGAACCTTCAAGCAAAACCATCCCTTGCTTGCTTGCAGCCAAATAGACTTCTTCCCAGCTCATCTCACAGCCAAATATAACATGTCAGAAGGAAGTAGCCCTGAAGGGCAGGAGAGATGAGGGCAAAATATATTTTCTAGGTACGTGTTTGTAATAAGAGCATGCTCACAGCCTTCTGTGGACAGGAAGATAGGGTTGTAGAATGCGTAGCTGTGGAGCACCCAGGCGAATGTAATCCCTAGTACATTAATCTAATCTGACTCAAGGAAGCAATTTTTCTCAGCGATGACACAAACATACTTCCTTTCTGTTCATTACAATCTAGTACTAACTTATGTAAAAAAAAGCTTGGGGTTAAGTGACACCATCATGTAAATGCCACCAAAATCTAAGACTCAAACATTATATAACCTGAACTCTCAGAAAACTAGCTCTGTATGCTTAGGAACCAAAATAGTGTGCTTAGCCACCACCAAGAAGTAGCCAGTGAGGCCAAATGGAAATCCACCATTAAGCATGTCTCATTGGGAATGCAGCATTTATACAGAGTAATCACAGATTTGGATAAAAGAGACAGCCACCACTTGCACAGGGTTAACCATTACCATGATCATCTAATTCAGACCATGAACTCACTAAGAATCATGAGTTTACTCAAAGGCAAACAGTTATCTGTTCCTGGCATGAACACAGGACAAAAAAAAAAAAAAAAAAAAGCTGGTAGATATTCAGGTCAGCTCTGCTCAGGTCATTTAGTGCCCTGTGGTATAGCTATTAGCTAGTATGAATGCTCTCTTATATTGCATCCTTTTTTCTTTTTTTCTTTTTTTTTTTTTTGGTTTTTCAAGACAGGGTTTCTCTGTGTGGTCCTGGCTGTCCTGGAACTCACTCTGTAGACCAGGCTGGCCTCGAACTCAGAAATCTGCCTGCCTCTGCCTCCCAAGTGCTGGGATTATAGGCGTGCACCACCATGCCCAGCTTATGGCATCCATTTTTTATATACCATTATATATCATTTTTGCCAGCCTCCATTCAATAACAATAATTTCAATCCTAAATGAAAGTTTTGCTCTCTAGGGACAGTAGTGCTAAAACAGTAGTCAGCAAACCTGTATGTCAAAGGCTTACGGTGGTGGATACCCTGGCTCCCACCTGATAAGCTTGGCATTCAGAAGACTGAGGCAGGAAGAAAAACACAAGTCCAAGGCTAGCCTGGACTATACAGTGAGCTCCTTTCTGAAAACCACAAAGGAAAAATGAGGTAAGCTCTCTAAAACTTCATGTGGGAAATGGGAGTAACCCAATTTGACTAAGTCCCAGTCCAGGGTGCAGACACCTAGCACTAGGGAAGGGAAGGGAAGAGAGAGGACTACTGTGGGGGATGGGGAGTAGAAGCCAGCCTGGGAACAGTGACATCTCCAGCTTCAATGATTAAAACAAACAAAAAAAAAAAAAAAAAAAAAGAGAAAAAACTATTTTATTTATGTTCAACAACTAAGAGGAGGTGGGGACCTCCTCTTAGTTGTTGGACGTAAATAAAATAGTTATTAAAATATTATTATACTTAGCTAGAAAGATGGCTCAGCCATTAAAAAGCACATGCGTCATTTGCAGAGAACTCAAGCACACCTCACAACTCCTTCTAAGTCCAGCTCCAGGGGATGAATCCTACACCTTTGTCCTCCACAGGCACCTACACTAAAGTGCACACACCCACGCACATATATGTAATTAAAAGTAACTCAATAGCTAGACACACCGGTATACTTTTAATCCTGCACTTGAGAAAGAGAAGCAGGCTGGGCGGTGGTGGCGCATGCCTGTAATCCCAGCACTCTGGGAGGCAGAGGCAGGAGGATTTCTGAGTTCAAGGCCAGCCTGGTCTACAGAGTGAGTGAGTTCGAGGCCAGCCAGGGCTACACAGAGAAACCCTGTCTTGAAAAACCAAATCCAAAACAAAAAAAAAAGGAGGAACAGAAGAAGCAGGTTGATATCTGAAGGTTTGATAGTGAGACCCTATCTAAAAATAACACTTCAGAGTTGGGCGTGGTGGCGCACGTCTGTAATCCCAGCACTAGGGAGGCAGAGGCAGGCAGATTTCTGAATTCGAGGCCAGCCTGGTCTACAGAGTGAGTTCCAGGACAGCCAGGACCACACAGAGAAACCCTGTCTTGAAAAACCAAAAACAAACAAATAAAAATAACACTTCAGAAAAATGTCATTTCTGAGAAGACACAATTTGGATAGAAATAGCTTTCTAAACTCCAAGGAAGAGTCAAAATAAGTTGGTTTTCCTATCTTGTGTCAACTGATAGGCAGTACACAGGATGACTGGAAAAGGGAGGAGGGTCGCTGCTAGGGAAGCATCTGCTCAAAGGACACTACTTTGCCTAAAAGTAGAATCTAAATCCAGCAATCCCATAATCTTGACCCGCCTAAATACAAACCTTAATACCCCAAACAAACTATGATTGCAACTATTTAATTTATCCAGCTTCCTTTGGCCTATTCTTAAAAACCGCTAAGTAACTATTACTTCAATCAAAAAGAAAAAAGACATTTGAATCCCACTTCAACAATAACAACAAAAGTCACAAAAATGCCACAATATAAAACAAAGAACTCACAATACTGAGATCTCAAGAAAGCTTTCCATCATTTGGTTTTAAGTACATAAAGACAAGGTACGCCGGGCGGTGGTGGCGCACGCCTGTAATCCCAGCACTTGGGAGGCAGAGGCAGGCGGATTTCTGAGTTTGAGGCCAGCCTGGTCTACAGAGTGAGTTCCAGGACAGCCAGGGCTATACAGAGAAACCCTGTCTCGAAAAAAAAAAAAAAAAACAAAATAAACAAAAAACAAAAAACAAAAAGACAAGGTAAGGTACACACCCAGGACTCAGGAGGCAGAGGCAGTTAGACCATGAGTTTGGGGCCTAGATCACATAGTGAAACACAGACCAAAAAAATAAATAAATAAAAATCTGAAAGCTCTATGTTTGACTCAAAATTACTTAATTATCTGCCTGACTTTACATACTATCACGTAAAAACCAGCAAACAGGACCTGCCACCACTGAAGCAAAAAAGAGCTGTTTGACTATGTAGGAGAGCAGACAGCAGAGCACTCCCTCCTCTCCCAAAGGACCCAAGGCTTCAGTTCCCAGCACCCCTGTCTGATGCTCACAATGACATGTAACTCCAGCTCCAGGGGAATCAACACCCTCTTCTGGCTTCCAATGTTGCTAAAACATACATAAACACACATAAAAAAAAAAGTAGAAGCTGGGCAGTGATGGTACATGCCTTTAATCCCAGCACTTAGGGGGCAGAGGCAGGCAGATTTCTGAGTTCGAGGACAGCCTGGTCTACACAGTGAGTTTCAGGACAGCCAGGGCTACACAGAGAAACCCTGTCTCAAGGAAAAAAAAGTAGAAAACATTTTTAAGATTATCTCTGAAAATCCAGGCATGGTGGCAAACACCTGACCCCATAGAATAAATGCGGAAAGGTAACAGTTCATAGTTCACTGTTCCCTTTAACAAAATCAAAGGTGGGCTGGGGTATTTAACACTTTGTTACACCCAAAAATACATCAGATTACAGTGTGTTGGCACATGCCTATAACCCCAGTACTTTAGAAGTAAAACAGGCCAAAAAAAAAAAAAAAAGCAGGCCGTGGTGACGCACGCCTTTAATCCCAGCACTTGGGAGGCAGAGGCAGGCAGATTTCTGAGTTTGGGGCCAGCCTGGTCTACAGAGTGAGTTCCAGGACAGACAGCCAAGGCTACACAGAGAAACCCTGTCTCAAAAAAAAAAAAAAAAAAAAAAAAAGTGAAACAGGAAGACCAGGGTTTTGGTGCTAGCCTGGGCTACATGAGACTGTGTGGAAAATAAATTCCTCAGCTTCATCCTAAAGATCACAAACACACTCTCTCTCATGTGTCGCTAAGGAAAGAACCTGAGGCTTTGCAGGAAAACCTCTACCACAGAGCTAAATAAATAGAATCAGTGAAATTTCTTAAGTGGCTGTGATACAACTAACTCCAAAACCTGTACTTCTCTAATTCTATCAAGAGAAACAATGAAAGTTTCCCAAGCTGCTGCAAGTCACCTCAGCTAGCTGAACCCAACCTATCACACCAAATACCTATTGCCACACTGAGAAACATTAATCAAAACAAACTTACATTCAGGTAAAGTTTAAGTCTCAGAAACCTCTCACTCTCACATTCCATGCCATGCAAATAACCGTGCCCAACCATGTCGTCCCTTAGACCTATGACATCAAGGACTGCACAGTCACTTACATAGTTCTTGACTTCCCGTCGAGCATTAGCATCAATAGCAAGCCACCTCTGCTGGTACTGTGCCTTGATATCTGGATCTTTCGATGTCAAAGAGTTCTTAATCTGTAGACCAGCTGCAACTCTGGCAACCTGACTGTTTCCTGGATTTGCCAGCACTCTGGACAGTTCCACAAGGAACGTGGGCTGTTGAGAAGATGCATTTGTAAGTATAACAGTAATTTCCACTTGCTTGTAAAGCAGCAAACTAGAGAAGCACACAAAATTTAGATCAAATCAAAGTATCTCAGGAAACTGGGAAATATCTCTTTGAAGTGGTACCTACCTAGACTCAACACTGGAATAAAAAATTTAAGGCCTGACTAAGCAATCAATGTTAGCCACTTCAAGGACAAGTCCTATAAAAACCTCACCTGCTATATGGAGAAACAGATTCTTCCTATCAAGAACATGTTTTGAGCCCAAGTCTTAATAATAAATAGCTCCCCAGAATTAAGCAAATTGACCCCTGGTAATGTGTTAATCCTAGTGACAAGTTTCTCCGAGCATGTTCAAGAATGTCAGTACTTCAAACTGCTGATCGAAAAGAATACTTAAAAAGTATACTTTAGAAAAAAAATCTTGTCCAAAAGTAACAATCAGGACAGCCCTCTGATCTCATGTCATCTTTTCTTTTATATATATATAATACATTTATATATATAATATATATGTAAATTAACAGATGTAAGACCTTGGGATTTGTAAGTCAAAGAGTTAACTAGTATTCAGAAATTTTAAAAACATGACAATGTGAATGATGAATTGTCAAGAAAAATCGTTTTCCTTTAGTAGCAGGACATACCAGAGGGCCTATCATGTTTTGGACCTACTGTCAACTAACAATGAATCATCCAAAACCTATGTTTTGAAATACAGGTCCAAAAGATACTCATTTAAACCTTCAACACATTCCCTCCTCTTCCAGAGCGTACATCCAGGGGTATGGGGTGAGGGTGGGGGTGGATCTGCCCAATCAGGAAAGTTATAGAAGTCCAACGTAGACAGTTTTTAGTGTTGGCAAACTCTTCAAACACAGGAGCTAATTCTCCACGTTTTATTATGTGCCACTGAAGAGTTAGGAGCACAAAAAAGAGCTTCTTGCAAACTAGCAAAAGCAAAACCAAAAATATACTATAAGCAGAACTCAGTCTACACTAACAAGGAAATGCTTGAAAAGGTGTGAACTAAAAAATAAAAATGTTAATATAAAGTCACTTACCTGGATACCAAAAAGAAAAGTGGTCAGTAAAAATAAGATTTGTCGCTTTGATGTTACTATTTGCCAAGCTATCACAAAGGACTACATTTGGTTACAATGTTGTTGGGTTGTTTTTTTTTTTTTTTACTTTTTAAAACTTACTACCTTCAAGAGATTTTAATACCATCCACCCTTCCCTCCAGTCCCCTTAGCCCAGAAAGGTGAGGAGAAACATTCTGGCAATAAACTGTTTCAATCATCCCACATTTTCCTATACAAAAGCCAGTCTTTTTTTTTTTTCTATTTATAAATGTACTTCTTAAATCCGAAAACATGAAAAACGGGGTTACACCTGTGATTTGTCAGGGAATAGGCTCAATCTCAGAAATGCGCCTTAACCTGAGATCCCTAAAGATGAGGTCTCCGATAATCCAAGGCCAAACAGAATATATGTGCACACTTTGGCCAGGAATGGGATAATAGGGCAAGAAAGAGAAAAAATTGTGGCAATGGGTTCAGAGGTGGTCGGGTGCCAGGCGTGGCCACGAGCACAGACCAAGGCAACTAGGAAAGGGTAGGGCTCTGGGAAGTAGTTGCAGACAGCCACAGAGCCATGGGACAGGACAGGAAGGAGAAGCCGGCCGCAGCCAGTACAAGGCAGGCGGCAGGGCGCAGAGCTTCCACATGGCCCCTAGGCCCGGCTCCCCAACCCCCACCCTTGCTGAACACGCAGCGCCATGCAACCTAACTTCCCTTCCCTCCCTCTTTCTCCCTCCTGCTGCACCGCCGCCCTCAGGCCGCTTGGCGATTGGACAGCGATAGACCCGGCGCGCCTCGCCATTGGCCAGACGCGGGGCCCGGGGCGGGACACACCCACCGGCTTCCCGATGGCGGGGTTAGGTTGGGCCGGGTGGGGGGGGGAAGGGGGACGAGATGGGGCGGGGTGGGTTCCTGAGGCCTGGGCCTCCAGGAGGGCGGGAAGGCCCGCACGCAGGGATGGGGACGCGGCGGGATGGGGCGCGGCGGTGCAGCACGCACCAGATTCTCCACAGCCGCACGCTCAAGGAACTTCTGCGCCGCTTCCAGCTCCAGCCGATCTGCCAGGAGAAATGGGGGAGAGGCGGCGGGGTCAGAGGGGCCACCCCCTCCCCCACCCCAGTCACCTCATCCCGACCCCCGGCCCCCTAGTCTTACCCGGAGACACGGTCTTCTCGAGGATGGTTATGAGCTCCATGGCGGAGGTGACGGCGGCGGGGACTCCTCCCAAGACGACGGCCCGGCCTCTCGGGCGGCGGCTCCAACTGGGGATGGGGGTTGGGGGTCGGGTGGGAAGGGAGGGTGGGGTGGGGGGTGGGGGTCACCACAAGCCCATTCACCGGCTGCCTCTGGGCAGGCGCTCGGGCTCCCCTTCCTCCCCTTTCTCCTTCCTTCCGCCCTCCTAATGTGCTAGGCGGCAGCAGCTGCTCCTTTGGCGGCGGGGGAGGGACCCCGGGGGCAGCTCAGAGCGCGGCTGGTGCTCAGGCGGCGGAGGGAGAAAGGAAGGGCGGCAGTAAGTGAGAGGCGGATCGCAGGGAGGGAGAGAGAGTGAGGGAGGGAGGCGGAGGGATATTCCTGCCGGACCTCTCCGCGGCGGCACCGCGCTGCACAGCGATTGGCTACTGCCGGGCCACGCGGAATCCCTAATTGGCCAGAAGGCTAGCGTTGAAGGGCCGCCGCGCGCCCATTGGCCTGCGGGCTTCAAGGCCCGGTTGAATGGGCGGGCAGCGGAATGGGGATTGCTTATTGGACGAGGGGAGGAACCCTGAGGTGGGGCAGGTAGGAGCGTGCCGCTGATTGGGCAGGCCTGGTAAAGGCCTTCGGCCTCAGACAGGCGGTGCGCGGGGAGGAGGGTGGGCGGAAGGTAAGGCTCCGAGCGCGCCGGATTGGCTGGGATACTGGACGTTGATAGGACGGGGCGCCGGGAGAACTGAGGAGAGGAGTTCGGGGTCGCCGCGCTTAAAGGCGGGAGGCGCCCGGGCTCTTAAGAGTCTAGCGCAGAGCACGACGGGACGCCTCCGGGGTGGGGCGGAGCTGCGCGCGACTGGTTCGGACTGCGCTCTCCGGAGAGCGGTCACTCGCAGTCTGTACGTGAAGTGCGGCTTTCGCGGGCCTCGGAGGGGGCGGGGAGGGGGACCGTTAAAAGTCCTGCGCCGCGCCCACAGGAAGCTGCTGTAATGGCGAGGTCGGCTTGCTGCCGGGCTCTGCTGAGCCGGACCGTGAGAACCACGTGGTTCACCTTCCAACGTGCGAATTTGGAAACTGAAGCCCAGAGAGAGCATGGAGCGTGTCCAAGGTCACACAGCCGATTACAGACTCGGTCAGAGCCGGGTTCAGGCGCGCTTAATCTCCCTTGGAGCCCCCGTCGGGGCCCTGTGCCGTTGACAGATTCGCGGAGGCGCGTCCTTAGACCACTCAACAGTTGCCGTAAACCTTTGGTATTCAGACTTAACTTACAAGACGTGTAAAGGACGTGTGCATTGCCGGGGTGTAGCGACACACCTGCCATCTCAGTATCCCGAAGCCTGAACAGATGTTGTTTCAAAAAACAAAACAAAATATGTTGCATATTGTTGCTTCACATTCCCTTCCCCTCGCTTGGGTACCTTGATCGTGGGGATTGGGAGCATGTGGGTCCAGGTAGCATGTCAATTTTATTACCTATTTTTGACGTGTAAAGAAATTGCCTGCCGGGCAGTGGTGGCGCAGGCCTGTAATCCCAGCACTTGGGAGGCAGGGGCAGGCGGATTTCTGAGTTCGAGGCCAGCCTGGTCTACAGAGTGAGTTCCAGGACAGCCAGGACTACACAGAGAAACCCTGTCTCAAAAAAAAAAGAAAGAAAAGAAATTGCCCTACACTAGCCATACTTTGGGAACTTGGGGGATTTAGTGTCCTCTGGAACACTTACAGTCTTAGCTAGCTACATTGTGTTTTTTATTGTATGTATCTTTTGTATGTAGTGTCTTTTTTTCAATGGCTTCATATATACGTATAGTACATTCTGAATATTTTCACCTCTTAACTGGTTTTAAGAAAAGTTTTTGTCTAGTCAGGCGTGATTTTTAGTTTACGTGTGATTTGTTTGTTAGTTTGGGTTGTTTTCCCACACGCACACACACACACACACCTGCCCACAAGGGTGAGTGGGGAGAGGGGGTTCTCTGTGTAGCCCTGGCTGTCCTGGAAATCATTCTGTAGATCAGACTAGCCTCAAACTCAGATTTCCCTCTGCGTCCCCAATACTGGTGTGTTTTGTTTTGTTTGGAAACCCTGTCTTGAAAACCAAAAAGGGTGTCTCCTGCAGCTGTGGCTGCACAGAGAAACCCTGTCTGGAAAAAAAAACAAAAAAAGAACCCATGCTGCCTTTTCTTCACTATGTAAGCATGTGCATGCACCTACTCACAGATGCATGCTGGTCCTGTGCCACCATAACTTTATTTTTTGTGGGAGGTAAGGTTTGGGACAGGGTTTCTCTGTAGCACTGGCTGTCCTGGAACTCACTTTGTAGACCAGGCTGGCTTCAAACTCAGAAATCCCCCTGCCTCTGCATCCCAACATAACTTTGATTCTTTTTTTTTTTTTTTAAAGATTTATTTATTTGCCGGGCGTGGTGGCGCACGCCTGTAATCCCAGCACTTGGGAGGCAGAGGCAGGCGGATTTCTGAGTTCGAGGCCAGCCTGGTCTACAGAGTGAGTTCCAGGACAGCCAGCACTACACAGAGAAACCCTGTCTCGAAAACACCAAAAAAAAAAAAAACAAAAAAACAAACAAACAAAAAAAAAGATTTATTTATTTTATGTATGTGAGTACACTGTCTCTGTCTACCAGAAGAGATTATTTGATCCCATTACAGATGGTTGTGAGCCACCATGTGGGTGCTGGGAATTGAATTCAGGACCTCTGGAAGAGCAGTCAGTGCTCTTAACCACTGAGCCATCTCTCCAGCCCCATAACTTTGGTTCTTAAGACCAAAGGCAGTTTTACCTCTATAGAAACTTGAAGTTTTGCCCACCATTCCTCATACAATATTTTACCTAGGATTTCCTCTGGCTTACCAGCTCCCTTACAACAGCTTTTTGCTATATCAACTAGGAGGACTGCTCCGTATGTATGGCTTTAAGTCAAAGACAGGGAAGCTGGAAATGTAGAACAAAGGATTTGCTTGGTGCATCAGCTAGAATTCCTCTAGTTTTATCTGGCCACAGGGCTGGGTTCCTGAGAGGTAGATATGCAAAGATCCGGGAAAGTTCAAGGTCATCTTGGGCTGATCTGAGTTACAGGAAACCCTGTCTCCAAGGTAGGGACTGGAGAGAGGTCTCAGTGGGTAAGAGCACCGATTACTTTTCCAGAGGTCCTGGGTTCATTTTCCAGCACACACATGATAATTTACTTCCTTCTTCCAGGGAATCCTATGCCCTCTTCCAGCCATTTTAAAATAAGACTTAGTGACATGACATCCCTGAGAATCCTGTCATTTTCTTGCAGAAAACAAACTGCTTTCCTGCAGTTAGCTAGCCCACCTCTGCCACAGCATCAGTCTACAGGACCAGTCAGAGGGCATGCGATGGCCAAAGGATACTAGTGTAGCAATAAAGCTGCTATCAAGCAGCACAACCTTAGTGAAACCAAATTGGATTGGATTTTTCTTGTTACGCTAAAGTTACTGTTGCTGATGTCTAGTTCCTATTAAAGGCATTCCCAAGATACCACATTTGCCACAGCTTTAATTGTTGAGCACAGATATCAGAAATGCCTGCTTGAGTTCACGTTCTCAGCACTCCATAGTCTGTGAGATATACTTTAGTCAAATGGGGCTAACAGGGCTGGGGATGTACCTTAGCAAGCAGCACTGTCCCAGCAGGGAAAGTGTTACATCCCTTGGAACTAGAGTCACAGATAGTTGCAAGCCATCATGTGTGTTCTGGGGATTGAACCTCTGCCCTCTAAAAAGAATACCAAGTGAGCTTAACTACGAAGCCATCTCTCCAGCCTGTGATTCTTAGTCTTACTCTGAAGCACCAGTTGATGGGGATGAATACGGCCTAACCCTTGGTATCTGTGAAATGGAAGAAATTTGTTCCCCTGGAAAGCCCCCCCAAAACAGACACCTCTGCATGGAGGGGTATAGCAGTACTGGTGCTAAACCCTGGATTCTGTGAAAGAAAGCACTCACTGTACTCCCATCCAGTCCTCCAGGAGCCCACAGCAAAGTGACTGAGCAGCACTCACTGTCAAGTCTCGGTGCCGCAAAAGGACATCCAAGGACTGCCTGCCTGTCTAGATGAACCTTTACATACAGCATTTCTCCCAAGAAATGTAGGACCTGGAGAGCATTCACAGAGAAGCAGGGAAGAGATGCTTTTCTGTCTTCAGCTCTCAGAAGCAGAGACCTGACTTCAAAAACAAAGCACTTCTCCAAGAACTGGAGAGGTGACTTAGCAGTTAACACTGTTGGGGAAAGTAAAAAAAAAAAAAAAAAAGCCGGGAGGTCATGGCGCATGCCTGTAATCCCAGCACTGCGGGGGGCAGAGGCAGGCGGATTTCTGAGTTCAAGGCCAGCCTGGTCTACAGAGTGAGTTCCAGGACAGCCAGGGCTATACTGAGAAACCCTGTCTCGGAAAATAAATAAATAAATAAATAAATAAATAAATAAATAAATAAAAGAACACTGACTTGCAGAGGATTTGAGTTTGATTTCCAGCATGCACAAATACATACGTACAGGCAACTACCCATCCACTTGGAATAGAACCCAAAGCACTTCTCCAGCCTCACCTCTTGCCTTCACTCTTGAGGCTGTTTCCTGAGTGACCCCAGAACCTTGACTCGCTGCATCCTTTTAATTACCACCTGGCGGGTCCCTTTCTATCACTCCATGCTCCAGATGTCAGCCCATATGCTGGACTAGCTGACCCCCTATCTTCTCCACTTCCGATCTTCCCACAAGAGCCCTGGGATTACAGTCAGTCATGCTATCTGACTCCTATTAGGTCCTGGAGATCTGGCTAGGATCGTCATGGTAATGCTACAAACACTTTTACGCACCTAGTCCTTCCAAATATATTTAAAATGCATGGAGACTTAAGGAGTCATCAAGTCTATTAATGTAGTTGAATGTACCAATTAAGGATACAGTATTGAGGGAGAGAGAGGGTTGAGAAAATTCTAAGCAAGGAGAGGCTGGGAAGTGTGGGAGGTACCTTGATACACATTCCTGTGGGCTAAGGTGAATGATGGAGAGAGGGCAGACCCGAGTTATAAGGCATCTTTGACAAATCATCTCTTTTTGTGAGTCACAGGAATGTGCTGCATGTTGAATCATGTCTTTTATCCATTTAGTACGTTGAAAACCTACTGTGTGCCACACGCTGTTTTACGCAGTGAGGCACATGATCTTTGCCTTACAGAACTTGTCATTGAGGAAGCACTTCCGCCACTGACTCCGTCATGAGGTGACTTAGAATCAAGGGGGTCTGTGGTAAATTGAATATTGGAGAGCTTTGCAAATAGGAGATTGCTCAGGAGGCAGAAGCAGGACATTGGATTTGGAAGCCCCATTTGGTGCACAAGGGTAATCCCAGAATTTGGTAGCTGAATGCAGAAGGATTATTGTAAATTCAAGGCCAATCTGGACGATATAGTGTGTTTGGAGTCAGCCTGGGCTGTAGAATGAGACTGTCCCCTTTCCCTCCCACACACCCACATAAAAAGAAGCTGAGGTGATGACTTGGTTGGTAGAGTGCTTGCTGTAAAAGCTATACTTTGAAGTCAATCTCAACATGCATGTCAAATGGCCAGGAGCATCAGTGAATCCATAATCTCACCTGAGGACCTAGAGGCAGGGGATTTCCAGGAGCCCAATTTGAGTAAGAAACACTGTATCAAAAAAAAAAAAAAAAAAAAAAAAAAAAAAACAAGCCTGGCGGTGGTGGCGCATGCCTTTAATCCCAGCACTTGGGAGGCAGAGGCAGGCTGATTTCTGAGTTCGAGGCCAGCCTGGTCTACAGAGTGAGTTCCAGGACAGCCAGGACTACACAGAGAAACCCTGTCTCGAAAAACAAAAACAAAAACAAAACAAAAAAACAAAACTGGAGAGTTGGGTGGAGGTGGCACATGCCTGTAATCCCAGCACTCTGGGAGGCAGAGAAAGGCAGATTTGTGAGTTTGACGCCAGCCTGGTCTACAGAGTGAGTTCCAGGACAGCCAGGGCTACACAGAGAAACCCTGTCTCGAAAAATACAAACAAACAAACAAAAAAACTGGAGAGATGGCTCAGCAGTTAAGAGCACTGACTGCTCTTCCAGTCACAGCAACCACATGGTGGCTCACAACCACCTGTAATGGGATCTGAAGGCCTCTTCTGGTGTGCCAGAAGACTGCTACAGTGTACTCATATATAATAAATCTTTAAAAACAACAACGAAAAAGAGTTGAGGCTGGGCGGTGGTGGTGGTGCACTCCTGTAATCCCAGCACTCTGGGAGGCAGAGGCAGGCGGATTTCTGAGTTCGAGGCCAGCCTGGTCTACAAAGTTAGTTCCAGGACATGTAGAGCTATATAGAGAAACCCTGTTTCGAAAAAAACAAAACAAACAAACAAAAACATAACAAAAAGAGTTGAAAAGGCTGGACTGGTTAGCCTGGCAGTGGTGGCGCACGCCTTTAACCCTAGCATTTCGGAGGCAGAGGCAGGCAGATTTCTGAGTTCGAAGCCAGCCTGGTCTACATAGTTGAGTTCCAGGACAGCTGAGGCTACACAGAGAAACCCTGTCTCGAAAAACCAAAAAAAAGAAAGAAAAGGC
Source organism: Apodemus agrarius (assembly GCA_964023405.1). Classification (NCBI taxonomy): domain Eukaryota; kingdom Metazoa; phylum Chordata; class Mammalia; order Rodentia; family Muridae; genus Apodemus; species Apodemus agrarius. Next base: position 83,650,750 of record OZ030015.1, read on the forward strand.
TGGGCTGGGATGCTGGAGAGATACCTTAGTGTTTCAGGGTGCTGCTGCCCTTGCAGAGGGCCACAATTGGAATTCCAGCACCCATGTTGGGGGTCTCTCAACTGCCTGTATCTCTAACTCAAGGGAACCTGATGATCTCTTCAGGTCTTCACACACAAATGGTACACACTCACAGACAGACATACAAATTTTTAAAAATTTAAGCTGGTGACTTGTAGAGGGCTGCAAAGTGCCGCGCCTTAAAGATGGCGCTGATTTCCGCCTTCCTCCCCCCAGGGGGAGAGTGCCTTTGAAACAAACAATTCCTTATTTGGCTTCCTGCGATCAAATGCTGTCCTTCTGCCTTGAAGTAGCCTATTGCTTTGCCCATGTGTCCCTCAGGGATTGGCCAGCCTTTAGGATATAAGAGAGTGCTGGGGTCGAGGTGGGGAGAGACGCATTTGTACAAGGATCCTGAATAAACCACTTGAAGAAGCTTGTCAATAATCCTGAATAAACTGCTCTGAGAAGGACTTGCATTTGTAGTCCCTCAGTTGGACAGATAGGGTTGCAACAGTGACTAATGGAGAAAGACAACCACTGCACACATAAAAGTCAAATCTGGCAGTTGTGGACCACTATGGACCCTGGTCTAGTCTTGATTATTCAAGAAGTTCATGAAAGAGAGTCTTGAGTTCAAGACCAGTATGAGTAACACAGTAAGACACTGTCTCCAAGCACAGAACAAAAAAAAAAAAAAAAAAAAATTAGGGATTATGAATTTTAAAAGGCATTGGGCAGTAGTGGCACATGCCTTTAATCCCAACACTCAGAAGGCAGAGGCAGGCGGATTTCTGAGTTCGAGGCCAGCCTGGTCTACAAAGTGAGTTCCAGGACAGCCAGGGCTACACAGAGAAACCCTGTCTTGGGGGAAAAAAAAAAAAAAAAAGACTACAATAGGGCCTGGTGAGATGGCTCAGTGGTTAAGAGCACCAGCTGCTCTTCCAAAGGTCCTGAGTTCAAATCCCAGCAACCATATGGTGGGCTCATAACCATCTGTAGTGAGATCTGACGCCCTCTTCTGGTGTGTCTGAAGACAGCTACAGTGTACTTACATATAATAAATAAAAATAAATCTTAAAAAAAAAAAGACTACAATAGATCCAGTGTGAGAACTCACTGGGTAAGGATATTTGCCACAAAACCTGACCAGCTAAGTTCCATTCTTGGGACTCATCTGACAGAAATAATAGACTTCTACAAGTTGTCCTTTGACCTACACACACACACATAACATGGCCTCTGTACACACAACCCCCATTCCTCACCCATATAAATAAATGATTTATATTTTTTTACAGAATACTATGAAGGTGTACATTGGAGAGATGGCTCAGCAGTTAAGAGCACTTGTTGCTCTTGCAGAGGACCTGGGTTCAATTTCCAGCACCCACATGATAGCTCATGCCCATCTGTAAATCCATTTCCAAGGGATCTGATGCCCTCTTCTGATCTCCATGGGCACCAGGAACACATGTGATACATATACATATTTGCAGGCAAAACACTCATACACATAAAAAATTTGCAATAAAGTGAACAAGAGGGGCACCCTTCATAAATATATGCAATAAAAGAAAAAATAACTCCCAAAAGCTGAAAAATAAAATTGAGGAACTAAAGAGTTTTACTTGGAGATACCTTGATTTGAACAACAATAAATAACTGCAAATGTAGCTGGGCGTGGTGGTGCACGCCTGTAATCCCAGCACTTGGGAGGCAGAGGCAGGCGGATTTCGAGGCCAGCCTGGACTACAGAGTGAGTTCCAGGACAGCCAGGACTACACAGAGAAACCCTGTCTTGAAAACAAAACAAACAAACAAACAAAAAAAACCCTGCAAATGTACCAGTAGAAGACCAAGGACATGGGTCTGTGGGTGACTGCCGGCTGTGCAGCCATGAGGATCTGTACTCAGATTCCAGTTTAGGGGTCTTTTTCATCCTCTGGAAATCTGTAATCCCAGGTGGTTTCCGACTGTTCTGTCAAGGATTGCTTTCGTTTCTTCACACTTCTCTGCCAGTCTCTGAATATTAGACCTACTATGCTTACCTTTCTCCCCCTTGGTGTTTGGACAGGCTCTCCCTGAGTTTCCTTTTTCAGATTCAGGTAGAGACCGTGAATACCATGTAAAAGCTGAGCAGGACAGAGCAGAGGTATAGGGAGATCTCTGGAGATTTCCAGCCTGACTAGCGTCATCTAGTCTAGCTGAAGCAGAAAGCTTTGCTTCAGCTCTCTCACTAGAGAACCTGTCTCAAAAAATGAGGTGGAGACAAAATTAAGGAAGACATCTTGACATAGAACCTGGGCCTCCACTCGTGCATTCATGGGTAAGCATACCTTCATTGACACAACACACGCGCTGGAGCACACCCCCACACAAGGGTTGTGATGAGCTAGATTCGGTGGCATGTGATGAACCCCAGCACTCGGGAGCTGAGAAGGAGGTTCACCGAGAGACTGGCGGAGCAGAGTGAAGGAAGGAAAGCAATCCTTGACAGAACAGTCGGAGAAACCACCCGGGATTACAGGTTTCCAGAGGATGAAAGAGACCCAAAAGCGGTAAGCAACATCATGACATTTCTGAGCCACGTGGATCCCAAAGTGCAGAGGAACGAAGAAGCCGGTCAAAGGAACGACCTCAGCACAGGCACCATTCCAGCTGGAAGGTCATGGAGAGAGACTTTATTGACAGAGAACCTCTCCTGACCCGCTGTGCCAATGATCATGGCCTGTCATCATCGTATATAGTAGACAATACCGATCCTGGTGAGTAAGCACATTTACAGACTTATGATATTAAAACACAAAACTTTGGCCGGGCGGTGGTGGCGCACGCCTGTAATCCCAGCACTTGGGAGGCAGAGGCAGGCAGATTTCTGAGTTCGAGGCCAGCCTGGTCTACAGAGTGAGTTCCAGGACAGCCAGGGCTACACAGAGAAACCCTGTCTCAAAAACCAAAAAAATAAAAAATAAAAAAAAAATAAAAACACAAAACTTTGTTTTGTTTTGTTTTGTTTTGTTTGTTTGTTTTTTGGTTTTTTGTTTTGTTTTGTTTTGTTTTTTGGTTTTTTGGTTTTTGTTTTCCGAGACAGGGTTTCTCTATGTAGCCCTGGCTGTCCTGGAACTCACTCTGTAGACCAGGCTGGCCTCGAACTCAGAAATCCGCTTGCCTCTGCCTCCCGAGTGCTGGGATTATAGGCATGCGCCACCACCACCCGCAACACAAAACTTTTTTACACCCTATCTATGCACTGTTTCTCAGAAGCCAAGTGGGAGGCATGACACTTTGTTTGTTTGTTTTGTTTTTTGAGACAGGGTTTCTCTGTGTAGCCCTGGCTGTCCTGGAACTCTGTAGACCAGGCTGGCCTTGAACTCAGAAATCCACCTGCCTCTGCCTCCGGAGTGCTGGGATTACAGGCCTGCGCCACCACTGCCCAGCTGACATGACACTTTAAACCAGAAAATAAAGTAAAACAGAAAGGGCCAGACGGTGGTGGCGAACGCCTTTAATCTCAGCACTTGGGAGGCAGAGGCAGGCACATCTCTGAGTTCGAGGCCAGCCTGGTCTATAGAGTGAGTTCCAGGATAGCCAGGGCTACACAGAGAAACCCTGTCTCGAAAAACCAAAAAAAAAAAAAAAAAAAAAAAAAAAAAGAAGAAGAAGAAGAAGAAAGGCAGGCAGACACTAACAGCAGCATTAGGCAGAAATAGGATTATCAGTTTGAACCTGAACCTGCCTGGTCTACAGGCCTGGGCTACATAGTAGCTTAGGTTACAAAGAGATCCTTTTGAGCAAAAACAAAACCATGATTTAAAAGAAGAGACAGACCTGTGGTCTAGGAAGTAGGATTTATGGGCCAGAATACAGGTCTCCAAGATAACAATGAAGGAAAGTCCCCAGGGTAATAACTTGCCAGACCGAGGTTTAGAGAGCAGGTCAGGACAGGAATGACGTGCCGAAGCCAGGACAGCCAATTGGAGAAAGGTGCTTGCTGCCCAGTCAGTCTGGGCTCCATCCCTGGAACCTACATAGAACGAACCAGTTTCCTCAGTGCTCCCTGAGGCCCATAAATACACGAGTAAAGAAATTTAATAATAAAAAGAAGATAACATGGCATACACTTGACAGTGAATGAGAGAACAGAGCATGACTGTCCTGGAACTTACTCTGTCCACCAGGCTGGTCTTGAAGTCAAAAACCTGTCTACCACAGTCTTCCAAGCGCTAGGATTAAAGGTGTGCGTCACTACTGCCCAACAGGCAAGAACTTTTTTTTTTTTTTTTTTTTGGTTTTTCGAGACAGGGTTTCTCTGTGTAGTACTGGCTGTCCTGGAACTCACTCTGTAGACCAGGCTGGCCTCGAACCCGGAAATCTGCCTGCCTCTGCCTCCCAGAGTGCTGGGATTACAGGCGTGCGCCACCACCGCCCGGCTAGGCAAGAACTTTTAATCTCAGCACTTGGGAGGCAGAAGCAGGAGGATTTCTGTGAATTCAAGGCCAGCCTGGTCTTGCTATGAGCAAGTTGCAGGCCAATCAAGACTTTATAATAAGATCCTGTCTCAAACAGAAAAAACCTAGTAAAGAAACAACATAATCAGAGACTAAGCCGTCCAGCCGAGGGTAACTTGTTCAAAGACAACTGTGAAAACAGTCTGCTGACTCCCACCCTGGCATGAATGCACTAGTCCTTTGCAGACCAAATATCTGCCTCCCCTCCAATTGTGCTGACTGTTCCAGCTGGCGCTTCTTTCTCTTTTTTTCTTTTTTCTTTTCTTCTTTCTTTCTCTCTCTCTCTCTCTCTCTCTCTCTCTCTCTTTGAGACAGGGTTTCTCTGTGTAGTCCTGGCTGTCATGAATCTCACTCTGTAGACCAGGCTGGCCACGAACTCAGAAATCTGCCTGCCTCTGCCTCCCAATGGCGCTTTTCTTTCTTTCTTTCTTTCTTTCTTTCTTTCTTTCTTTTTTTCTTTTCTTTTCTTTTTTTTTTTTTTGATTTGGTTTTTTTTTTCGAGACAGGGTTTCTCTGTATAACCCTGGCTGTCCTGGAACTCACTCTGTAGACCAGGCTGGCCTCGAACTCAGAAATCTGCCTGCTTCTGCCTCCCCAGTGCTGGGATTACAGGTGTGCGCCACCACCGCCCTGCTAGGCGCTGCTTTGTCTCATGTATCCTGGGTTTCTTTTCACTGACTAGGAATCGAGTAATTGGAATTCATTTAGTAAATGAACATGTTCAATACTTAGGCTAGCCTGTCAGTAATGGTGTGGTGGCGCATGCCTGTGACCTCAGCTACTCAGGGAGGCTGATCACTTGAGCCAAAAAAGTCAAGAACTGCCTGGGCAACATATGTCAGAAATGTAAAAGTACGCTGAATGTGGTAGCATATGCCTAGGACCCCAACACTGAGGCAGGAGAAATGTTGAGTGTGAAGCCAGCCCCCCAATGCTCTACACAGAAGGACACAGCCAACCAGGCTACACAGTGAGACCCTGTCTCAAAAAAAATAGAAAAAAATAGTGAGCTGAGATTGCTCAGTGGTTAAGAGCACCTGCTGCTCCTGAGGATGAGTAGAGTTTGCTTCAGATTCCTGTAACTCCTGCTCCAGGAAATGACACCGTCTTCTGATCTCCTCAGGGACCTGTGGTTTCTGTACATACATAAATAAAAGTAAAAGACAGCTTAAAAAACCTTGCCCGGCGTGGTGGCACATGCCTGTAGTCCCGGCACTCTGGGAGGCAGAGGCAGGTGGATTTCTGAGTTCGAGGCCAGCCTGGTCTACAGAGTGAGTTCCAGGACAGCCAGGACTACACAGAGAAACCCTGTCTTGAAAAACCAACCAACCAACCAAACAAACCTTGGGTTTGAAGACAACAGCATTTTGGAAGGGCTGACTATGCAGCTCAGTTGTAGTGTACTTGCCTAGGATACCAAGGCCCCAGGTTAACCCCCAATAGCACAAAAAAAGGCGCCATATAGGTCAAAGGGGGTGTGTGCAGATTTGCGGCCTCTGCTGTGTAGGGCCTTTCCACAGTCAGTGGCCAGGGGCAGGGCACCTGGGTGTGCTTCTTTTCCTCAGAGCTGGGAGGAAGCTGCAGAGACAGGGCCTGCAGATGTCAGCATCTGTGGATGAACACTGAAATGGCCCCGAATGAACACTAAGCTCCACACAGTAGGATAGAAGCTCTGGTCTTCAGGGTGAGCCAAGTCCCAGATCTCTCAGACTTGACCAGTTAAATGTACTTTCTGAGCCATTCTAAGTATCGACTCACAAAACATTGTCTTTTCCGTAAGATGTCACACTAATGGGCATGAGGCTGCATGGACAGGGGACGTGTTTGGAGGACTGGAACATTTTGGAATGATGGCAACCTCTGTTAGCTGGTAGATGTTAGGAACAAGCGTTGGCTGGAAGAAACCAGGAAGACCGTGTGCTCTGCTGGGTCCGCCCCACTGAGTTATGGAAGAGAAGGGAAGTTGAGCGGTTCTGGGAGCCCTGCTGCAGAACCAACCGTGAGAAACGCACATTGCCATAAATGGTCGGATCCTGCTCAGAGCAGCTGAGCTCACCCGCGGCCTTCTGGACCTCACACTGGAAGTTTCACATGGGGCAGTGTGTTTCCAGCCTTTCCATCAGATTCCTGGAGGAGCAGCCGGTCATTAGAGCGTCCCATTGGCAGGAGATGTGAACTCCTTGGGTGCTGCTCCTTTAGACAGCAACGTCACTACTAGTGATTATGGTAGAAGTGTTGCTAGAGTGCTTTATTTTTCAATGAAAAATTATTAATTTTGTTTGGTTTTGATTTTTCGAGACAGGGTTTCTCTGTGTAGCCCTGGCTGTCCTGGAACTCACTCTATAGGCCAGGCTGGGCTCGAACTCAGAAATCCACCTACCTCTGAAAAATTATTTTATTTCTTTCCGTGTATGGGTGTTTCTGCCTGCATGTAGTCTGTACCATGTACACGCAGTGCCCCTATAGGCCAGAAGAGGGCGCTGATTCCCTGAACTGGAGTTTTGCCTGCTTGGGTGCTGGGAATCAAACTCTTAGCTGCTCAGCCACCTTTCCAGCCTGTTTGGCAGATCTTTCGGGCCTCGACTTAGCATCCCATCTTCCAGAGGACTTTCCTGAGCATTTCGGATCCCCAGGGACACTCTCAATCGTATGGCGCCTCGTGCTTCCCATTCCAGATGGTGGGTGGCGTGGATCAGTGGCAGAGCTCTTGCCTGGCACGCCCCACACCGAGCAGAAGAGCGCTCACAGGCTGCCCTCTGTCCACGCTAACTCCACAGCCCCAGGCAGGCAGAGGCCATGTCTGCCGTGTTTGACATTCTTCTTCACTAGCGGAGGCTTGGTGGAGTCACTGTCTGCTATCCACACCCCAGGGCTAGAAACTAAGACATTCCAGGCAGTGCTTTGAACACTGCCTTCCCGGTCAACGTGGTGGGGAACTTTTCTGACACAGTTTCAGTGACCATGATATTTGGATTTTTTTTATTTTTATTTTATTTTTATTTTTATTTTTATTTTTATTTATTTATTTATTTTTTTTTTTGAGACAGGGTTTCTCTGTGTAGTCCTGGCTGTCCTGGAACTCACTCTGTAGACCAGGCTGGCCTCGAACTCAGAAATCCACCTGCCTCTGCCTCCCAAGTGCTGGGATTAAAGGCGTGCGCCACCACCACCCGGCTGGATTTTTTTTAAAAAAATTTATTCATGTGTGGCTCACATGTGCATTCGAGTGTGTGCATGCCTGTGTGCATATGCACATCTGTGTATTTATGTATACCATATGCATGCAGGTCGCCCTCAGAGGCCAGGAAAGGACGTTGGATCCCCTGGAAATGGAGTTGCTGGTAGTTCATTCCTATGGGTGTGTACTGGAAACTGAACGTAGGCCCTCTGCAAGCGCAGCATGTGCTGTTGGCTGCTTTCTCCAGCCTCCGCATCAATAGCCAGTACTTCCTGTGTAGACCAGGCTGGCCCTAAACTCACAGAGATCCACTTGCCTCCCCCAAGTGCTAGGATTAACCGAGGTCTTTTAATCAGTGACTGAAAGGTCACACCACAGCAAACGGCATGCTGTGAGATCGCACGGTGCCATCCTGTCCTAGCATGGAAAAGGCCAGCGTCATCTGCACTAGATTCCTCCTTCTGCAATGCTCACAGGCCAGCAAGAAACTGTGACCAGCACACATAAGGCGTGGTCGAGGATGGACCACAAAGGGCAAGCACCCACGTTGCCAGGAGTCATGGTGTATGCTTTTAATCCCAGCACTCAGGAGGCAGAGGCAGGGAGATGTCCAAGAGTTCAAGGCCAGCCTGGGCTACATAGAGAAATCCTGTCTCGAAAAACCAAAAAAAAAAAAAAAAAAAACAAAAAAACCAACAACAACAACAATAATCAAGCGCTTTCCACATTATACCTACCTGAGGTCCTCCCTGTGCTGTGTTCCCCTCACCCCCATCTCTCATGCTGAAACGGAAATCAGGAAGTTGCACATGACGACCAGTGAGCACTGGTATTGTGTCCCGCATTGAGCCAGAGAGCACGTGCTTCCGGGAGCCGCAGTCTCTGCAGTCTGGGATTCTGAAAACGGGTTGTAGTGATTTTCTTAGCTGGCTGCATCTCTCCCTGCAAAAATCGTTGTAAACCGTATCCCTACATAGCTTCATAATCCAGTTAGTGGGGACGTGAGCCAGACACTGTAGCTGAGGATTTTGTGGACACTGGGGGCAGCGGGGGAGGTAAGAGGGGAGTAGTCAGTCTACACAGTGTGAAACTGTGAAACTTTAATCAATGGAACTGCACGCTCAGGCAGCATTGGAAGAGCTGGTCTCAGTTATGGTATAGTTGGTATGTCTCCAACGACAAGGACACTGACAGGAACCACTTAGAACCAATGAAGCAAGATGCGTTTGTTACACCTCATTTGTCAGGATGGGAATTACACCAAGCTGACACCTAACCCCGGAACCGGGACGGCAGGCTGCAACACATGACCAGCGACTCAGTGGAGGCAGTGCGCCTCTCCAGGTGTGTCTGCCACGCACACCACTGTGGGTAGCATGTGAGGAGCTGGGGCCACCAAAGGTGGCAAGGTGTGGCATACCAGACTGCACAGGGGACAGGAAAAGGGGGCACAGCCTATCTCTATCCCTAAACACTTGACATGTTTAAACTAGCGCGGACAAGAATAACCAGGATGGACATGAGGGGACTGCACGTGATCCTAGGACTTGGGAGGAAGACAAAGAAGAATGAGGAGTTCTAGGCCAGTCTGGCTGTCTTGGCTACATAAGTACCTGTTCTACAAAAAGGGAGGGAGGGAGGGAGGGAGGGAGGGAGGGAGGGAGGGAGGGAGGGAGGGAGGGAGGGAGGGAGAAAGGAGAAAAAGAAAGACAAAGGGCGGGAAGAATATTTTCTAAATTTACCTGTTAAACAAGGCTGTTCCATGAACACCTTTAATCCCAGCACTTCGGAGGCAGAGGCAGGCAGATCCAGTTCCAGGATAGCCAGGGCTACACAGAGAACAGATGTTTCAAAGGGGAAAATAACTCAAACAAACCAAAACTGTTCCTGAGAGCTGGGCTTACTAAAGAAATTCTCCCTCGGGCTGGAGAGATGGCTCAGCGGTTGAGAGCACTGACTGCTCTTCCAGAGGTCCTGAGTTCAAATGCCAGCAACCACATGGTGGTTCACAACCACCTGTGATGGGATCCGATGCCCTCTTCTGGTGTGTCTGACAGCTACAGTGTGCTCATCATATACATTAAATAAATAAATCTTTAAAAAGAAAAAGAAATTCTCCCTTTGTCATTCTGTCCCTCCCTCCCTCTCCACCTCCATCCCTCCCAGGCTTTGCCTGAGATTGCACCCAAGTCCTTATGCATGCTAGGCAAGTACTTTACCACTGAGTTCTATCTCCTCTCTCATTCCCTCATCGTGAGAAAAGTACATAGCTCAGTCTAGCCTGAAATAGACTCATCCTGTCTCTATATTCCAAAGCTAGAGATTACTGGAGTGCACTGCCTTCACCCTCCCCCCACCCCCATCCCTCCAACCTCTCCCCCAAATCCCATCTTTTGGAGACTGAGTCTTGGGTTCTACAAGGATGAAGCTGAAGTTTTAATCTTCTCCACCGCTCTCCAGGTTGTTGGGATTTAAACATGTGTCAACACACCATTTATGGGGTATTAGGGACTGAACTCAAGACTGTGAAAGGCTTCCATGCCTAGCTCGTGTCAATTTTCTACCACCAAGCCCTGTCTCACAGTTCAAACAGAAAGGCGTTTTGAACGGGCAGCTGTTAGTTTAATACAATGTTTCCAGATGAACTGTTAAAGGAGCTAAGGAAGGAAAAACAGTTATGGAACAATTTTCTATCATACATGAAAAATACATTTAGAAGCCGGGCAGTGGCGGCGCACGCCTGTAATCCCAGCACTTGGGAGGCAGAGGCAGGCAGATATCTGAGTTCGAGGACAGCCTGGTCTACAGAGTGAGTTCCAGGACAGCCAGGACTACACAGAGAAACCCTGTCTTGAAAAAAACAAAAACAAAAAACAAAATACATTTAGCGATATCAGGTAGAGAAAAGGGTGGCCTTTTTGAACCTTCTTCAGATTGGGTATGATGTCTTCTTTTCTTGTTTTTTGAGCCTGGTAGTGGTGGCACACCACCCTGGGGCTTGTAGGGCAGTTCGTCAACTGAGATCCCAGAACTTTTAAGTTCAGACTCCATTTTAGAGAACCTGATCTAAGTTTGAACTCCGGTATACTGACAGGCTGGTACTTAGCATTAGTTTGGAAATTGCACCCCAACCTGCGTGATAGTGGTGTGTGTGTGTGTGGGGGGGTGAGGTGGAGGGAGCTAGCTAGAATAGAATAAAGACCCTGCTGTGAGTTGCATCAGATTGGCTCCTGTGTGTGCTTTTGGGGATCACTAACATTTCCCTGGCACAACAAAACCAGTAAGCTCTCAGTAAGAGACAGTCTCAAAATAATAAAAGGGAGCTGGGCATGGTGGCTCTGATCTTTAATCCCAGCACCCAGGAAGCCGAAGCAGGTGGATCTTCTGTGAGTCCGAGGACATTTAATCCACTAGCCGTGCAGTGGTGGCGCAGGCCTGTAATCCCAGCACTTGGGAGGCAGAGGCAGGCAGATTTCTGAGTTCAAGGCCAGCCTGGTCTACAGAGTGAGTTCCAGGACAGCAAGGCTACACAGAGAAACCCTGTCTCGAAAAACAAAAAACAAACAAAACAACAACAACAACAACAACAACAAATAATCTACTTAGCCAGTTCCAGGCCAGCCAGGGCTACACAGTGAGACCCTGTCTCAAAAACAAAACAAAACCAAAAGTGGGGAAAACAATGTAGAAGAGCCAAAATCAGCCTCAGACCCATAAACCTCGCTCTCCAGGAACATGTGCGTGTAGTGCCAAGTTCCAAAGTCCAAAAAGGACTGCACCGTGTTTGTCTCCTAGAGATCTGCAAGCTGAGTTTCTGAGACCTTCCCTATTGGCTCAACATTTACTAGACCAAACTCTTCATCTTCTTATCTCCTTCTTCAAGGAGAGAATGGGTTTATTTTGCGCGTAGTTTGAAGAGAAACAGCTCACAATGAGAGGGACAGCAGAAGTGAGCCGTGGCTGGTCTGCATATCCACAGCAGAAGCAGAAGGAAGCCATCTTGACACAGAGTCTCACTATGTAGGCCTGGCTGCTGGGGGAACTTGCTGTATGGACCTGACTGATCTTGAACTCAGAGATCAGTCTTCCAAGTTCTAGGATTACAGATGAGGGCCACCACACACCTGTGCAATATAAACATCAGATCAGACCGCCACCTCCTGAGTGCTGGGATTAGATATCCACCGTTGTGTCCAAGTTTCCTTTTTAAAAGGCCATCCACTTTTAATTTCAGCTTGACCATGGGATCCCATCTCCCCACTGAGGACTTCAGGTGTGAACCAGGACTTAAAATTTGTTTTTTTGAGACAGGGTCTCACTCTAGCTCTGGATAGTCTGGCAATTCACTATTGTAAACCAGGCTGTTCCAATTTGTGACAATCCTCCTGCCTCAGCTTCCCAATTGCTGAGATAACATATATATATATATAAGACATCAGCTTTATTTGTAAAATTACATGTGTGGACAGCTTTCGGGGCTGCCTTCTAAGAATTTGGCAGGAGTTTGACACAGGGCTAGGACAAGGAAGTAGGCTCCGACAGGAATTTGACCTTGGGCTGGGGCTAGGAAAAGGCTCAGGAAGAACAGAGCAGAGGACTGTGTTCTCGGTATCTTGATGGGTTTTGTAGACACTGAATACAGAAATCTTGGGACCTTAGTGCTTTGTTTGTTCCTTAACTGCTCAGTTTACACCTTAGGGTGACCTTATTCTTTGCATGTACTTAGAACGGTATAGACTGGAAAAGTAAACCCGCTTCAGCCTCAGCACTGGCTGGAGTCATGTTATAAAGTCTTCTAGCTGGGCGGTGGTGGCGCACGCCTTTAATCCCAGCACTTGGGAGGCAGAGGTAGGCAGATTTCTGAGTTCGAGGCCAGCCTGGTCTATAGAGTGAGTTCCAGGACAGTCAGGACTACACAGAGAAACCCTGTCTCAAAAAAAACAAAAAACAGAGCCGGGCGGTGGTGGCGCACGCCTGTAATCCCAGCACTTGGGAGGCAGAGGCAGGTGGATTTCTGAGTTCGAGGCCAGCCTGGTCTACAAAGTGAGTTCCAGGACAGCCAGGGCTACACACACAGAGAAACCCTGTCTCGAAAAAAAAACAAAAAAAAAAAAACAAAAAAAAAAAAAAACAAAACAAAACAAAATTCTAATTGTCTCTTCAATCTCCTCGTTCCCTCCCTTTAGACCCAGTTGACGGAGCTGGCCTGGTCAATTTATTAATTTTTTGTGTGCGAGGAAGGTGCACGTGCCATGGTGCATGTGTGGAGGTCAGAGAACAACTTGCAGTTGGCTTTCTTCTTCCACCTTGTGGGTCCTGGGGTGCTCAGATAGTTGGGTATAAAGCCAGGTGTTTTTACCTGTTGAGCCTTGAACTTGCTTCAGCTTTACTCAGAAGTGCAAATGAACTCACATCAGAAAGATGGGGGGGGGGGCTAGAGATGGCTCAGCAGTTAAGAGCATTGACTGCTCTTCTGAAGGTCCTGAGTTCAAATCCCAGAAACCACAGGGTGGCTCACAACCATTTATAACAAGGTCTGACGCCCTCTTCTGGAGTGTGTGAAGACAGCTATAGTGTACTTACATATAATAAATAAATAAATCTAAAAAAAAAAAAAAAGGAAGAAAGAAGGATAGATAGATAGATAGATAGATAGATAGATAGATAGATGTGGAGAGTCAGGATACAAATAACACAAGAAAGGGGTTAGGGTTGGAATGATGGCTTAGAGGTTGCAACATAAGATAGTCTTGAGAGGGCCAGGTTCAGTTCCCACATGGTTGCTTACAACAGTCTGTTAATTCCAGCTGCAGGGGATTTGATGCTCTCTTCTGACCTCCTTGGATGTCAGGAAGGCATGTGGTATACAAGCATAAATGGAAATAAAAAATAAATAAAAAGTGAGCCATTATACCTCACAATTATTGTAAAAGGGAAAACAACCAACTAAACTAAACTCCAAGCCCACAAAGGGAAACTACAATACAGAGAGTGCAGTACAGTTAGTACAAGCAAAGCCAGCTGATCAGCCCCGTGACGCAGTCAGAGCGGACTTCAACTCCACAAACTGCCAAACTGAGAGTGGAGAATAAGGCTGGAGATGGGAGTGAAGGCTGGGGGAGGAGGCCAGTGCTGAGCACATTGGGATTACAGTACTCAGCAAGGTGTTGTCGGGACACAGAACAACTCACATACAGAATATAACATAAGGTCTCTTTATAAAAGCGAGGGCAGGGGGCTGGAGAGATTGCTCTGCGGTTAAGAGCGGTACTTACATATAATAAAATAGATTTTTAAAAAAAGGTCTTTCTCTATTTGGTTATACTGTGCAACATGCTTATGCTTCTTCCTCCTCCTCCTCCTCCTCCCTCCCTCCCTCCCTCCCTCCCTCCCTCCCTCCCTCTCTCTCTCTCTCTTGGTTTTTTGAGACAGGGTTTCTCTATGTAGTCCTGGCTGTCCTGGAACTCACTCTGTAGATCAGGCTGGCCTGGAACTCAGAAATCCTCCTGCCTCTGCCTCCCAAGTGCTGGGATTAAAGGTGTGCGCCACCAGCACCCGGCTGCTTCTTCGCTTTAAAAAAAAAAAAAAAAAAAAAAGCAAAGCAAAGCAAAGCAAAGCAAAGCAAAGCAAAGCAAAGCAAAGCAAAGCAAAGCAAAGCAAAGCAAAGCAAAGCAAAGCAAAGCAAGGGCAGAGTTCACAGAACCTAACAAAGAATAAGAGAGGGTTCCAGACTGAGCAGGAGAGATGTCCCGTTTTGCATCTGCTTATGCAAGGCTGCTTGACAGACGATGTGGACTTTGGTAGAAGCACATCAAGGGCTCTTGGGTCCTGACAATGAAAGCCAGGGAATAATACTTCGACCACATTTTCTCATCTTTTAAAAGTTAAAGAAAGGGTTGGAGAGATGGCTCAGTGGTTAAGAACTGTCTAAAATTGTCTCATGGGATTCAAAGCCTTCTTCTCATGTGCAGACATACACAGACAAAATACCCATATATGTACAAATCCTTAAAAAAATAAAAATAAAAAACAGGACTGGAGAGATGGCTCACCAGTTAAGAGCATTGGCTGCTCTTCCAAAGGGCCCGAGTTCAAATCCCAGCAACCACATGGTGGCTCACAACTATCCGTAACAAGAGCTGACACCCTCTACTGGAGTGTCTGAAGACAGCTATGGTGTACTTGTAATAAATAAATCTTTAAAAAAAAAAGTTAGGGGCTGGAGAGATGGCTCAGTGGTTAAGAGCACTGACTGACAGGTTTTTTGAGACAGAGTAAAAAAAAAAAAAAACAGCGAGTACCTTTCTCAGAAATATATGTATAGCCCGGCGGTGGTGGGTGCATGCCTGTAATCCCAGCACTTGGGAGGCAGAGGCAGGCGGATATCTGAGTTTGAGGCCAGCCTGGTCTACAGAGTGAGTTAAAGGACAGCCAGGGCTACCACCTGCCTCTGCTTCCCAAGTGCTGGGATTAAAAGTGTGCCGCCGCCTCCACCACCACCAGGCTTTGAATTTTCTTAAAAAAAAAAAAAAAAAAAAAAAAAAAATCCTGTGGTAAAGAGGTGCTTGCTGGCTCATGCCTGTAATCCCAACACTGTGGAGACTGAGGCAGGAGGGTCATTTTGAGTTTGAGCCTAGTCTAGGCTACCATAGCCAAGTTCTAGTCTAGCCAGACTTCAGAAACACAAAGGGAAGTTGGCAAGATGTCTGAGGTAAGAGTTTTTGCTACAAAGCTAGGTGATCTGAGTTCAAACCTCCAGTTACCACAGGAGGATGAGGGGAAATCAGTGCCCACAGCTGCAGACAGATCCCCACAGACAGACCGTGCTATGAACATATCTATACACATAACATGTGATACAAATTTTCAAAACTTCTATGGCTGCCCGACTTCCTGTAATCCTACTGAAGCACAGGGAATCTTTAGTTTCCTTTCAAGGAGGCTGAAAGAACCAGGCCATCAACTTCACATTGACATTTTTTATTAACGTCAACTGTTTTTTAATTATTATTTTTTAAAACAATAGCACAAAAATGTTTCAAGGAAGCAGTCTCACAATCTGATGACCTTCCAAAATACATTAAGCCACACCAAATATGAATTTCTGTTAACAGAAAATAAAAGGATTCAGAAAAAAAAATAAAAGGAAAAGAGAAGAAAAAGGGGGTGGGGAAAGGGGCGGGGACTTAGTAAAAACACACTGGGTTAGGTGGCAAGGCTCCTTAGTGGGCACACTGGCGACACAGCGGTACAGTGGACATCTGGGCCCACAGCAGTCCCCACTGGCCCCTCATATGCAGAGTGGTGAGCCAGGGCTCACTGATACTGTCCAAAAGAGGTGCAGCATTTGGCTGTCAGGAAACTGGGACCGTTTCGAGCAGAAAGGCCTAGCTCATAATCTTTATTTCTACTCTTTCACCTCTTATGCATTTCAGGGTTCCTTAAAGGTTATCTTAGAAAATAAAAGCACATCAGTTCCTCTTATTTAATGTGGCCATCAAAGATGTTTCTGTTACCTAAGGACAGGTCAGGGCTGGGCAGAACTAGAGGGAGAAGAACCTGGGAGGGAGGGAGAGTGGGCTTGTTCTGTTGTTTTTTAAAGCTTTTCGTTACTTTTATGGAGGTTGGGGATCACACAGAAGGGAGGCCAGGAGGGAACTACAATCCTTGGTTCAGATTGAGTTATACAGGAAAAGATACCTTCCTGGTCGGTTCCCATGCCAAAAAGGAAAAAGAAAACCCACTTATAATTATGCACAGGCTCCGCTATGTGAGCCAGCAGGCAGCCTTTTGGTCAGCATCCCCAGTGATGGACACACCCGGCTTGTCAGGCTGCATGGAGAACCCACTTCACAAAAGCCCTCTTCCCCAAAGCCTCTTTCCTTCTGGAAGGCTATAAAACAATATCCGTCACTAACAGGAGAGTGTTCAACACTTTGACCATGACAGGCTTCAGGGAGTTTCACAGTTTCGTTATGCTCTAGTTTATTACTATCATATTTACATTTTTATTTTTTATTTTATTTTATTTTATTTTTTTTGCTGAATTGCTGATTTTCCTTTTTCAACAGAATTTAATTCTGGAGTGTGAGCAGGAACCAGTTAACTACATTCATTGTCCAACCCCCACTGGTGTTAAGATTCCAAATTCTTGGCCTGTGAATCAGCTGTTGGTAGCTCCACCTCACCCCTGCAGAGGCAGTGAGAGCGTGTGCGGGGAGGCGTCACGCCGAGGGCGGGGAGGCTCTCCGCTGAAGGAGGTACTGGTGGATGCTCTCAGCATCCCGCCTTAGCCAGGCAGCGTTCAGCAGGATATTCTCACAACACTGCTGGATGGTCCGCTCAGCTGAAGGAGCAGGGTGACTCTCGAAGAAAGCCTGGTATAAAAACAATCCGGAATGCAGAATCACTGTTAGCAACAGGAAGAAGTTAACATTGGAACTATGTAAAAGCATCAACTGGCCTGACTGATTCATCAGCCTCAATCCTGAGAACTGACCATTGCCACCATCAGCTAATTGAGCAACTCCTTATCAGACATGCAACAATACTTCCTTAACAAGTGAAAGCATAAAACCTAATCAAAAACTGAGAGATTGAACCTGAGGCTTTTTAAAATGCTAATTAACGACCAGCATGTCCAATTCATGGCCCAGGCAAAAGCTACACGCAGCCATGCCTGCAGATATAAACAGAGCCCAGTTTACAACATAAACTACCGAAGCCATCTGATTTATTTAATAACTTGATTGTGCAGTTCTTTTCTTTTTTTTTTTTTTCCGAGACAGGGTTTCTCTGTGTAGTCCTGGCTGGCCTGGAACTCACTCTGTAGACCAGGCTGGCCTCGAACTCAGAAATCCACCTGCCTCTGCCTCCCAAGTGCTGGGATTACAGGCGTGTGCCACCACACCCGGCTGAGTGCAGTTCTTTTTTTCTCCATAAAATATATTATTTAAGTAGACAGATCAAAAATATTACTCCAAATATAACAAATATATTTAAAAATTTGGATTTTTATATTCTGTTTCTCAAGCCTCCCAAATCTGGGCTATTTTATACTTCTAGACCAGCTACATTTCCAGGTCTCAGCCACCACCCGTGGCACATAAAACTTTTCTATGCACAGAAGGAGCAAGGCAGGACACTCCCGGGAATGACATGTTCAGGCTCCTCTACTCTCCTCAAGTCTATTTGACTGTCTTTTCTCTCAAGTCATTCGGAATCTAACCTAGTTTTTGTTGCTTTGTCTTAAATTTTTTAATTTTATTGTATGTGGGTACACTGTTGCTGTATTCAGACACACCAGAAGAGAGCATCAAATTCCATTACAGATGATTGTAAGCTACCATGTGGTTGCTGGGATTTGAACTCAGGACAGAGCAGCCAATGCTCTTAACTGGTGAGCCATCTCTCCAGTCCCGTTTTTTATTTTTATTTTTTTAAGGATTTGTACATATATGGGTATTTTGTCTGCGTATGTTTACACATGAGAAGAAGGCTTTGAATCCCATGAGACAATTTTAGACAGTTATGAGCTGCCACGAGAATGTTGGGAATTTTGCAGATTCACACAGGGCTTCTCTCCGTAGCCTTAGCAATAGACCAGGTTGACTTTGAACTCACATAAGATCCATCTGCCTCTGCCTCCTGAGTGCTGGGATTAAATGTGTGCACCACCAATTCCTGGCTTTGAAGACTTATTTTTATTTAATTATGAGCGTGTGTGGTGTGAGGCCAGGAGCAGATCAGATGCCCTGGAATTGGAGAGTAGGTGGTTGTGACCAGCTGACATGGGTTCAGGAAACTCAACTCAGGTCCTTTGTAAGAACAGCAAGTGCTTTTTTTTTGGGGGGGGGGGGGGTTCAAGACAGGGTTTCTCTGTGTAGCCCTGGCTGTCCTCGAACTCAGAAATCCGCCTGCCTCTGCCTCCCAAGTGCTGGGATTAAAGGCGTGCGCCACCACGCCCGGCTCAGCAAGTGTTCTTAAACCCACAGAGTTTGCACTGCCTCTAACACATCTATGGGCTTGAGCGTGCCTGAGGAGATGTGGAGGTCAGGTGGCCCACTCTTGGGTTCTCACCTTCCACCAAACAGATCCTAGAGATACAAACTGGGTCATTGGGTTTGGCAAGAAGAACTTTTCCTTGCTGAGCCATCTCTCTGGTCCTAACCTAGACTTGACAGAAGTCCTGACTCTGTCCTTTTTAACATTCTGCTGCCAGCATTTGGAGATGTCTCCTGCCCTTAAACTTCGTATCCTGGAAACTTATTTCTAAAGTTCTATGTGTTAGATCTTAGGCACTCCATATGTTCAGACATGAGCTCAAGCTGGCCTGCAGGATATCTGGTGATGAAAGCCGGCTTTCTTTATGACGTTGTGAATGGGGTTTCTATCCTCCAAATGAGCCTTTCCTTGGTTCTGGCAGAAGGTACATTAATGGGTTTGATGACAATTCCCTCAGTCATTAGGGAATACAGCTCTTTGATAAGATTAGAAGAATCAAGAGGGGTGTCCCTGAAGGAGGAAATGTGCCACTGGGGGAAGAGTTTTGAGGTTTCAAAAGGCCGAGCCGGGCCCACGGCTGTCCTCTCCTCTCTCAGGTACTGTCCAAGTCTCTGCCCTAACAAGAGGCCACACCTGGACCACACAGCAAGCTCCAGGTAGCCGATGTCTCCTGTGAGCTGCCGTAGTCATGGTGACTAAAGCTGCATAGGAAGCTCTTGCTGGACAGGATTCCTCAGCCTCTGCCAGAGCCCCAGCCCTGCTCACCCTTGGTCCTCTGTATGAGGGTTCCCTCCCCTGCCCCCAGCAGCTCCTGCTGTCTCCACTATCCTCCCTCGCCATCTCACCACTGCTCTCTTGTACACAATCCTGGACATGGCCAGCCTACTTTTCTTTCCTCATCTGTTCTGGACTCTTCGAAAAGCTTCTGGCTATTTTCCCTCTCTTACTCAGAATAAAAAGATTCTGTATTATAGAATACACAGAAAACTAACCTATGGAGCATTCCTTCCTGAGCTCTCTGGTACACAGTGTGTTGATGGGATTTGGAAGGTGAGGCCATCGAAAGGGAACTGCTTCTGAGTTCATGGCTCTAAGCATGAATTTCATAGATGACAGTGCGCTGTCCCAATGTTAAAAGGTCTCCCATAACTAGGATGTGACATATATGGACCCTCAGGCTAGGCTTGTGAAGGGATGGCTTGTTACTAAGTTAACTGCTCTAAGTTCCTATCTCTCATCCCAGAGCAATGTTTACTGGATGAAGATGCAAAGGAGCACTTAGGAGACGGGGCACTTCAGGACCCACTGCAGCCCCACGATAGGCAACAAGCTTAAGATGCTGCTACCAATCCAATTCTACTCCAGAGTCTTACATTTTTCATAGAATAACATGCCTCTTGAGGTTATTACTAAAAATTACTAAGTTGGGGGCTAGAGAGACAGCCCAGGAGAGCACTGACTGCTCTGCCCGTCCAGCCCACACAGCGGCTCACAACCCAAGGCTCTCTTCCGATGTGTCTGAGACAGCTACAGTGTACTCATACACATAAACATTACTAAGCTATTTTCTTTCTTTCTTTCTTTCTTTTTTTTTTTTTTTTGGTTTTCGAGACAGGGTTTCTCTGTGTAGTCCTGGCTGTCCTGGAACTCACTCTGTAGACCAGGCTGGCCTCGAACTCAGAAATCCACCTGCCTCTGCCTCCCAAGTGCTGGAATTAAAGGCGTGCGCCACCACCGCCCGGCCTGTTATGAAATCTGATGCCCTCTTCTGGTGTGTCTAAAGACAGCTACAGTGACAGTGTACCTACACATATAATAAATAAATCTTAAAAAGAAAAAAATAATCCCTGTACTTCTGAGGCTTCAATAGGATCATTATGAACTCAGGGCCAACTTGGAGTTCACCTGAGTTTTAGGCCAGGATGGCTCTAACTCACCCCAACACTCCAACGCTGACTGGAAAAACCCACCACATCTCCATTATTGTTCTCTGAGCTACTGTTCTTTCTTACTCGGAGAATGAGTGTCTCAACCTTCTCAAACTGTCGTGCACACTGTGGTGTGACTGGCCTTGAAGCACAGCGACCCTCCTCCTGCCTTAACCTGACCAGCGCAAGACAGTGCTCCCATCTGCAACCTACGTCTGCCTCACTTCACTTTGCCACTACCCCGCCTCCTAAACCTGTTTGTCTCTCCTTCGTAGTCCCATTACCTTTACAATGAAATTGTTCACATAATACAATATACAATATAGATTAAATGACAGCTGAAATCAAGTATTTCACTGTTTTCTCAAGACCTGAAAAATAGTAAAATGTATTCCTGTTTTCTTCCCCTTTGTTTCTTTTCCAAACAGGTATAGCCCTGCAACTTGCTCTGTAGAGCAAGCTAGCTTCAAACTCAGGGATCCACTTGTCTCTTCGTTTAGGCCTGAGCCACTATGCCTAGCTATAAAACTACCCCTACCAATGGTTGCAGTGAACCAGACCACAGCTCTCAGTAGAGATAGGTAAAGAAGATAAGGTAAAACCGCAGGACAAGTGATGGTGAAGTTTATACTATAATGGAGTTTTACACTTTCCTACTCAGAACAATTTGTTCCCCAAATGCTGATATTTACCAGGTCCAGGGTCTACACAAAACTGCTTATCTCTCTACTGCAGACTCTTCAGATACTGAGACAAAGTTAAATATGTCTAAGACACAAGGACCCAGCCAGGCAGTGGTGGCACACGCCTGTAATCCCAGCACTTGGGAGGCAGAGGCAGGTGGATTTCTGAGTTCGAGGGCAGCCTGGTCTACAGAGTGAGTTCTAGGACAGCTAGGGCTACACAGAGAAACCTTGTCTCAAAAAACAAACAAATAAACAAAACCAAAACAAAACAAAAAACCCAACCAACCAACCAAAAAAGACACAAGGGCCCACAAAAGTACACTACTCCTACATTCATTAGAACAGGTCATGGGGCTGGAGAGACAGTTCAGGTAATGGGCACTTGCTGCTCTAGAGGACCTGGGTTTTCAGCATCACATGTGGCTCACAACTTCCCAGAAGTCTAGATCCAGGGGATCCTATGCCCTCCTCTGATATCCATGGATATCAAGCAAGCAGGGAGTACACATATACATGCAGGCAAAACACTCATACACACAAAATAAAGTAAGTTAAGAAAAGGGGAGAGAGAGAGAGGGAGAGGGGAAGGAAGGAGGAAGGGAGAGGGGAGGGAGGGAAAAGAAAAAAAAGAAAGGCACTTCACTTCTGCTCTGGGTGAGAACTGAGAAGTGAGTAGTGCTGTCCTTACCTTAACTTCTCCAGCCATTTTATCAACTGCAAACCCTTCAACTGACAGCTGAAAACAAAACAGGTTTCAAATAGTTTAGAGAAACAAAGACACTAGACACAAACTTCCACTCACCCCAAAGACAACCAATTCTGTTCCCTCCCACCCTGGCTTGATACGCAGAAAGGGGTATGTGCATGCTTATAAAACAAACCCTAGCAACTATTTGAGAGATTTGGGGTCTGTTTTTGGTTTTTGCTGGGGCCTGGACCCGCCGTGCAGAGCAGGCCCATGAGGGAGCTGCGGCCACAGCCCTTGAGGACCCTTTACCTGGAGGTGGGAGTGGGAGTAGGAGTTTGGGTCTTGCTATATAGCCAAGGCTACTTTCAAACTCCAAGCAATCCTGTCTCAGCTTCTACAGTGCTGAAGTTACAAGCATAATCCACCACACCTGGCTGAAGAACCTGAAGAGTTGTGGCTTTTTTTTTTTTTTTTTTAAAGATTTGTTTATTAAATGTAAGTACACTGTAGCTGTCTTCAAACCCTCTAGAAGAGGGCGTCAGATCTCATTACGGATGGTTGTGAGCCACCATGTGGGTGCTGGGATTTGAACTCAGGACCTTCAGTAGAGCAGTCAGTACTCTTAACCACTGAGCCATGTCTCCAGCCCAAGAATCTTGTAAAGAAGCAAAGATCGTAACTTTTTGGTCCAATATGGAGGTTCCCACCTGGTGGATCATGACCCCATAGAAGTCACAGATCAAATATTGTGCACATCTGATATTTACATTATAATTCACAACAGTAGCAAAATTATAGTTATAAAATAGCAATTAAATAATTTATTGTTGGGGGTTCATTACAACATGAGGAACTGTATTAAAGTGTTGGCATTAGGGAAGGTTGAGAACCAGTGGTCTAATAGATCAAGGACAATCATCCAACAACATTAAAGATGAGCAAGCTATCCAAGACTCCTATGTACCTTTATTAGTCTGGATATCAAGAACCCGCCCTGGTATCGATTATAGAGCTCTTCCCAGTGATCCTTTATGAACTTCCAAGCAGCCTTCCTCCCATGCTTGCTGCCTCCAGCTACTCCGCCGATGACTGACACAGTGTCCTGCGGACGTACCTCTTCCTAAGGGAAGAAAAAAGAATTAGAAGTCCTGCTATCTAGAGTATTTCCTGTAAGCAGAGAACACAGCAGACTGTTGGAAAACTGAAGCAACTGCAGAGAAAGCACTCACTCCCGGGGAGGGAAAGGGATTCCAAAGGCCTGTACTTTGTCTTCATTCTGTTCTAATTCTCACTGCTGTGGGAGAGGACAGATCAGCACAGCCGCCAAGCCTCACAACCTGACTCAACCTCGGAAACCACAAGATGGAAGGAGGGAAGACCCACTCACCTCCTCTCACACACACCCCACCACACAAAGTAAAGCAATAAAAAAATGAAAATCAAACAAAACAAAAGCTCCAACTAGCTTCCTCAAAACATCAGGAGTGTGCTGAATCAGACACTCGACATTTACCATCCAACATCAGCTCTTTTATTTTCCCACAGAGCATCTCTATGTAACAGGCACTCTTTAGACTAGGATGGCCTCAGACGCAGAGATCCTCGTATCCCTGCCTCATGAGTGCTACCAGGATTACAGGCTCGTGTCACCACCTCATCGTTCAGCAGCAATTCTCTTGAAATGAACTTATAACTTACTGAAAGTGCAAAAGTGAGGACTTTTTGAATCAGTTCAGGAGAAAGAGTAGCCCCAAGAACTCTTTCAATTCTGTTTTTCTCCTCTTGCATATCAGCTTGTTTGTGAAGCTATAGGGGAAACATAAAGAGGCACAGTTAGCACTTCCCTGGACTCTATGCATGTTCATACCAATGAGGTGTGACCTCTGCTCTGCCTTCTCACTGGGCAAGACTGGTAGGACACTATATCACTTAGAACATTGCTACTGTGGTTGGGCACTAAACCCTACACCTGCCATAGCAGTACGCCACTAGATGTAGGTGTGCATTAGTCAAACAGTATGTCTCAGTTCTAGATTCTAATATCAAGAAGTAAAGAGCAAGTCGGCCGTGGTCAGATTCTTTACATCACTGACATCTGAAAATACTTTGTATTAGAGAATAAATTATCACTAAACTGTCATTAAGTTAGCCTGTGAAGCAGAAAATGATCTAGATATCTAGATAGATGCAGTTAATTATTATCCCCCCCCTACAGCACCGCCCGACAGGGTTTCTCTGTGTAGCCCTGGCTGTTCTGGAGCTCACTCTGTAGACCAGGCTGGCCTCGAACTCAAGAAATCTGCCTGCCTCTGCCTCCCAAGTGCTGGGATTACAGGCGTGCGCCACTACCACGCCTGGAAGCCAACCTTTTTATGTAAGACCTTGTTACCCAAAAATAAAAAGACAAAACAAAAAGATACATTGTAGAATGTTGGTTAACATTTGTGTTTGTGTGCACGTGTCTGTGCTCTGCACCCTTATGTGGACGGAGGGCTACTGTCGAGTCTCCCTGTATTGCTGTCCGCCTTGTTTTTCTTTTTTTCTTTTTTCTTTTTTTTTTGGTTTTTTGAGACAGGGTTTCTCTGTGTAGCCCTAGCTGTCCTGGAACTCACTCTGTAGACCAGGCTGGCCTCGGACTCAGAAATCCACCTGCCTCTGCCTCCCAAGTGCTGGGATTAAAGGCGTGCGCCATCAACGCCTGGCTTCCGCCTTGTTTCTTACAGTCTCACCTGGACTAGTTGGCCAGTCAGCGCCTGACTACCTGTGCCTGTGCCGGGTTAGAGATGTACCACTGCACCTGGCTCTTACACAGACTCCAAACCGAGGTCCTCTTGCTATGCAGCAAGCTTTGTACCCAAAAAGCCATCTCTTCAGCCCTGGACAGTCACAAGATTATTTGGAGCTGGAGAGATAGCTCTGGAGTTAAGAGAACTGGCTGCTCCTGCAGAGGGCCTGGATTTGGTTCTCAGCACACACATGGTGGTTCATAACTACTTATTAACTCTAGCTTCTGGGGGAGCAAAAATCCTCTTCCGAGCTATGCAGGATAGCAGGTACACATGTGGTTCAAAGACATATATGCAGGCAAAACGGTCATACACATTTAAAGAAAAGAAAGAAAATATGAAACTAGAATTATGTATTTGTTTTGAGACAGGGTCTCACTATGCAGCCCTGGATAGTCTAGAACTTTATTTAAAAAAAAAAAAAAAAAAAAAAAAGATCCACTAAGCCATCTCTCCAGTCAGTCCCCAGTCTAGAACTCCTTATGTAGATCAAATTGGCCTCAAATTTCTGACAACCCCACTCTCTCTTGCTTTCTGAGTATTCTGAAGGTGAAATGTATTCAAGAATAAAACTTTAACTTTCAGGAAACATTTTTCTCCCAGAGACTACAGGTGTTGATCACACTCACCTCACCATTGCCTTTTATTGTGCCCTACCCCTCGGTCCCTTAATTTTTCCAGATAGCTGTCTTAAGACACATATCAGTCGGGCGGTGGTGGTGCACGCCTTTAATCCCAGCACTTGGGAGGCAGAGGCAAGTGGATCTCTGAGTTCGAGGCCAGCCTGGTCTACAGAGTGAGTTCCAGGACAGTCAGGGCTACACAGAGAAACCCTGTCTGGAAAAACCAAAAGAAAGAAAGAAAGAAAGAAAAAAACACACATCAGAAGAGGGCATCAGATCCCAGTACAGATGGTTGTGAGCCACCATGTGGTTGCTGGGATTTGAACTCAGGATCTCTGGAAGAGCAGTCAGTGCTCTTAACCACTGAGTCATCTCTTCAGCTCAGACATATTTATTTTTATTTTATGTACATGAGGGTTTGCCTGAATATGTAAGTGCGTTGTGAGTGCATCTGGTGCCCTCCAATGCCAGAAGACAGTGCCAGATCCTGTAGAACTAGAGTTATAGACAGCCACCATATGGGTGCTAGAGATGAACAAGCAGCAAGTACCCTTTAGCATTAAGTGATCCTTTCATCCCCAGTGAGGGCGTTTTTGTTGTTGTTCAGACAGGGATCTCATATAATTCAACTGACCTTGAATTCTCTGTGTAGCTGAAGATGGTCTTGAACTCCTGATCTTCTCAGTTTACTTTCCCAATGCTCTACTCACTGGTGTGTGCTAACACACCTAGCTTACTTGTAAGTCTTTTTTTGTTTGTTTGTTTGGGGTTTTGTTGTTGTTGTTGTTGTTGTTGTTGTTTGAGACAGGGTTTCTCTGTATAGCCCTGGCTGTCCTGGAATTCACTCTGTAGACCAGGCTGGCCTCAAACTCAGAAATCTGCCTGCCTCTTCCTCCTAAGTGCTGGGATTACAGGCGTGGACACCACCACCCGGTACGTGTACGTGACTTGGGTATTTAGGGACATGCTATATAATTACTTGATGACAGAGATAAGATAACTTTGATCTTCCCACCTTTAATATAGACATCATGATTTCTCTTAACAGCCTGGAAATGAATGCATAGGGACCATGCATGGGACCTGACCCAACTCCTGCTATTAATTCAAACTGTGAAATCAGTACCATTATAGAGCCAGGGCTTATTATATACTCACAATGGTAAGAAAACTGTGAGGATAGGGCAGTTATTTCCTGTTCACTCACAATGTTTCCGACATCCCATATACACATATACACACACACACACACACACACACACACACACACACCCTTTTCTGGCTCCTCCTTTCCATGCTGGAATGGAACCCAGATCCTTGCACATAAAAAAGCACTATCCGGGTTTTAAAAGTTTATTTTTTTTTCAAGACAGGGTTTTTCTGTGTAGCTCTGGCTGTCCTGGAACTCACTCTGTAAATCAGGCTGGCCTCAAACTCAGAAATCCGCCTGCCTCTGCCTCCCAAGTGCTGGGATTAAAGGCAATTGCCACTATGCCTGGCTTTCAAAGAAAAGTTTTACCAAGCTTGGCTTATTTATCCAGACCAGTGGCCCCAATGCCCACCCATCCCAGAGGTACTAGATGACCCTTTCATAAGGGATGCCTAATATGATTAGATACTTACATTATAGTAATGTAATTAGATATTTACATTACACTTGATAACAGTGGCAAAAATTAGTCACCACAATACAAGACACTGTATTATAGGGTCACAGCATTAAAGTTGGGAGGCTACAGAAGAATTACTTCAAGGCAAAATTGAGTCATAGACATTGATTTGAAGGGCAACCTGAATTATCTCGTAAGACCTTGGCTTTATAAAACGGTGGAGGCAGGTGTGATGCATGTCTATGATCTCCACAGTCTTGCCATCGTGGGAAAGCAGGAAGATAGGGGTTCTAGGTTACTTCAAGTACAAAGTGAAGTGGAGCACAGCCTGGGTTAAAATGAACCCCTGCTTCAAAACAACAAGGGAAAAGAACACAAACTGGACATGGTGGCACACCTGCAGTCTCAGCACCTGAGGCACCAGGATCACAAGTTCAACGCTACTCTTCAGTATCAGCCTGGGCTACCTGAGACCCTGTCTCAAGACATGCATGAGGACCTGGATCAACCCCCGCTATTTCAGGGTTAAGAATTAGCTAGTGCCGGGCGTGGTGGCGCACGCCTTTAATCCCAGCACTTGGGAGGCAGAGGCAGGCGGATCTCTGAGTTCGAGGCCAGCCTGGTCTACAGAGCTAGTTCCAGGACAGCCAGGGCTACATGGAGAAACCCTGTCTCGAAAAACCAAAAAAAAAAAAAAAAAAAAAAAAAAAAAAAAAAAGAATTAGCTAGTTACTCAATTTATGAAGGGAAAACCAACAAATAAACCTGGACCCCTGGGTCTGTGGTCCTGGGAACTGCACCTCACTCGGGCATGCTAAACTAAAACCTTCCCCATCATGCTCCACTCCCAGAGCTCTTTCCTTTTTATTCTCAGTAGGGTCTCACAAAGTTGCCCAGCCTGTCCTTGAACTCATCCTGTAGTCCATGTAGACCTTAAACTCTCTGTCCTGCTTCAGCCTCCTTACCACGTGAGATTGAAAGCCAAATCCAGCACATGTATCTCTTTGCCCATACTTTCTTCCACTCCCCAAGCCATTATATATCCAAGTTCAAATGCAGAATCTGGAGACCTTTTCCAAATACACTTACCTTTAGCATAATATCTAAGGTAGTGGCATCACCATGTTTTAAAACAGTAAGATAAACCTACAAAAGAACACCAGGAAAAAGGAAGTCATTTGAATTACAAGTTATAAATAGTCTAATGCTAAGAAAAAAAGAAGCTTGGCATGTTGGCCTGTTGTAAAACTGGAGGTGGGGGTGGGTGAGAAAGGAAACGGACCGTAAGTTCAAGGCCTCTCTCTGTGGGATACAGTAAGACTCTATGGGTAAAACAAAACAAAATGGGCTACAAGGCCAGTTTAAAATGATAGTTACATGTCAGTGCACAGACAGACTATGGTTATTAGTCACTATAGACTGCAGGGGAACAATCACACAGGGCGGCCATGTCCACACAGTAACTTGCACCAGCTCACTCAGTGAGTGCACTGTGCTCCTGGAGAAGCAGGAGAGCCTGGCTGCACACCACCTGAGGAGCACCTGTCAGTAGGCAGATGGGCTGTTGAGTGTCAGCTCTTGGGCCAGTTTTACCTTCACAAACTAAAACTGATACCTACAATTCAATGGAATTTGTCTGTCTGTCTGTCTGTCTATCTATCTATCTATCTATCTATCTATCTGCCTGCTTATCTACTTATTTATTTATTTATTTATTTATTTATTTATTTATTTATGGTTTTTTGTTTGTCTGTTTGTTTTTTTGAGACAGGGTTTCTCTGTACAGCCCTGGCTGTCCTGGAACTCACTCTGTAGACCAGGTTGGCCTCGAACTCAGAGATCCGCCTGCCTCTGCCTCCCAAGTGCTGGGATTACAGGCGTGCACCACCACCGCCCGGTTCAATGGAATTTATTTTTATTTTTATTTTATTTTATTTTATTTTTTTTGGTTTTTCGAGACAGGGTTTCTCTGTGTAGTCCTGGCTGTCCTGGAACTCACTCTGTAGACCAGGCTGGCCTCGAACTCAGAGATCCGCCTGCCTCTGCCTCCCAAGTGCTGGGATTACAGGCGTGCACCACCACCGCCCGGTTCAATGGAATTTATTATTATGTCTTTTTTCCAGATGGGGTCACCCGCTGACCTCTGCCTCCTGAGTGCTGGGATTAAATGAGTGTACTACTACACCTAGCTGTCAGGGGACTTTATTACAATCACTTACAGGACTCCGTAGATCAGCAGAGAGAATCTGTTTCCCTTCCACGTGCTCCTTAAACCGACGACGGGCTTCTTCCAAAGTTGCCTTATGCCCTGCCTTTCCCAGTTTGCCCAGCACCAAGCCCCTCAGGAGTGCGTCTAGGTGACCTGATGGAGAAGTGAAGACACAGACAACTGAGAAACCTGCTGTGATCAATGCATGGCCTGTGCATTTGTAACTGTGTGATACTAAGTCTATGGTCTTAAACAAATACAATACATCACTCTAGTACTTATGAGAATACTTGATTTAATTTATCAAATTCTTAAGAGGAAAGGAACAAACATACTAGACAAGCAAGCAAATTTGCTTTGTGTGGACTCACAGGTGCCAGCTACTGGAGCTTAGTAATGCAGCTAGTTATACTATTAACATGTGAGAAGATTTACATCATGCAAGTTTGACTCAAAGGTTTTTTATTTTTTTAAAGTTATTTATTTTATGTATATGAGTACACTGTAGCTGTTTTCAGACACACCAAAAGAGGGCATCAGATCTGTTACAGATGGTTGTGAGCCACCATGTGGTTGCTGGGAAATTGAACTCAGGACCTCTGGTTAAGAGCAGTCAGTGCTCTTAACCACTAAGCCATCTCTCCAGCTCCTCAAAGTTTTTTTGTTTTGTTTTGTTGTTTTAAGACGACATAGAGGCTGGGCATGGTGGCACACACCTGTAATCCCAGCACTGGGGAGGCAGAGGCAGGCAGATTTCTGAGTTCGAGGCCAGCCTGGTCTACAGAGTGAGTTCCAGGACAGCCAGGGCTACACAGAGAAACACCTCCTCTCCCCCCCCCAAAAAAAGACGACAAAGAACTAAAATGCTCTTTGTTTAATAAACTAAAGCCGTAGAAATCCACCTGCCTCTGCCTCCCAAGTGCTGGGATTACAGACGTGCGCCACCACCACCCGGCAAGCCTTAAATTTTAAAATGAACATTCAATGGATTCATCCTCCAATGACAAGCACAATTACCAAAGCCATGCCTCCAACTCAGTATCACTGTCACTGTAATAAAGACTTCCATGAAAGACCAGGGATACAGCTCTGTGGTAGAGCATGGCAGAAGTATTTGCACTGAAAAATAATTTTATTTGGGCATATAGCTTATACCAGCATGGATGTCAGATTCCCTGGAACTGGAATTACAGATGGCTGTGAACTGAGCCTTGTCCTCTGCAAGAGCTGTAAGGATTCTTACCTGCTAAGCCAGTTCTCTAGCTCCTGTGATTTTGTGTGTATGTGTGTGTGTGTACACACACGAGTACTTATTTCTGTGTCCATACATGTGGAGGGCAGGCCAACCTTGGGTGTTTTATATTTTACACAGAGCCTTACTCCTTAGCCCTGGCTGTCCAGGGACTCTCTTTGAAGAGCAGGCTGGCCTCAACCTCACAGAGATTCACCTCTTCTGTCTCCCAAGTGCTGAGATAAGGATGTGTGCCAGCAATCCTGGCCACTTCACTCTTGAAGACATTATCTCTCACTGGAAAGGAGCCTTACAGATCTAGTCTCTTCCTTCCTTCGGTGCTGGGGATACAGGCAAACATCACTGCTCCAGGCTATTTTCTCGGGATTAAACACAGGTCTTCAGGTATGCACTCTTAGAAACGGCTGAGCTGTCTCCCCAGCCCTCACAGGGACTCTGCTACTGACTTATGTTGTAGGCCCAAGCAACACAAGAACTGTTTTACTCTTTAATTCCCCTGTCAGTACAGCTACAGAACAAAGGCATGCACCCTGTATTTGCTCTGAATCAAAGATTTTACACATTATTATTTCCAGACACAAGTGCAACACCCAGCAACCTGGCTGCGTGTGCCCTTCCTCTCCGGCTGTCCTGTCACTATGTATGCCCTCTCTAAAGCTAACGACTTGCTGAGTCTGGACTCCTCTCTCTAGATGACTCCATTGCCACAGCAGCAATAACCTTCTACCTTTTCTCATAATACACATATTTCTAATACTACTGCACTCCCCTTGGTAACCTTCCAATTTCCCTATATACTCTTATATAATTTTCTCCTTAAAGACCATTTCTTCTCCAATCCCACATCAAGTTTATTCCTGTGATCAACAAAATTCCTTTTACAGAGTTGTCTAGATACATTGTCCCCAACTCCTTCCACATGAAGAATCTATTATAGGCATACTACTTCAGAATCTATTAACCAAAATTGTCAATTCTCTATTCCTTTCTGCTTGTGACAACCAACACAGCTTACCACTTTCCCCGGCCTTAAAATACAATACTTTGAATACCCTTTTCTTGTTAAGCCTCGGACCCAGGATGGTGGTCAACTCTATGACACTGAGGGTGGCTTCTGATCTTCCCGCTTCTACCTCCTAGGGTTAGCAGTGTGGACCTCATGCCAGGCCTCTTTTATATTTTGGTTCTAGAGATAATAGAGCCGCAGGTAGACCAGACAGGCCTTGAGTGTTTCTGCTTCCCGATTACAGGAATGCACCACCAGCACGCTTGGCCTTTTCTTTTGCCAGTCTCTAACTCCTGAATTTAGATATAGTCCTCAAACATCTCTACCTATTGTTAGTCCTTAGGTGGTTTCTTTTAGTTTCACAGTTATACATTCTAACTGCATCTCTAGGCATTCTCTAATGTAGAAAAAGATCCCAATCAGAAAGATCCTAAACCAAACTCCAGACTCTTTTTTTGCAACCAAAGCTGCTTCTATGGCCAATTTTTGTTTGCCCAGGCTGGCCTGGAACCCAGAACTCTTTGTGCCTGTTTCTCTACAATTAGTCTTTTTTTTTGGGGGGGGGGGTAGGGTGTCAGGAGTGGTTTGTGTCTGTGTGTTCTAGACATGGTTCATGTGTGCAACAGCTCTGGCTGTCTTGGAACTTGCTCTGTACATCAGGCTGTCCTCAACTCAGACATCTGTTTGCTTCTGACTTCCAAGTGGTAGGATTAAAGGTATGTGCCACTGCCGGCCAGCTACGTAGTCTTAATCTGATGAGTCCTCTTTTTACCACACGCAGTCCTCCAAAACCAGAGCGAATGCATCACTTGTATGTGCTAGCGGCAACCAATGCCTTAAGTGGAATACTTAAATAAGCCTTCCAAATTATTTTCCTTCAGTTTTAGTCACACAAATCAAATCATGTTCCTCTGACAAAAACTTTTAAAACTAGCATCTTGTATCACAGAATGTGAAACACAAGGAGCTTGCTTCAGCCCACCTCCCTGTAAGAGAGTTGCTGACTTGACATGGGCCTCTCACCTCTTCCCCAGTACTGACCCCATCAGCCTTCTGGTTTTCACTGAACTCTGGGTATGCTCTTGCTTTAGATTCTTGTGACTTGCTGGTCCCTCTGGTCTGTACTGTGTTTGCTGTGCTCTTCTATCTTTCAGTTCTCCAATTATGCTCAAAGATCAGTTATTAGTAATGATTTTTCTCCAATTATTTTATAAAATACTGGCTTAGCACTCCTTATTCACTATCTAATTTTACTTGTGATCCCATACACTATCTTAATATAATTTGTTTGCTGGTTCTCCCATTAGAATGTAAGCTATACAGGACAAAGTTCTGCTTATCTCTACTACCAGTTTTTAAAATAGCACCTGCCTTTTACTAGTTACATAAATATTAGTTGAATCATGAAGAAAGACAGTGTTAAGTATTTGATATTATTACTGTTCTTATTTTTAAAAATCCCAGTCTAATATAA
Organism: Apodemus agrarius; assembly: GCA_964023405.1. Classification (NCBI taxonomy): domain Eukaryota; kingdom Metazoa; phylum Chordata; class Mammalia; order Rodentia; family Muridae; genus Apodemus; species Apodemus agrarius. Next base: position 83,683,744 of record OZ030015.1, read on the forward strand.
TGGTCTGTGCTAAACTCTGCCAGTGATCTACACACTGAATCCGAGATTGAGATTATCCAGGAGAAAACACCTCACTTAGTAAGCAGATGGAAACAAATAACTGTACTTAAAGCCTCCCAATTATCATTCTCAACATTTAAATGACAGTGTTTTAAAAGGAATATGATTACAGACATAATCATGGAAAGGCAGAAAACAATTAAATTATCCCTATTTTAAAAAGCTGAACCCTACCAAGTGTGATGATTCACGCTGAGGCAGGAGAGTCACTATAGGTTCCAAGCTACTTGAACTACTGTTTCGTGCTGGTGTAACAATTTCACCAGCAGGTTCAGAGCATTACATTTCTGGCCAACTGAATGGTCTGTAAAATCTGGGTACAGAGATGCTGCTGCTTGTTAACCACACAGGAACAGAAAGTACTACCTTCAGATGCTTCCCCACACAGTGCATTTGGTTATTACCTTCTCCAGGTTTGGGGTCCCAGCCCAGTCTCTCTCCTATAGGTGAAAAGACATCTTTGACAAACTCCTGGATTTCCTCATAGAAGTCTGTGTGGGACAAGAGAGTTGAAAGAATCCCCAGGTTACAGCTCAGGTCGCTCCATACAGTATAATTGGGCTCATTCACAAAAGCCTCCATGACTTTTAGAACCTCTACAGTGCTAATGATTCCAGCTCGAGCCTGGGATAGGAAAAAACACAAATTAGCGCAGCCTTCAAACTAAACAAGACAAAAGAAAGCAAACATGTATGTTGGCATTCTCTACTGCTAGCAATTCTCTTGGTTTAAGAAAATGAGGCTAAGTAAGTTCAGAATAATTTTAGAATAAAAATCATGACAATATCTTTTGTTAATTTCTTTGCTACCTGTAAAAGAACTCCTTAAAAAAAAAATTGAACTTCATAATCTGGGGCCAATAAAAACCAGTTAACTTCTTGTTTCTACTCAGTTTCTGGGGCATCGCTTTGATGTTTTAAATTTCTTATAAGTTGCAAAAAAAAGTTGGGGCTCTGGTTCTTGACAAAGGCCCTTTCAAGGCTGAACCTGTAACTGTGTTGACTTGAGCTGCTCCTTTACTCACTTCTAAAGGAACATGAATGGGAAGGCTCTGCGAGTTCAGAGTGCTGTCAGCACCGACTAACAAGAGCTGGAAAAAGAACTTCTATTCTAGCAGCCAACTGCACAAACAGCCCATTCCCTGGGACAGGTCTCCCTTGGAAGTGAGATCAGCAGATGGGAGGGTATGTCCATCAATGCTAATCTGTGTTTATTTAAAGAAGGAATCCAATCAGCAATCACAGAGGGCAGGGAGACTTCAGGTCCAATTTAAAGGAACACTAGAAAGAATGATAATTTTACCACAGGCAAAGACATTCTGAAATTATCTAACCTGCTGGAGTCATAAAGACAACAATATGAATTCTGCTGCTTTAAATCCTTCCTGGAACAAAGCCAAATATGTATATAATTCTGGGCTGATATGCTATAATTTGAGTAATAACATACTGTAAAAACATTCTTGCTTTCTCAGCAAAGTATAAGTACTACTTAAGAACAACATAAAATCCCTCTGAATTAGTGTTTGAAAAATCAATAGGGAGGGGCTGGAGAGATAATGGCTTAAAGATTAAGAGCACTGAACTACTCTTCCAGAGGTCCTGAGTTCAATTCCCAGCAACCACATGGTGGCTCAAAACCATCTGTAATGGGATCCAATGCCCTCTTCTGGAGTGTCCGAAGAAGGCTACAGTGAACTCGCATACATAAAATAAATAAATCTTAAAAAAAAAAAATCAGTAGGAAAATCTCTTCATGACTCATATCCATTTGTTTTAAAAGAATGGACTTTTGTCCCTACAAAGGACAGTTTAAGCACAGATAAGTTAAAAAAACAAAAACAAAAAAACCAAAAACTGGATTACTGAAATGAAATTTGCTTCAGACAAATGATATAGGCAACAATTTTGTCAATTAAAAATTAGCCATTTGCAGACGTCCCAAATGAGCTAACCTTCAGAAAGGACCATATACTTCTAATATTCTTTATATACATTTAATCATTATACCCTGCAACCAATCAAATGCATCATATGACCTAAGTGTGAGTGAGAACGCTCACCAGAGAAAAGAGGTCATTCTGTAATCCAAGTCGATCCACCGGGGGCAGAGAAAGGTCACGGATGCCTGGTAATAAACTTTCCAGCATGGCAGAGCTGTACTGGGTTCGATAGAACCCAACTGTTCCCAGATTTAGCTGAAAGGAGACAATAAATACTATTAACCACTTCCTTTCTCCTCACTTTTCATGAGACAGGTTCTCTTTATGTAGTCCTGGCTGTTCTGGAACTCACTCTGTAGACCAAGCTGGCCTTAAATTCAAGAGATCTTCTCCTGCCTCTGCCTCTTGAGGGCTGGGATTACAGGTGAGCAGGACTGTGATCAGTCACTCCATTTTCTTTCTCTCTTTCTTTCTTCCTTCCTTCCTAAAAATTATTTATTTATTGAATATGAGTGTTGTGGTTACACACACCAGAAGAGGGCATCAGATCCAATTACAGATGGATGGTTGTGAGCCACCATTATGGGCGTTGGGAATTGAACTCAGGATCTCTAGAAGAGCAGCCAGTGATCTTAACCACTGAGCCATCTCTCCAGTCACAGCCACTCTTTTTTTTTTTTTTTTTTTTTTTTTTGTTTTGTCCTGGAACTCACTTTGTAGACCAGGCTGGCCTCTGGTCTCGAACTCAGAAATCTGCCTGCCTCTGCCTCCCAAGTGCTGGGATTAAAGACGTGTGCCACCACCGCCTGGCCACAGCCACATTTTTTTTTTTTTTTTTTTTGGATTTTTGAGACAGGGTTTCTCTGTGTAGTCCTGGCTGTCCTGGAACTCACTCTGTAGACCAGGCTGGCCTCGAACTCAGAAATCCGCCTGCCTCTGCCTCCCAAGTGCTGGGATTACAGGCGTGCGCCACCACGCCCGGCTCCACAGCCACATTTTTAAAAAGGTATTTTTGAGTGGGTATGGTGGTCAACCTCTACATACTGAGCTCCAGGGCAGCTACAGCTACATAATAAGACCTTGTCCCAAAACAACAGCAACAACAACAATGCAAAACAACGAAGCAAAAAAATTTGGGGGGGTAGTGATGAGAATCAAAATCATGGATTCCTACATGTCTCTCAAGTATTCTCCTACTGAGCTAAGTCTCATCTTAACAAACAAACAAACAAACAAACAAACAGGGCTAGAGAGATGGTTCAGCAGTTTAGAGCACTGACTGCTCTTTTGAAGACCCTGAGTTCAAATCCCAGCACCCACATGGTGGCTCACAGCCATCCGTAATTTGAGATCCGATGTCCTCCTTCTGGGGTGTCTGAAGACAGCTAAAGCGAACTTACATATAATAAATAAATAAATAAATAAATAAATAAATAAATAAATCTTTAAAACAAACAAACACAGGTAAAATAAAATTATAGTTTTCTACATAGAAGTATTGTAAAAATAGGGCATCCACTTGGCAGCTTACAATTGTCTTTACCTCCAGTTCCAGGGCATCCAACCCCTCACACACAGAAACATACGCAGACAAAAAAACTAATGCATGGAAGACCAGATTAAATATTTAAAAAATTATTTAAACTAATTAAAAAATTCTAATCCAATTATTTTGAGTCTCTGTGATCTTTTACTGTAGGAAACATACCTTATATACTTAAGTATAATCATAGTATATATAACTTTTTCTTATTTATGAGAAAATTCCATATGGCTACTTCAAGATCATAATTTTAAATGTTAATATATTCCAGAGTTTATTTTAAATATTAAAATAGAAAAATAGCTATTTCTCAGCAAGTAAAATTTTGGGATAACCTATAATTGTAAGAAGAAATTGCATCAATTTTTTTTTACAAAGTAAAAATAACTTACCCATTGGTGGTATCCTATTCCACTGACAAACAGATTTTTATCTATTTCTGCTCTCACTTGAGGAATGTTATATGAGGACAACACAGATCTGAGGCTAATGCATGCTCAGACTGGTAGGACAGCTTGAGTGGTTTTCAACAGTCTCTGTGTTCTCTGGCTGTCCTTGAGCTCACTCTGTTGACCAAGCTTGCTTTGAATTCACAGAGCTCCACTGACAATTGTACCTGTAGCACTGCATATTGATTGTCTATGCCAGTGTGCTAGTTACTCTTTCCTTTGTTTCCTTTTTCTGAAACAGAGTCTCACTAGCCTAGGCTAGCCTCAAACTTTAACATCCTGCCTCAGCCTACTATGTCCTGGGGTTACAGGTGTACATGAATAAATCTGCTTAGAAATGTTTTTCCTGCAGGCAGCAGTGGTGGCACATGCCTTTAATCCCAGCACTTGGGAGGCAGAGGCAGGTGGATTTCTGAGTTCGAGGCCAGCCTGGTCTACAGAGTGAGTTCCACGACAGCCCGGGCTACACAGAGAAACCCTGTCTTGAAAAAACAAAAAAACAAACAAACAAACAAAAAAAAAAAGATGTTTTTCCTTTGAGAATACTAGTCTAAATTGAAAAAATACAATTCAGAGTCAGCCACAAAGACATAGGAGTAAGAGAAATAAATCATTTCAGAGAACATAAAAATAGCTATGCCATTCTAAACTCACCTTTACCCATTGGTCTGGTTTGACATTTTTCAAAACCACACTCATCTCTGGCTTATCCATTAGTATTTTCAGTTTAGCCTGGTTGGGATCCTCACTAGTTGAAATTGTGATAGGAACCATCCACTGAGGACAGTCTTCACCTAAGCAAGAAGAGAACAAATAGAAAACTTGGAAGACAAGGTTACAGTGAAAGAAGCAGGTGGTAAGGTAAACAAAGGACTGCCTGGCTGTAACCAAAATACACTCTCAAAACTATGCCTTTGGGTGACCCCAACACTGTTAGTAGTCTAAAGGAGAATGTTTTTTCCCTTTGCAAAGTAATAAAGACAGCAATGATTCTACAGTTAACTTAGGAGTCAGTGTCTTAGTTTCCATTAATGGGCTCCCACTCCAGTGACATCGCATAGAACCAATCCCAGGAACTATTTATTAACAGAACTATTTAAAGGCAGCATAGGCAACATTGAGGAAGCTGCATGTCTTTTTTAAAATATTATTTATTGATTTATTTTATGAATATGAGTACAGTGTAGCTGTCTTCAGATACACCAGAAGAGTGCATCAGATCCCATTACAGATGCTGTGAGCCACCATGTGGTTGCTGGGAATTGAACGCAGGACCTCTGGAAGAACAGTTGGTGCTCTTAACCGCTGAGCCATCTCTCCAGCCCCAAGATGCATTTTTGTTGTTGTTGTTGTTGTTGTTTTGTTTTTTGAGACAGGGTTTCTCTGTGTGGCCCTGGCTGTCCTGGACCTCACTCTGTAGACCAGGCCGGCCTCAAACTCAGAAATCAGCCTGCTGCTCTGCCTCCCAAGTGCTAGGATTAAAGGCGTGCGCCACCACTACCCAGCTGCTACATGTCTTTTTAAAAGGTTAAACCACTGATATACCCAAGGTTTTAATGTCACCTACATTGGTCTTAGGGATTGAAAAACCTGCAAACCTGTCAGTATTACAATACAGTTTATAATGAGGGACAAAATAGCAATTGTGACACCTAAGGACCTAAATGGAGAGTAAAGCCATGAACTGACTTATCAGGCGTATTTAAGTCTTTTTCCCATTAGGCAAGGAGGGATGGAGATCAAACCCATGGCCCCCAGTGAGCAGACTAGTACAAAGTGAGACAGTGAAGGGCAGAGGCCATTCTTCTTTACTGGATCTTGTGAACACAATATGACAGAACAGTGGTGACACAAAGGCAGGTGCATATATACCTCCCCTACTGAGACCAACTACTATTCTAAAGGAAATGAAACTTAGTTCTTCAATTAAAATTAAATTGCCGGGGCTGGAGAGGTGGCTCAGCAGTTAAGAGCACCGACTGCTCTTCCAGAGGTCCTGAGTTCAATTCCCAGCAACCACATGGTGGCTCACAACCATCTGTAATAGGATCCAATGGCCTCTTGTGGTGTGTCTGAAAAACAGCTACAGTGTACTCACATCAACTAAATAAATAAATCTTTAAAAAAAATTTAAATTGCCTGGTTGAAACTTTATAGGTAAAAAGGACTTTATGACAAGCAGAGTTATTCAAGAAGGCAGCAGCAGTTGGGAGGACAAACTGGGGGTCTTCTACTATCTTATTTGAGTTCCCACCCTTATGAACTCATTCTATAGGTGACTTGGAGCAAACAAGGTCTCTCGATATTCCCCTGGCTGTCCAGGAACTCACTCTGTAGACTAGGTTGGCCTCAAAATCAGAGACCTTCCTGCCTCTGCCTCCCAAGGGCCAAGACTAGAGGTGTGCATCACCACAGCAACCTGACAGCAATTTAACCACCGTATGTATAGAAGAGAAGCATTACTTCTATATTGAGAAAATAAAGTAAGAACGAACTGCAGTGACTAGCATAATGGTAAGTAAAGACAATCATCACTTAATTAAACTTATTAAGTCTGATGACACACAAAAAAGAAGAAAATAAAAAAACTAACACAGTAAGTGCTCAGAGCAGCAGTTTCCAACCTGTGGTCCTCAACTCCTTTGGGGGATGAACGGCCCCTTTCACAGGGGTCACACATTAGACATCCTGTATATCACATATTGAATTATGATTCATAATAGTAAGAAAATTAGTTATGAAGTAGCAACAAAAATAATTTTTATGGTTGAGGTCACCACAAGAGGAACTGGGCTACAGCATTAGGAAAGCTGAGAGCCACCGCCTTACATTTTGGAGGGTATTCCAATCATTTTGTTTTATTCTCTTTCAATAAGAAAGCTATATATTTTATTGTTGTTTTTCCACATTGGGTTTCTCTGTGTAGCCCTAGGTGTCCTGGAACTCTCTGGCAAGACCACGCTGACCTTGAACTCAGGGATCTGCCTGCCTCTGACTCCCAAATGCTGGGATTAAAGGCCACCACAGCCTGGTGCAAGATAGAAAATATTATAGATTAGGTCTAGAGTGATGGCTCAGCAGTTAAGAGCACTGGCTGCTCTTCCAAAGGACCTGGGTTCAATTTCTAGCACCTACATTCTGGCTAACAATTGCCTATAACTGTAGTTGTAGGGGATCTAATGCCCTCTTCTATCTTCCTCAGGTACCTGCATACAACAGACAAGCAGGCACACACACACATACATATATGAAATAAAGAACTGGGGCAGCTTGGAGCAGGAAGCACAATCTGTGTTGGCGCAGCCAGATGACTGGAGTGCCAAGGGCCAAGGGAGCTGAGAGCAAGGGGGCTGAGAGCAAACGGGAAGGCAGAGGTGGCCTGGAAAAAGCGAGAGGAAAGAATAGAAATGGAAGCCAAGCAGGCAGAGAAAAAGTCCACCAAGGGGCCCATGAAGTTGGGAGCTCAGAAGCTGAACTGACAGCCCCACCCCCAACCCCTGGGCATTTCCAACTATTAGAGAGCAGGCCCAGGTACATCTAGTGTACATAATCAGAGCCACAATAAATGCTATTTCACAATAACTAACTAAATAACTAAATACTAAATCCAAAGTATAACTAGATAAAGAATAACATGTTTCCTCTTATTCTGCAAACTGCTAGTAAGGAACCCAATCCACTGCTTAGTCCCCTGAGATCCTCTTTGCTCACCGTCATACGGTCCACTGGCACAGAACTTCTTTTGAGACAGCTTCAGCACTCTGTCATCTTCTACCTAGAGAGGCAAAGCATAGGCTGTACCAACAATAACGGTGATGCTGGGTGGGAGTGTTACTATGACAGGATAGGCAGGGAACCAGTACAAATTGTCTTCTTTGATGAGATGAGAATACTACAGAATAGGAAAGAAAGTCACTCTTGAGGAAGGGGGTGATGAGCCACACCCGCTGATGAGAGGCTGCTTTCAATTTTCTTGAGAGATGTGGCCCCTGGCAGGCTGTTCATGTTCTACTGAGTGCACTTTACCCATGTAAATGCAATGAGGTGTTTTTTGTTGGTTTTTGTTTGTTTGTTTGTTTTTGGTTTTTGGATTTTTTGGAGACAGGGTTTCTCTGTGTAGTCCTGGATGTCCTGGAACTCACTCTGTAGACCAGGCTGGCCTCGAATTCAGAGATCCGCCTGCCTCTGCCTCCCAAATGCTGGGATTACAGGCGTGCGCCACCACGCCCGGCGCAATGAGGTTTTAAAATTTATTTTTAAATATCTTAAAAATAAAGAGAAAAATGTGACTGCAAATCTAGAAAATCAAAAACAATAGCCTATGTGTTTAAAAATACACTTGGGAGCCGGGCGGCGGTGGTGGCGCATGCCTTTAATCCCAGCACTTGGGAGGCAGAGGCAGGCGGATTTCTGAGTTCGAGACCAGCCTGGTCTACAGAGTGAGTTCCAGAACAGCCAGGGTTACACAGAGAAACCCTGCCTTGAAAAATCCAACAAATAAATAAATAAACAAATAAACACTTTGGATAAGAAGATAACTCACTGCCATGCAAGCTCCAGGCCCTGAGTTCAACCCCATACTCATGTGAAAACTGGGGTGTTCTAATGAACCCTTATGATCCCAGTGTCTGCAAGGCAGGAACAGAGGATCCCTGGAGCTTGCTGTCCAGTCAACCCAGTCAAACTAACAAATCCCAAGCCAGGGTGGAAGGTGGACCGCCTATTGACCTCTGTCCTTCTCTCTCTCTCCCTCTCTCTCTCTCTGTGTGTGTGTGTCTGTCTGTCTGTCTGTCTCTCTCTCTCTCTCTCTCTCACTCACACACACACACACACACACACACACACACACTTACACTGTGCACTCACCCCCACCAAAGGAAATAACCTTCAACAAATAGGCAGTCACTTGCCTCACTGCTCATCAATAATTGCATTCTGGGATATTTCAAAGATCACACACAATAAGAGTTGAACTTAATTAAATCAAATGTAAAACTAAACAAATGATGACCTTAGTACATAAACAAAGTACAAGAAACAGAATCGAAGTCCAGGCATAGTGGCACAAGCTTTTAACCTCATCACTAGGGAGGAAAGGCAGGCAGAAGTTCTAGAAGTTCTAGGCCAGTTGAGGCTAAATAGGGAGACTCAGTTTCTAAAAAACAAAACAAACAAGCCAGCAAACAAGTAAGAAAGAAAAGGTTCTACATTAAATACACAGTATCACTAAATAAATAAATGAATGAATAAAAGTTAAAATAAAAAAATGCAAGCTGAAGACATGGCTCAGCAGTTACAAGCACCGGCTCTCCTTCATTCAGAGGACCTGGGTTTAATGTTCCAGTGTTCGCACAGTAACTCACAACCATCTGTGCAATTCCAGTTCCAAGGGATCAATAATACCCTCTTCCTGCCTTCATGGTTACCAGGCACACACATGGTGCAGAGACATGAAATACTTTTGAAAAATTTATGATTATATAAAAATAATTTTAAAAGTATGTATTATGGGTTATGGGTATCATGCATTTTAGAATTTAAGAAATCCTGGCCAGCTAGCACTAGACAGTGATATTTGGTCTCAGAAAGAAAAAAAAGTCTTTCTACATGCATGCCCGTTGGCTGTCCTGAAACCCACTATATAGAGCAGGCTGGCCTCAAATTCACAAGAGCTCTTTTTCTGCGTCTTCCTCCCAAGTCCTAAGTTTAAAGGTGTGGACCACTACATACACAGCAGCCTGCTGAAGTTCAAAAGGGTGCTTAGCCTTAAAAAACAAAACAAAAACAAACAAAAAACCCATAGCAACAAATAATCTGCAGTAACTGTAATCATTAGTAAGCACAACAGTTTTGAGAAATGAAATCCTCAGAGGAGAAACAAGCATTCTTGTGTGCTAATATTCTCCTTGTTGTCCAATCTGTCTGGCTAGGTGGCAAAGGTGGCCTCAAATTCATGTCTCCTTGTCTCCATCAAAGTACAAAGATTCCATGCATGGCACACCACAGCCAGCTGTGCCAGGGTTCTATAGGCTCACCTGCTCAGCTTCCACATGAATGAGAGGGAATCCCATTTGTTTGGTCCAGGTATTCATCACAGCTGCTATAGGTTTGCCACTGGCACTTTCCAAACTTTCCCACAGATCCTCTAGAAGGTAAATGAAAAAAAAAATAACCAGAAATGTTTATTTCCTGTATCAAATACTCACATGCCTTTTAACATTGCATGGCTTAACAGTTAGGTCCATCATACAGAGGCTCAAACAATTGCTCTTCCCACAATGCTACAACTAAGTAAATTCTATGAAAAAGACTATTCCTGGGGGCTCTGTCAAGTGCTTGCCTTATCAGAACAAGGTCATAAGTTCAGATAGACCCCCTTCACCCAGCACCCATAAGAAAATTGGTAACATGAGCTGGGTGTGGTAGTGTGTGCCTTTAATACCAGCAATTGGGAGGCAGAGGAATGAGGATTTATCTAAGTTTGAGACCAGCCTGATCGATATAGTGAGTTCTAGGACAGCTAGACTATGTAGGAAGATCCTGTCTCAAAAACAAAACATTTTGTCGGGGGAAGCTTTATAATCCGAGTACCAATGAAGCAGTGAAGAGAGGGCTCTGGACGGACGACCAGATGGACTGGCCTAGCGTGTTACAGTCCAGGGTCAGTGACACCCTTCAAGAAAAGGAAGGTGGAGAGAAACTGAGGAAGCCATTCAACCCGACCCTTGGCTTCTGCACACACCCAGACAAAACACATAGACTTATTCTAAAATGAACTTAATCATTCTGGTAAATAATAAAATTGATCATAAATAAGTCAAACAGAAACAAATATAAGCTCATTAAACATTCACGGACAAACTTACTGATACTCATTCAATTAGTCTAAGTTTAAATATATTCAATGTGAATGGAACTGAAATAAAACTAATTTGGTAGGCTGGGCGGTGGTTGCCCACGCCTGTAATCCCAGCACTTGTGAGACAGAGGCAGGTGGATTTCTGAGTTCGAGGCCAGCCTGGTCTACAAAGTGAGTTCCAGGATAGCCCGAACTAGACAGAGAAAACCTGTCTCGAAAAAACCAAAAAATAAAAAAATAAAAAAAAAATAAAATAAATCTCAAATCAAACAGGCAAAGCAAAACTGGTGTTGAGCTTGTAGGTAAAAGCATTTGCTACAGAAGCCTATAAGCAGAGCTCAGTCCTCCCATCTGATGACCAGAGAGAATAAACTCTGTCCTCTGACCTCTGCATGCATAGAATGCATACACTGATGATGAAAAACAAACAAAATCCCCAAAAGACTAGGCAGCTATCTAGAATTGACACCCAATATAGACCTTTAACCTAGACTCAACTCTTGTGTACACACACACACACACACACACACACACACACTAAAGGCTGTTGCCGGGTGTGGTGAAGCATGCACTGAATCTCAGCAGAAGCAAGAGAATCTTTGCAAACACAAGGAGAGCCCAGTCTACATAGCAAACAAAAAAATCAACAACAAAAAAAGAAATAACACCAATATACTCAGCAAGTTCTAAAACAGAAAAATAGATGACACTAAAAACATAAGCAAGGACTAAGGTACTCAGGGCAGTAGAGCTTACAAAGAAGTGTGTCAGCACACTCCTGACACCCCAGCACAGGAGAGGCAAAGACAGGAAATTTCTGGGTTCTAGACCAGGCTAGTCTACAGAGTGAGATCTGGAATAGCCTTGGCTATACAGAGAAACTATAAACAAACAAACAAATAAACAAATAAATATTTAAACTGAACAAGGAAGGAAGGAAGGAAGGAAGGAAGGGAGGGAGGGAGGGAAGGAGGGAAGAAGGGAGGGAGGGAGGGAGGGAGGAAGGGGAGATGGTAGAGAGCAAAGCTGTAAGTACTGGGTTAGAAGGCAAATCACAAAACTCTAATAGAGAGATCATAAAGTCATGAACACTGACAGGCAGTACATTTCTACAAGAGGATGAAAAGACCCGTGCTGGCCTGAGCATTGGGAATGCCATAAGTAGCTGGAGTAAAAACTGTTACTGCCAGGCTTTGTAGCTCAGAGTGCAGACAACGACTTCATACACATCTGTGAGGAGTCACCATAAATGACCCTCCCCATGTACGACACTATCTCCAGCACCCCATGCTCTGGTGCTGAGCAATCAAACTCAGGACCTTTGAGGCTAGGGTGCAGCTCGGTACTGTAGACAATGAGCATTGAATGCATAAAGTCCTCAGTTGGATCTCCAGCATGACTAGAGGAACACAGGGGTGTAGATAAAAATTAAAACAGGGTTGGAGTGACGGCTCAGCACTGACTGCTCTTCCAGAGGTCCTGAGTTCAATTCCCAGCAACCACATGGTGGCTCACAACCATCCATAATGGAACTTGATGACCCCTTCTGAAGTGTGTGAAATTGAAGACAGTGTACTCAAATATATAATATAAATAAGTCTTAAAAAAAAAAAGTTAAAACTGCAAAGATTACCTGTGGCAGCATTTTTCTGTTGGAACTTGGTTAAATACATATTCATTCCTTTTTTAAAGTCCTAAAAAAATACAATTTTAAATAAAAATGAGACAGCTCACAGAATTTATAGCAGATACACACATTTATCAAAAGTAAATGTACTTAATTACTAAAATATCAGATAGGCTAAAAACCATGCATCCTTCTGAAGCCTATTAAGTTTTATTTAAGAGTAAAGTTGCCTTCTCCTTCTGCATTTTCAATGTGGTGCCTTATTTATTGATCTTGACAGTGTTCTGAGAATGATTCCCTTAGGCTCATGTGTTTGAAATTTTGATTCCCAGTTGGTAGAACTGTTTTGGAAGGATTAGGAGTTGTGGCCTTTGGAGAAGGTGTGTTACCAGGGGCAGACTTTTAGTTTTCAGAAGATTCTTACAATTCTCCTTTGGCTCTGCCTGCCTGGTAGTTGTCTCAAGCTAGCTCTTAGCCAGCAGTGGTTGTACATGCTTTTATTCCCAACAATGTCTATACACCCAGCACTCCGGAGGCAGTACAATGTCTGAGTTCAAGGATAGCCTGATCTACAAAGTGAGTTATATTCAGGACAGCCAGGGCTATAAAGAGAATCCCTGTCTCAAAACAAAAAAGAAAGAGCTCTCAGTCACTGTCTCAGTGCCATGCCTGCCCACCACATACTCCACGGGGACACTGATGGATGGATCCCTATCTCTCTCTGCAACTGTAAATACCATTAAAAGCTTAATTCTAGAAGTTGCCTTGGTCATGGTATTTTGTCATATCAACAGAAAATTAACTAATACAGACACTATGTAGCTGCCTTGGATATCACTTGATGGCTTGCAACACTCTATGCAGACCAGGCTGGCCTCTGTCTCCCCAGGGCTGGGCTTATATGCCCAACTGCTTTTAAGTTGTATAGCAGCTTCCTATTCTTTGTTTTGTTTAGTTCTTTTGAGACAAGTTTGTCTGTGTTGTCCTGGCTGTCCTGGAACTCACTCTATATATGCCAGGCGGGCCTGAAAGAGACCAGCCTACCTTTCCTTACCCAAGCACTGGGATTAAAGGCATGAGCCACCAATGCCTGGCTAGCTCCCCATTCTTACTACACACATACTAACTTGTATATCATTCTTCTAGGAACCTTAAATAACCAATATAAAAAGAAATGTTCATAAAATAAAAATCAGGCTGGGCGGTGGTGGTGTACACCTTTAATCCCAGCACTTGGGAGGCGGAAGCAGAGGCAGGTGGATTTCTGAGTTGAGGCCAGCCTGGTCTACAGAGTGAGTTCCAGGACAGCCAGGGCTATACTGAGAAACTCTGTCTTGAAAAAAACAAAAATAAATAAATAAATAAATAAATATCAGATTGAAATTTTATTCATGCTTTAAAACTGAATTCACAATACACGATTGGAATTATTGTTATTTTTATTATTTACCTTATCACCAATGTAGTCATGGAGCATTCGGATAACAGATGCACCTTTGCTATATGATATAGCATCAAATATCTCATCAACCTCAGATGGATGGCCCACACTGACCTGGCAGACAGTGTGATTCAGGGTTATGACAGGAAGCAGACAGCCTGCAACACTGAATTACATGAAAAGCTTTCTAGGAAAACCCTTCTAACTCACGATATTCCTCTTCTAACTTACTCAAGAAAGTATGACAATCCTCAAAAATTAAAAATAACTAACTTAAATAAACCGACATATAGCCTTTTAAATCCCTGTTATTGTTCATAGCCTAGATTCTCTCTTTTGATCAAAGTCAAGCTGTTAACATTCCATTTATCCTTATATGTGCCTGGGGAAATATTAACTTGAAAACAATTTGATTTCTTCCACTAATATTATAATTATATAATTTTATACATACATACACACATACACACACACACACACATTTATATATAATAATAGTTTAGAACAGCAGTTCTCAACATGTGGGTCACAACCCCTTTGGAGGTTGAATAACCCTTTCATGGGGAACAAATATCAGATATCCTGCATATCAGATATTTAAATTATAATTAATAACAGTAGCAAAATCACAGTCACAAATTAGCACTGAAATGCTAGGGGTGGGGTTAGAACAACTGAGAAACTGTATTAAAAGGTGGCAGGTAGGAAGAGTGAGAGCAATGGTTAAAGACAAAGCAAGATTACAACTCCAGGTCTTTGGATGCAAAATTTATAAACTACAAGAGCTACCCAGGTATGGTGGCTCACTCCTTGCTCTCAGGAAGCAAAAAGAGCAATATTGCCGGGCGGTGGTGGCGCACGCCTTTAATCCCAGCACTTGGGAGGCAGAGGCAGGCGGATTTCTGAGTTGGAGGCCAGCCTGGTCTACCAAGTGAGTTCCAGGACAGCCAGGGCTACACAGAGAAACCCTGACTCGAAAAAAAACAAAACAAAACAAAACAAAACAAAACAAAACAAAACAAAACAGAGCAATATTGCTCATGACTTTAAGGCCAGCCTAATCTACAAAATAAATTTTGGACTAGCCAGAGTCACATAACAAAATTCTATCTCAAAAAACAAACAAAACAAATAAACAAACAAACAAGCAAACAACAAGAACAAAGGCTTACAAGATGGCTTAGTGGGTAAAAGTTTGATCCCCAAAACTTACAATGAAATGAAAGAAAGAACCGACTCTCAAAAGTTCTCTGGTATCAACACAGACTGGAGCAAGTACTCTCACACATAGACAAAAATAATAAATAAAACAAAGGTAGAAATGATGGTGACACCTTTAATCTTCGCACTTGGGGGGGGGGGGCAGAAACAGGTGGCTGGGTTGGGGGCTGCCCTGGTCTACAGAGCAATGACAGTCAAGGCTATACAGAAACCCTGTCTCAAATCCCCCACATACAAAAATAAGCAAAACAAAAAATTTAAAAAGCCCTATTTACCAATAAAAAATGTTTCAAAAAACCCAAACAAACAAACAAACAAACAAAAAACAGGTCAGGCAGTGGTAGCACATGCTTTTGATCCCAGCACTTGGGAGGCAGAGGCAGGCGGATTTCTGAGTTCAAGGCCAGCCTGGTCTACAGAATTGAGTTCCAGGAGAGCCTGGGAAATACAGAGAAACCCTGTCTTGAAAAACAAAAACAAACAAACAAACACACACACACACACACACACACAAAAAAAAAAAAAAAAAAAACCCAAAAGAACAACAAACAAACAAAAAAGCTTTAAGAGATAGGGACAAGCAGACAGATGCAGAGAATTGATGAGGACAATGACTTGTCCACAGCTGTTGTTGGAACCAGTTATAGTGTTGCTCAATAGACTGGTTTCCTACTATTAGTCAATAAAGATACCCATATTTCCTGCCTTTACAAAAAAAAAAAAAAAATTCTTTATGTTCTCTACCTTAAAGAGAAAGGTACTTAAAACTTAGTCTAAGAGTTCTAGGCATGAGCTAAATACAAATAAATAAGTCACCCAAAGGAAATCGCCCATGTAGCTGTTTTTGCATTTTAGAATCCTAAACATCCTGATATATAACAAATTACTTATTTCACTGAAATGGTTGCAAAGTGTAGCTCACTTCAATAGGATGGCTGTTATCTAAGGCATCAAGCTCCTGGGCACGGGTATAATCTGCAGAAACAAACTGAGTCCAGATATCATACTCTGGAAAGCAGTGGTCTACACAAAGATACTCAATCCAGGATGCAAAGCCTTCGTTCAACCAGAGGTGAGTCCACCATTCCTAAAAAAGAAAAAGGTAGAGCGGGTGAAGAGCATATAGGAACAGTCGCCATGGTATAGGAGAACGTGTCTCCCTTCTATTGTACTTGGAAATTTGTAATTTTGTAGTAAAATCCACAGAAACCAGTTAGCAACGAACTCATATGAGGGGGAAAAAAAAGAGAGAATAAAAGAAATGTCAACTGGAGACACTCTGATCAAGTAACATAGCTGCAAGATGTAGAAAGGAAGAAGGCATTTTACATGCACAGGAAGCATAAACGGGGCATGCAAGCACAGAAAAGACTAGATATAAAAATCTCACCATGTAAAGTTTAGTCTGAGCCAACTACGGGGGTGCATTCCTTTTCAGAATTTTGTTTATTTTTATTGTTTTCCATTTATATATTTTTATTTCATGTGCACTGGCATTTTACCTATATGTATGTCTTGTGAGAATGTCAGATGCCCTGAAACTGCAGTTACAGACAGTTGTGAGGTGCCCTGTGAGTACTGGGAATACAACTCCAGTCCTCTAAATGACCAGCCAGGAGTCTAAAGCTCGGAGCCATCTCTCCAGCCCTACAAGGATATATATACTCTTGTGATCTGAGAACCTGGGAGGTACATTCAGGTTACAAAGTAAAATCTTGTTAACTGGCCCTGCTAAATAACAACAACAACAACAACAACAACAATAACAACAACAACAAACATAATTATTACATTATATAATAATAATTATTATTATTTGGTCAGGCATGGTACGCCAAACATTAGTGCTAATACTTAGGAAGCAGAGACAGGTAGTCTCTACAAGTTTGGGGCCACCAGCTCTACATAACAAGCTCCAAAGTCAGCCAAGGCTACACAGTGACGTCATTTCAAAAAGGAGGAGGAAGAGGGGGAAAAGGGGAGAGGGAGGAGAAGGAGGAAGAGGAGGAAGGAGAAAGATGAGAAGGGAGAAGAAGGGAGGAGGAGGGAAAGAAGAAAGAAAAAGGTTTAGTGAAGAATTTTGAGTCTTAGTCTCCTTCTCCTTCCCTTTCTGTCCAGCAAAAAAAAAAAAAAAAAAAAAAAAAAAGTATTTATATCCCAATGCTGCCCCCTCACAAGAGAGTCTTTTCTTTAAAATATTTATTATTTATATATGTGAGTACACTATCACTCCAGAAGAGGGCATCAGATCCCATTACAGATGGTTGTGAGCCACCATGTGGTTGCTGAGAATTGAACTCAGGACCTCTGGAAGAGCAGTCAGTGCTCTTAACCGCTGAGCCATCTCTCCAGCCCCCAAAAGAAGATTCGTAAGTTTACTATAAAAAGGCAACAGGCTGGGCAGTAAACCAGAATTCTCTTAAAACCCAAACGAAACCCAGGCTCTCAAGGCCAAATGAGAAAGGTAGAAATTATTATAGAACGATTATTCATACAATGACGGGGAGAACAGTGACTTGGGTTTCTATTTCCAAATAAACAGAAATATAATACAGCCCCAAGGACTATGTAAATCTAGCAGAAATATTACTCACAGCAGGAAGTAGCTCAAAACAAATGATATTTAAGGGTTTATGAAACAGAAAATTCACATCTGCCGGGCGGTGGTGGCGCATGCCTGTAATCCCAGCACTTGGGAGGCAGAGGCAGAGGCAGGCGGATTTCTGAGTTCGAGGCCAGCCTGGTCTACAGAGTGAGTTCCAGGACAGCCGGAGCTACCCTGTTTTGGGGGGGGGGGGAAGAAAAGGAAAAAAAAAAAGAGTCTTGGAGAAAATTCACATCTGAGAATGCATAGTAAGTTGAATAGTAGTAATGTACAGAAATTAAAAGCCTGGTCTAGAAACACTAAACCTTCCCCCCCCCATTTGTATAGAGGTAACATTATTAAATATGTGAGGTCTATCTATGTGCATTTGATCATAGAAACTAATAAAGAATTTTCTGTGAGGGAGGCTTTTAGGCCCATGCCCTGAGCTCAGGAGGGAGAGGCTTTGGAGAAGAATGAGGCAAACAGGCCCACGAGAGGCTCAGAAGTGCTTCTCACCATTTGTCCATCCCTCACCCCCTCAGTGCCCTATCTATGTTTCGAGCTCCTCTACCACTGCCCCCTGTGTACTCCATGGAGACAGAGACCCCCACAGCAGAGGACACCCAGCTTCTAAAGAGGACAATGGAGACACAGGCCATGCAGATGCTGAAGGACATCAAAAAGGAGAAAGTGCTGCTCCGGATAAAGTCAGAGCTGCCACAAAATGTGTACACCATCAAGGCACTGGAGGCGCACAAACGGGCCGAGGAGTTTCTAACTGCCAGCCAGGAGGCTCTCTGACCCCCTCACCTTCCACAGGGTTATAGCACACTCAGTCCTGGGATGCGGCCCAGCCCTCCACCCTCTGCTCCTTATTGGCTGTCCTGGGGCAAAACAGCTCCTCTCTGGCTACTCTAGAGGATGCACGCACTGGAAGCGGGATGTCCAGAGTGCTCCCTCTTCTCCCCTAAATGTGTTCATGCCTTCCTGTGGCTAGTACAGACAGGCTGAGCACTGAGTGCTCAGTGCTTAGATAACCTGGGGGTACCTGTCCCCCTGCTCCTAACCCCACAGCTACCTGAAACTGCTCTGAGAAATACAGGAGTCACACGTTCAAAAAAAAAATTCTGTATAATGGAAAAAACACAGTGACATGAAAAAAATTTAAGAACTATTTTTAGAACTAGTTTTCATTGTTGTTGATTAAACCTCTTAGTAAAGTAATATATGGATCTGAAACGGAGGCCAGAGAATTTTTTGTTGAATAGTAAAAATGCACGCAGTTTGCAAAGATCAAATATTTTAATATTAAGTAATAAGGGCTGTTTGTCTAAGTGTCAATTAGGTATTAATAAGCCCCACTGAGATAAGCTAGTTCAAAGCTATTGAACACTAACTCTTTGGAATTTCAATCTATGAAACAATTGGCATCTAATAAAGAATGTTACAAAAGCTCAGAAAAAAGTTGTTTCAAAACACTAAGTACGTATATCCTCTTCTAAAATTTGCTGCTGGTAATAAACAAAACTTTTTTCAAAGTTGAGCACAAAATTTTGGTAGAAACTGCAACACAAAAGTCTAATCATAGAACCAGGGAAGCAGAGGCAGGAAAATCTCTGTGAGTTCAAGGACAGCCTGGTTGGATCTATATAATGAGCCCTAGGACAGCCAGGACTATATAGAAAGACTGTCTCGAAACAAAACAAAAATATGTGTGGTCCTGGCAGATGCCTTTAATTCCAGTACTTGAGAGGCAGAGGTAGTCGATCTCTGAGTTTAAGGCCAGCCTGATCTACAGAACAAGTTCTAGGACAGTTCAAGACTACAAAGAAAAGCTTCAAAAAATAAAAAACAAAAAACAAAAGCCCCCCAAACAAGAGGAGAATAGAAATTTTTACAGACATTTGAATGTTGGTATTAACTCATATAGTTCCAATGAAATTGTATTAAGAATAAAAAAGCACTGGAGTTGGAGAGATGGTTTAGCAGTCCAGAGCACTGAATGCTCTTCCAGGGTACCTGGGTTCAATTGTCAGGACCACACAGCAGCTCCAAGATCTGACACCCTCACACAGACATACAGCCAGACAATTGCCAATGCACATAAAGTAAAAATAAGTTATTTTTTAAAGCTACCTAACCTATAAAAAAAAGTTTTAAGCATAGGAAGAAAAGTGGAAGAGCTTATTTCAGATACTGACTTTCTTTAGAAATGTTCTTAGCTAAGTCATACTTGAAACACATTTTTCTTTTTTGTGCTCATTTCTAAGACACATGGAATTAACCAAAATCCAAGTCAGGTTCAACTCTTTGGCAGCCTATGGTCTGTCAAGGAATCTGGCTAAGTCCAGTCTCCAGATCTTTCAGGGCACAGGTAAGTCTAAGTCATTTACTGAACTCTGTATTTCAAAACACTAATGTAACTGGCTTCCACAGATAGCATTTTATTTATAGTAAAGGTGAAACATCAAGATTAACAGGTACAAAATACAAAAAGTAACTGAAAACTCCAATTAGTTAGAATTTTAGTTCAACTTTATTCTGCAGATTTTTAAAAAAATTTTTTTTTTCGAGACAGGGTTTCTCTTTGTAGTCCTGGCTGTCCTGGAACTCACTCTGTAGACCAGGCTGGCCTTGAACTCAGAAATCCACCTGCCTCTGCCTCCCAAGTGCTGGGATTACAGGCGTGCGCCACCACGCCCGGCGATTTTTTAAAATTTTATTTCAAACTTCACCTTATTTTAGGAAACTACAACAAGGACTCACATAACCACTTTTTGTGTTTATATAGTTCAACTTGCAAACAATTCAACAAAGATAACTTTTTTGTTTTTTGGTTTGTTTGTTTTCGAGACAGGGTTTCTCTGTATAGCCCTGGCTGTCCTGGAACTCACTCTGTAGACCAGGTGGGCCTCGAACTCAGAAATCCGCCTGCCTCTGCTTCCCACCAGCAAAGATAACTTAAGAAACTAGTTAGCCTGGAATCTCACTGCACAGTTTATTCCTTTTCTTTCTTTCTTTCTTTCTTTCTTTCTTTCTTTCTTTCTTCCTTCCTTCCTTCCTTCCTTCCTTCCTTCCTTCCTTCCTTCCTTCCTTCCTTCTTTTTTGGTTTTTTGAGACAGGGTTTCTCTGTGTAGCCCTGGCTGTCCTGGAACTCACTCTGTAGACCAGGCTGGCCTCAAACTCAGAAATCCGCCTGCCTCTGCCTCCCAAGTGCTGGGATTAAAGGCGTGCGCCACCACTGCCCGGCAGTTCATTCCTTTTCTAAGACAAAATTTTCTTTCACTTAAAATAGCATCTTAACATTTCATATTTGCAAACAAATTGTA
The DNA here is from genome assembly GCA_964023405.1 of Apodemus agrarius. NCBI lineage: Eukaryota > Metazoa > Chordata > Mammalia > Rodentia > Muridae > Apodemus > Apodemus agrarius. Next base: position 83,704,802 of record OZ030015.1, read on the forward strand.
GTTACAAAACATTTCCTGTTAAATGAATAGTCTCACCTGGGTCCTCACAAATCTCTCTTCTCTCTTCCCTCTCTCTTCTGAATGCCAGGGAGCCTAAGACCTTTAAGCATGTTGGGCAAGTAGCCAACACTGAGCTATCTGCACTGCCCTGGTAAATGCTTTTGAAAACAGACCTTTTAAACAAGAATGTTTTTTTATTTTTGTTTTTCAATAAGGGCTTCTCTGATGTCCTGGAACTGACTTTGTATACAAATGTGGCCAGAGATCCGCCTGCCTCTGCCTCCCAAGTGCTGGGATTAAAGCAGCACCAGCACAGAGCGTATAAGAAAATGTTTAATTTTTGGCATAGCATCATAGCCAAATTTGAAAAGGGTGTGGCCAAAATAATGTGCAGCAGGACACAGATGGATATATTTGAGCACTTAAAAATATTAAATACCATAGTAACAAGATTTCCAAACCATTGATGGGCGAGTTCATGTCCCACAACCAGAGCAACCCACTGGCGAGATGAAGAACACGAGTTTTTTGGATCAATAAGCAATGCCGTCTCCCTGTGTTTAAAAAATAAAATACAATGGTAAAAGCATTTCAATAAAAGCAGGCATAAAGAAATAAAGGAGGGTCAGGCAATAAATCAATTGGCTTTATATTAGGCTTTAGCAATATCAAGTAAACATTTTCTCAGCAAATGTAAGATAAACAGGGCACAGGAAGTCTGAAGACTTTGATAGACTATGTACAACAGAATATCAAAGATATCCAAGTTTATCTGTGTGTTGTCTGGTGACTAGGAAGACTGCTAATCAGAGAAGACAGGAAAAAGTCACAGCAGAAGACAGTCTAAAGTCCCAAAAGGGACACTGAGCAGGCTCTACAGAGTCAGCTCATCCAAAGGCAACTGAAAGTGGAAGGAAAAACTGTTTACAGACTCAGCTTCAGCACTTATGCAACCCACATGTTTGTATTGTGCTGACAGCCATGTAAAAATCGCCCAAAAATCCAGAATCAGGGAGGCTCTTCATGTTGGGCAATAGCTATGTAACTCTTGGGAAGAAACCACACTGGACATGACTCAGCCAAGAACACAGCTAAAAATGCTATGAGTACCAAATACTCCCTTTAAAAATATTATACCCTCAGATAGTAGCACCAGTGAGGGAAGTCCATATGCATGCTTCAAATATTCATGAAACCCAGAAGAGGCAGAAGATTTCTCCCGGAGCATAAAGCAAAAGCCACTCAACTGTGACAGAGTGAAGCCCTTGTGAAGTTAGTGGTTTGAAAGAAGGCAGGGTAATGTGTCATTAACATACCTATAAGTAACAAGGCCCCAGTTCTCCATGGCACCTTCATAAAATAAATATAAACATTTATTGATATATATGCATACTTTTCCTCAAAATCACAAAATTCAAATAAAGTCATACAATTCGGCAATAAAATGAAATTTACTTTACCAGCTGCAAAGTCGGCAATAGCAATGAGGTCAATTTTAGGTAGAGGGTAAGGAACATTGAAGTAGTCTTTATAAAAAGGCAAGGTTTTAGCAGCAACCTATAAGTACAAAAACCAAGACACCCAATTATAAGTCAACAGAAATCCACAAAGGAAACCTGCTTTAAGCCAAACTATCTTAAGCTTCTAGAAATGGATCCCAGAGAACCCTACTTCCTTTGAAGACTGTGTTTGCTACAAATGTTGTCGCTGATGTAACTCTAGCCCATTTATAAGATGGTAGGAATAGTAACTATATATTTTCATGGTATTCCACAGAAAAACAAATTCTGTTGTTATATTCTCTCTTTTCTCCAGAGCAAAAGGTTTGAACTTACAACTTCATCAATTGTGAAACACAAACTCTCCCACTACCCTCAGTCCCCACTTTTGTATTTTCTGGATCATTATCTTAGAAAATGTTAATGCAACAAGGATGGCAAAGGATTCTAGTAAAAGTGAAATGAAATTATCAAAACAACCTTCCATTAAATCACAAACAACTGTACTAATATCTTATCAGCAATGTGACACCCCCCAGCCCCCGGTTATGGACTGCAGAACAACCCTTATCCAAGACATTCACCTCGAGTGCGAATTTCCCTTGCTCTGCTTTGCCGACAGGGGTGTAAACGCGGACACACACACCATCTTTTGACCTTGTTTCTACAAAGTCATATTCACCCACAACAAACGCCACCAGATATGTAGACATAACAGGTGTGCGAGCAAACTTCACTTCAACTAAATTTTCATCATCAGGATATGGTTTTCTGTCAATTACATTCTTAAGAAAAAACAAAAACAGAAAACAGAAAAGATTTAAGGAGATTTATATTGGTATTTTAGAGTAAATACTATAAAAACATCTATAGGCTCAAGTATTTTTTTCCTTTCCCATTCCTAGAATAGTATTCAACCAGGTTCATCAGTGGTTTTATATTATGAAGGTCTTTGCTCTTAGAAAAAAATTTTCCTTCAGTAGGATGATGGTGGTGCATACCTTTAGTCCCAGCATTCAGAAGGCAGAGGCAGAGAGATCCCAGAGAGTTCAAGGCCAGCCTGGTCTACATAGTGAGTTCTAGGACAGCCAGGGCTACACAGAGAAATCCTGTCTCAAAACCAAACAAGTTCTTCTTTCCTCTTTGAGTAACTGTGTACCCTTGGTTGGCTAGGATCTTGCCATGTAAACAGTTGAGCCTCTAACTCAGAGATCCACTTTGCTGGGATCAAAGGTATGTACCACCTTGCCTGGTCTTTGATAAAGTTCTTACACTAAGAAATTGGGAGCAAAGTGTTAAAATACCTAAGAACTTACTTAAAAAGAGAAGATAACTTCTCTTGAATAGTTTACATGCAAACATTGGGGTGCTTTGTTCCAGTTGTGTTTTTTGAGATAGGGTCTCACCATGCAGCTCTGCCTGGCCTTGAACTCCACTTGCGATCCACTTGTCTCTGGATCCCATGTGCTGGGATTAATAAGAAAGCCAAGACACTGCTATTGCAGTTTATTTCACATATTAATGTTCCTTATTTATGTCCTTCAGCTTTAAAAAGTAGATAAAGTGGGAGCTCATGGACACAGTCCTAGCACCCAAGAGAGAAAGGAAGATAGGTGTAAGTTCAAGGCCAGTTTGAGCTATAAAGTGACTAACAGGACAGCCATGGATACAGTGCACTGACTTAAAAACAAAACCACACAGTAAGAGTCTTGCCTTACTGTGGCTCTCTTAGGGGTCATTAGAAAGCAACTGAGGAAAACAGGACCTACTGAAAATAAGGGAAACCAGTAACAATGCTTCTGTTTGTAGTAAGCACTATGCTAGGCGGGTTTCACGTCTCCTACTTAAATCAACAAAACAATATAGCAGAGAGTATTAAAAGTTTATTAGCACATACATACCATATTTGATAAAGCCACTCTGTCTTTAGGCACAACCAGCGAGATATCAAAAGTTGCTTTGATAGCAGGCTCATCCCAGCAAGGAAAAGCCCTTCGAGCATCAGTAGCCTGAAGGAAAAAATATAAACTCATATAAATAGCACTTAGTTAACCTCGGAGATTGTTTCATGAAATCACTGCCACTTTGCTATCGTTTATTAGTCAATTATTTCTCTCCTTTTTTTCTTTCCTTTTTATAAAAATTGTGTTTAATGAGTGTTTTCTCTGCATGTGTATTTGTATGCCAAGTTTGTGCCTGGTACCCTCTGAAACCAGAATAGGGCATCAGGTCTCGTGAACCTAGAATTATAGATGGCTTTGAGTAGCTATGTGAGTGCTGGGAATTGAACCTGAGTTCTCTTGAAGATTAGCCTGTGTTCTTAACCTCTGAGCTCTTTCTCCACCCCCTTTCTTTTCTTTCTTTCTTTCTTTTTTTTTTTTCAGGATTGAAAATCAAAACCCAGGGCCCTGTGTATAAAAGGCAAGGGTTCATCTACTCATCTCTGTCCCCAGGCTTCTAAGACTGACTTTCTACTTTGCCAGGTAATGAGCTGCATGCTGACTACAAAGGATATACAATGTCACATGAGCAACTCTTTGTCCACTGTTCTGCTGCAGATCATGACAAAATGAGAATTATTTGTTGTAACTATACTTTTGCTTTTATTAAAATATTTTAACATTCAGATTTAACATGAACAGCTTTACTAATACAGCAGACACAGCCCAAAGCACAGACCATTTAATACCATGCTGTAAGGACTCAAATTAGGGAAAATAGGAGAGAAGGTGCCTCTGGGTTTTATTTTAAATTAACAATTAGCAATACAGAAATATAAACATGTTGGGTAATATAATAAATAAGTAAAAATATTTAAAATCTCTGATGCACTCTGTTCTTTATCTAGAATGAGAAAAAAATACAGCTGCTCTACAAATTCAAAACAGGTCATTTATTTAATGGCCTGTCTATATGTTATACATCAAACTCACTATCTGACCTACTTAGAAACAGCATTCTATAAAAATTAAAAATGGCACTATGGAGATAGCTTAGTCAGGAAATGCACAGTAAGCAAGTAGGATGAATTTGATCCTTAGTTCGATTATGGTAGTATTTATAATTGCAGTCCAGAGGAAACAGAGAAAAGAAGATATAAGGGCTCCTTGGCCAGCTCGTCTAGCCTAATTGAAATTCTTTCTTGGTTTTTGGGTTTTTTTCTCTTTTCTCTCTCTCTTTCTTTCTTCCTTTTTTCTTTCTTTTCTTGAGACACAGGTTCCCTGTCCACTACCCAGCCCTGACTGAAACTCTTAAAAAAAAAGGGGGGGGGGCTGGTAAGATAGCTTAGCAGTTAAGAGCACCAGTTCCTCTTCCAGAGGAAGGAAGGAAGGAAGGAAGGAAGGAAGGAAGGAAGGAAGGAAGGAGGACAAAACCCCAACTGTTTGCTCTTCATGCTGACTTTAAAAGACTGATAAGATTCTGGGGGAGGAACAGTCATTTCTTTCAGTTGTGTCCTAAATGGTAAACCCACCAGGTTCTAGTAGATTGGGCCAACCCCATTCACACAGGCAGTGCTGGTTAAAACTAGAAAGTCAGGGCTATAGAAATGGCCCAGAGGTCAGGCACATGTATTACTCTTGCAGAAGACCTGATTTAGTTTCCAGCACTTATGTCCTGTAACTCCAGAGGAATGGAGATCTCACCTATATGGGACCTGAACCTGCATGCACACAAGTACTCACATGGGCTCCCACTTAAAAAAAACTTGAAAAAAGTTTAAAATCATATATGGATACAAAATCTGAATCACCAAGTAAAACAAAAAGGCAAGAATGTGAGAAAGAGATGGTGTGTGTGTGTGTGTGTGTGTGTGCGCACACACGCAAGAGAGAAAGAAAAAAAAGAGGGTGGAATGTACTATATGTGTATGAAACTGTCAAAGAACAAGTTAATAATAATATCTTAGTCGCCCCCCTCCCCCCAGACAGGGTTTCTCTGTATAGCCCTGGATGTCCTGGAACTCACTCTGTAGACCAGGCTGGCCTCGAACTCAGAAATCCGCCTGCCTCTGCCTGGCCATAATAATAAACCTGGCAGACACTATGGCACACATCTATAATCCCAGCACGTGGGGGGCAGAGGCAAGCCTATCTCTGCAAGTCTGAGGTCAGCCTGGTCTACATCATGAGTTCCAGGACAGCCAAAGCTACATAGAGAGATCATGTCACAAAACACCCCAAAGGTGTGAGGTTTATGGGTAGGTGGGGAAGAAAGCTAAATCAAAGAAAATCTGAAACTAGTACAGTCGCCAGCACTTAGCGCCAGGCCTTGAAAAATTAAGGAAATCAAAGACTTTCTGCTCACAGCCCAGTGGGTGGATGCCTAATCTGCCAAGATCAAGAACAAGGATTACAGGAAGTTCAAGGTTTGCTGCCACAGATCATCACAGATTAGTAGAAGGCAGTCCCTGATAAGACAGTCCCTGCCCAGTAGTTTGCAGTGAAAGAGTTGAAATGAACCAGACTGGTACATTTGACTATTTAAAAATACCCCGAAGAGTAAATTTAAAAAGAAAAAAGGAGAGATGCATTGTAGCTTAAAATGCAGGATAACTGCAAAGAAACATGCCTACATGTGTATTACGTGATGTGTATTTTGGTTTACTTTGGGTATGGTAGCACTGTGCAGCACTGGCAACTCTCAAATTCACTGCAGAGTCTAAAACAACAATAACAACAAGAGCAAATCTGATACTGAATTTCATTACCTGGGTATGTATATACACATGAATATACTATCATTCTCCAATCTATATCCCTCATTCCCTCCTATACTTTTTGAAAGGTTCCTATTTTTAAAATTTATTTCTAAGTGTTTGTGTACATGTATGCAGGTAAGAGCAAGTGCTCTCAGAGAAAGGCCAGAGAGTGTCAGATTCTCTATAGCTACAAACTAAGAGCAGAAAAATCAATCTAAAATACAAATTCCGGGCCAGGTGTGGTGGTACACTCCTTTAACACCAGCACCATGGAGGCAGAGGCAAGTAAGATTTCTGAGTTCCAGGCCAGTCTGATCTATAAAGCATGTTCTAGGACAGCCAGGGATACACAGTAAGAGCTATGCTGAAAACACAAATAATAAAATAAAAAAACCAAGAACAGCATTAGCGATCACAGCCACACCTACCTCGAACTGAGTGACAGCAGCATAGCGCACCTCGCCGGCAGGGGTGGTGTATCTACTTCTGTAGAAGCCCTTCATTTTGTCATTCAGCTCGCCAACAAAATCTATCTTTAAGGTTCCTGTACCTGTGATTAAAGATGAACACAGACCTTTTTATTGACATGTTAATAATAAATACAGGAACCAAAAGATGCCCTCAAAACACTATACTCAATAGGCTATTACAATGTTCAAAGCATTTATTTCCTTTCTCAAATACTCTTTTTGGCTCTGGAGAGAATACTCTACTGACTGATATGAATGGCAAACTCATCTTTTAAGTTTTATTTAGGGGGACTGCTTAGAAAATAATTTCACTAAGTCTAAAATTACCACAATATATGAAGATAAAAATAGGAAAGAAAACCTTTATTATTATTAAATGTCTAACATGTTTCTGTGCATGGGACTTCTAAAAATATTCATGAATATTTATAAAGATGGAAGTATTGTCCCTGTTTGTAGAAAATTGAGGACTAAAATGCTAAGTCAAAGTCCTGAAACTAGTAAGCAGCAAGACAACCACTTTCACCTAAAACATGCTCTTGGCCAATTACATCATGTCTTTAGTCTTTTGTTAGATAACTTTAGCACAAAAAATGTAGCCAATTACTCTACCTCTAAAGACAATGTTTGATCCAGATAGAGTAATGACTGCATATTCTTGTAAGGAATTACAGGGAAGAGCAATTATTTGATCAACTAAGGCATAGGGCTCACTCAGTCATCTGAGTATGAGCACCAGAGAGAGAAATGACTAAGCTAAGCACAAATGCAACCTAAATACAAACCCTATTGTTTTAAAAACAAAACTAATTTTTCCTATATGTGTGATTTCTGCTAAAAAAAAAAAAGTACTATTTTAAATAACAAAATGAAAACTATTATATCTAGTATTCACTTGCTGAACTCAGATGCATGGCAAAACAATAATCCATTGCACACCCTACAAATCAAGTCACAACACACAAAGGATTTGGAAAAATGTTGACTTTGGACTTGATCTTTTCCATATGCTTATTTATAACAAGATCTAGAGTATGTGAGTCTAAAGACATGAGGATAATGATTAGCCAATCATACCAGACTGTCATAACCTGATATTTCAAACTGTCATTTTGAAATGCTAAAAGTAATGATGTCTGATAATGATTTAATGTTGGTTGATTTTTTTTTCTCCTTTGACATTAACTTTTTATATGGTCTTAAAGTAAAATTTCATGCCTGAAACTGAATTTGCTCTTTGGAAAATTTCAAAGTCACAAAAGTAGAAGTCCATACAACAGACAAAGGACAAAAGCATGGATTCTATTTAAAAACAGTTGTGTTTGTCATGTGGCTAAACGCATTTTCTCATGTGTCACTAAGTGATTCTGTACTTAGAATTGTAGAATCCTATAGCAAAGTAAGCACTAAACTACTGTCAAATAAATAAAATAATCATGCTGCAAACAACACTGATGGCTTCACTGAAGCTCAATTGGAAAGACATCTGAACGGTTTGAAATCAGACACTGGTCTGTGACATCTCACAGGACAAGGAATATTGTCTAGTGTGTGTGCTAGGATGAACCTAGGGCATCGTGAATAAGCTAAAAGGGCTGTCGGCCACTGAGCCATATCCCAAACTCCAGAGAATACTTTTCTTTTTAACAAGAATGACAGATTATTAGGACAATAAGTATCAACATAGTTATGAGACTCTATCAGAATTATTAATGATGGATACAAAGAATAACAAATGGAAAAATGTAAGAAAATAACTGTTTTATTCTCTATTTTCTATAGTAATTTACTATGTTTTTAAAAACCAGATATATTTACATTATTAAGGTTTTGCAAAGAAAATATAATAATTTTTAAATTTCATTACCCTTAGTGGGAACTATTTAATAGAATCTTAAGTGACAGTTCCATAGATGAAATTGGCAGTCTGCTTCCACTATCAAGATGTTTTTTAATATAACTCATAGTCATAGTAAATCTACTTTCAATTTTTCCTATTTGGAACAAAAGTGGATTTAAAACTCATAACTAAATAAGAAAGGCTGCTTACACTTTTACTTGGTTTTAAATCTCCAAGGCCATCAAACCATAACAAGATACTGACAGTGACCACTTCCAAAGAGTGGTTTACTAAACAAAATACAAAGTATTGGAAAGGATAATTACCTGAAATTCAAACAAAACACAAGTTAAAGATTTTTTTAAATCATTATTAAATTAGTTTCACATTATACAATGGTAATCATAAAACATTACTATTAACAGAATTTTAAGGTAACTAGAAAAAAGGATTTTGACAAATTTCATTTATCAAATACCATGATGAACCAACCACCAGTTGATCTTTAATTTTACACCTATTCATAAGGAACTACATTGTTTCCTCAAACTAGATACTTAATTTCAATGTCCAACCTACTTATGTTTGGATAGTAAACCTTTAAAAACATAAATAGCCAGTTTAGTGGTTCACACCTTTAATCCCAAAACTTGGGCAGCTCTCTCTGAGTTTGAGGCTAGCCTGGTCTCCATGGTTGAGACTTCTTGGTCAGCCAGAACTGTAAATGAGACCTTCTCTCCAAAAACAATGACAACAACAACAACAATAAAAACCCAAAACAACAAAAAACAAATCATAAAAAAAATGATTAAAATGAAACAACTAAGATAGTGACAACATCCATCAAAAACATAAATGTTGGCTAGGCAGTGGTGGTGCATGCCTTTAATCCCAGCACTTCGGAGGTAGAGGCAGGCAGATTTCTGAGTTAAGAGGCTATACTGGTCTACAGAGTGAGTTCCAGGACAGCCAGGGCTACATAGAGAAACCCTGTCTCGGAAAAACAAAACAAAACGAAACAAAACAAAACAAAACAAAAACCAAAAACCAAAAACCAAAACAAAACAAAAACATAAATGTTGAAAGTTTAGGAAATTATAACTGCAAAAACGTATAAATCTTGAAGTAATTTAATACGCTTACTAAATGCTATAAAACTGAAAATCAATTTCTGTAAAAGGAAAACGCAGCCGGGTGGTGGTGGTGCATGCCTGTAATCCCAGCACTTGGGAGGCAGAGGCAGGGGGATTTCTGAGCTCGAGGCCAGCCTGGTCTACAGAGTGAGTTCCAGGACAGCCAGGGCTACACAGAGAAACCCTGTCTCAAAAAACAAAAACAAAAACAAAAAACAAACAAACAAAAAAGAGGAAAAAAAAGAAAAATGCTATGAACAGTGTGTTTCCGCATAATGCTGTCACTTTAGAAGGTTCTGACAATGCTCTTAAGCTTCCAGACCTCACAATGCTCATGGGACATTAGCACTGTTACAGAATGGGCCGGTACCAGACCGGCTATTCTTTGCTATCTGGTAACTGGTACAGCTGTTCAGTTTGGAGAGACAACACGAAGGCTACTGACATTATAAGATTATGTTCATTCACTATTTACTCCATCATCATTCAAGACAGTTCTATAATCTGATAAAAATCAGAAAAGATAAAGAACTTTTTCTTCAGACTTAGTTGTTTTTATTTCTTCCAAATTCACAGGTATTTGTGAGGTAAGACCTTTACTTAAAGCAAAAGTGACTAAATGATCCTGAAAACTTTGGTATAATGTGGAAGGAAGTCAGTGATTTTCCAAATCATTATCACAGATATTCAACAATTTAAAAATTAAAATTGTATTGTTATAATTAGTGGTTAGAGGAGTACTTTTTTTTTTAAAGTGGAGGTTTTTTTGTTTTTGTTTTTCCTTTCTCTTTTAAATGGGGTCCTTCCACCTCTACATAGGCTCTAGGGATTGGATTGAGGTCCCCAGGCTTCTATGGCAAATGCCATTACCCACTGGGACATCTTGTTAGCCCAATATTCAATAATTTAATACAGTCACACTTGCAGGATTTTCTAGCATTTTTGTGAGTCGTTATATTAGCATAAGAATTCACTACAGCTGGCAAGATGGCTGGTAAGAGCACTGCTGCTCCTCCAGAGGACCCCAGCTTGGTTCCCAGTACCCACAGGAGGCTCGCAGCCACTGTCACTCCAGCACCTGCATTCTGATCTCTATAGGCTCTACATATACACACAGACACATGAACATCAAATACAGTTCTTTAAAGAAAAATAATTGTTCTAGTTACTTAACTAAAAAACTAAAGTATTATAGGTTTAAACTCAACTTCCAATAAAATATGAAGCAGATAAAAAAAGCACTATTCTGATTTTTAGTATAGTACATATATGTAATTCCTCTGGTATTATTTGAAATGGCTTTTTTTTTTTCTTTTGGTTTTTTCCAGACAGGGTTTCTCTGTGTATTCCTGGCTGTCCTGGAACTCACTCTGTAGACCAGGCTGGCCTCGAACTCAGAAATCCACCTGCCTCTGCCTCCCAAGTGCTGGGATTAAAGGCATGCACCACCACCACCTGGCTGAAATGGCTTTTAACATCATGTGTTAAATGAATTTATCAAAAATTATGCGGTCTAACCTAGAGGTGGTGGCGCATGCCCTTTAATTCCAGCATTCAGGTAGCAGAGGAAGGCAGATCTTTTTTTTTTTTTTTTTTTTTTTTAAAGATTTATTTATTATATGTAAGTACACTGTAGCTGTTTTCAGACATCCTAGAAGAGGGCATCTGATCTCATTACAGATGGTTGTGAGCCACCATGTGGTTGCTGGGATTTGAACGCAGGACCTTCAGAAGAGCAGTCAGTGCTCTTAACCGCTGAGCCATCTCACTAGCCCCCCCCCTTAAAGAATTTATTTATTTATTTATTTATTTAGGTTTTTTTTTTTTTTTTGTTTTTCGAGACAGGGTTTCTCTGTGTAGCCCTGGCTGTCCTGGAACTCACTGTGTAGACCAGGCTGGCCTCGAACTCAGAAATCCACCTGCCTCTGCCTCCCAAGTGCTGGGATTACAGGTGTGCGCCACCAGCCCGGCTTTATTTATTTATTATAAAGGCAGATCTTTTTGAGTTCAATAATTCTGATAGAGTCTCAAGGCCAGCCTGGTCTAGAGTGAGTTCCAGGACGGCCAGTCTACACAGAAACCCCCACTCAAAAAAAAAAAAAAAAAAAAAAAGAATGATGTAGCCTGAACCTGGAGAGGTGGCTCAGCATTAAGAGTTAGGGCTCCCCTTCAAAAGGACCCAATGTGACTCCCAGCACTCACACACCAGCTCATGACTCCAGTCACAGGAGATCTGAGCCTTCTTCTGGCCTCTTCAGGTACCAGGCACAGACAAACACACAGAGAAAACATCCATATACTTAAGATTATTAAAAAAACATTCAGGATATATAAATGACTACAAAACTATGACAGTTTCTTTTTTTTTGTTGTTTTTGGTTTTCCAAGACAGGGTTTCTCTGTGTAGCCCTGGCTGTCCTGGAACTTACTCTGTAGACCAGGCTGGCCTCCAACTCAAAAATCCACCTGCCTCTGCCTCCCAGAGTGCTGGGATTACAGGCGTGCACCACCACCAGCAGCTATGACAGAAACTTGTCACTGTTGAGGGCGAACTGAGAAGCGAGGAGGACGAAACAAGATTCCATCAGACAGCATTTGAATTTTAAAACTAAGTCAGACTCTGTGTCAAAATAAAATAAACCAGGGCTAGGGCGTGAACATGTGGCTCAGCGATGAGGGGATCTAACGGGGAAGCTTTAGGTTCAATTCCAAGTTGTCAGGGAGAGGGATTAAATTCTGAGCCGGAAGTTGGGCACGTTAGCCACAAATTCTTTTTTTAAAGATTTATTTATTATTATATGTAAGTGTACTGTAGCTGTCTTCAGACATACCAGAAGAGGGCATCGAATCTCCTTATGGATGGTTGTAAGCCACCATGTGGTTGCTGGGATTTGAACTCAGGATCTTCAGAAGAGCAGAGCCATCTCTCCAGCCCCTGTTAGCCACAAATTTAATCCCAGAACTCAGGAGGGAGAGGCAGGGGGATGTCTGTGTTTGAGGCCAGCAAGGTGGACTACTTACCATATTCTAGCCCAGCCAGAGCTACACTGACTCTGCCTCAAACAAAAGAAAACAATAAAGCACACACAAAAAACCTGAGCAGGACAAAGTACCATACACCCAGAACCCCCAACATTTGAAGGCAGAGGAAAGCACAAAGCCTGCCTGGCTTTCGTATCAAGTTCCAGATCAGCCAGAGGAACACAGCCAAGAACTGTCTCAAACAACAGGTGATATAAATTAGAGGTGGGGCCCCAGGTATGAGGCCTTGGGTTCAATCCCTAACACTGTGAGCAAAACCAACAGCATGAGACAGGCTTTGGCTGTGGTTTATTCTGAACTGCTGATATACTGCACTATGCTGCCCAGCATGGGCCGGTGCTCAGGGCACCACAGCCCAGTTGGCTGGCAAGCTTCAGAGCCATCCTCCCGTCTCCACTTCCCATCCCCACCTCCCATCTACCTCCATCTGCCTTTTTGTCCGGGTTCTATAGCTCCAACGTGGGACATAAGGCCTGTGTGGAAGCAACTTGACCATCTCCTTAGCCTCTAGTTTAATATTTATAACCCTCGATTTTTACTCAACTCCTGCTCTTAAACTTGTCTGTATACACATAGGAAAAGTCCTTCTACCTTGTGGGTCCTGGGGACCAGACTCAGGTTGTTAGGCTTCTTGTACACAGCAAACCTTTGTTTCCTTCATTTCTTTTCTTCCCTTCTTAGTGCCAATAAGGACAGAATTCAAGACCTTGGGCATGACAGTAAATTTTAACACTAGCTACACCCACAGCCTTGTTTGCTTGAGCTTGATATTAAGCTGATTAATTTTCAGTCTTTTAAATTAAATATCCTGCTTGTATAGTATTTTACTTATATCCCATATATTTTCATATGTAGCAAATTTCTTGTTCAGTTCTAAATGTTTTATTTCTTTGCTTTTGTTTCTTTTTCTTTCTTTCTTTTTTTTCTTTCCCCAAGACAGGGTTTCTCTGTGCAGCCCTGGCTATCCTGGAACTCACTCTGTAGACCAGGCTGGCCTTGAACTGAGAGATCCACCTGCCTCTGCCTCCCGAGTGCTGGGATTAAAGGCGAGTGCCACCACCGCCCGGCTTGGCTTTGGTTTCTTAGATAGAGTCTTACTAGATTAATCAACCTGGTCTTAAATTCCTTGGCTCAAATAATTATCTCATTCCAATTTCTCAAATAGCCAGGATTACAAATCCATGCCATTATGTCTAGATTTTTCTGTTTTCTTCCCTACTGATTTTTGCAGTACTAGGGCTGTACTCTGCCAACTTAACTTTCCTAACAAGTTTTGACTCCATTATTCTAAGTATGTGGGGGGGAAATTGTGCTATTTTTGGGGAGAAGGGTTGTTGTTATTAGTTTTGTGTGAGTTTTGTTGTTGTTTTTGAGACATGGTTTTTCTATGTAGTCCTGGCTGTCCTGGAGCTCAATATGCAAACCAGGTTGGTCTCCAACTCACAGAGATCCACCTGCCTCTACCTCTTGAATGCTGGGATTAAAGATGTGCACTACCATGCCAAGCTCTGCTACTGATTTCTAGCATCGTCCCAGTCTCCAGAGATTGCAGTTGGGGTGGGAGGGCTGAAGTGATGCTCAGTGGTTACGATCACTGGCGGCTCTTCCAGAGAACCCAAGATTGATTTCCAGCCCTCACACGGCACACAGCTACCTGTAAATCCAGTTTCAGGCAATCTGTTCAACTTCTGGCTTCCACTGGCACCAGGCACATATTTACTGCACAGACACACATGTAAGCAAAATACTCACACACATAAAATTACTTCTTGTTTTGATTTTGTTGTTCTGAATAAGATCTCTTATGTAGTCCTAGCTACCCAGTTCACGATGTAGGCCACAATGACGTCAAACTCAAAAAGACCCTCCTACCTTTGCTGCGAGCTCCCCGAACCCCCAAGGCTGGGATTTAAGACCTGTGCCATCAAGGCCTAGCCTAAAATTACTCTGGTTTTACCAACTAACAGTTCATATTTTTAAACTGACAGAGTAGCCACATGCTCACCTATAAACTATGGAGTCCTAGTCAGTGCGCCCTTAACTATCCATAAGCATCCGACAGCCAATGGTTTTAACTCTCATTTCTAAACACTTGTTTATATAACTACAACCCCATTAAGACATGTTCATTTTTATGTATATAGGTACTTCTGCATGTGTGTCTATATACTACATGTGTACCAGGTGCCCCTGAAAGCCAGAAAAGAACATACGGTCTCCTAGAACTGGAATTACAGACAGCAATTGGGAACTTCTCTCAGACAAATTCATAGTTTGACTAAATACGGGACTTCTAAGCTGAAAATCAGATTCCCCTAGTGCTTTAAATAAGCAGTCATTTATTAGAGCCTAGTTTCCACTGTTCCAGAAGAAAGCCTAATGCGAGGGCAGCGATGCAGCTCGGCAGGAGAATGCTTGTCTATCATGTACAAAGCCCTAAGTCTGACTCCCAGCACTCTGTCAGATGTGCCCGATGGCATATAATCCCAGCACTGGAGATGGAGACAGGAGGAACAGAAGTTTAAAGTCACCCTTGACTATAGTGTTTGAAGCCAGTCAGAGCTACATGACACCTTGTTTGAAAAAAAGTAAAGCAAGTTTGGGCTAATGACTCCTAAACTGTGACGGCATATGCCGGTTTCCATCCCATCCCAAAAGAAATTCTCTTAAAGCTTTATTTTGCCAGCGTGGTGGTGCACACCTGTAATCCCAGCACTCTGGGAGGCAGAGGCAGGCATGGATTTCTGAGTTTGAGGCCAGCCTATCTACAGAGTGAGTTCCAGGACAGCCAGGGCTACACAGAGAAACCCTGTCTCAAAAAAACCAACAACAACAAAAAACAACAACAACAACAACAACAACAACAACAAAAACTAAAAAACAAAAGCTTTATTTTATTCCCAAGGCACTAAAATCTGCTTTAGGATGCATTTTTTTTTAATATTTTCTCAATCTCTCTATCCTCTCCAAAGAAATATCTTGTTAACTAAAAGCTCCTGTGTTTAATTCAAAGAGATTTTTAAATTTATTCCCCCTCCTTTTTTTAAATCTTTTTGAGATAGGGTGTCTGTGTAGCCCTGGCTATTGTGGCACTGACTCAATAGTGAACTAAGAGCTCCACCTGCCATCCTGAGCTTGGGCATCAAAGGTGTGGGCCGTCACCGCCCTGGCCCTGCATTATTTTAATCATATGACCCATCTACTTGAATATATGCATCATATGTATAGTTTTGTTGTTGTTGTTGTTTTTGGCTTTTTTTGTTTTGTTTTGTTTTTGTTGGTGGTTTTTTGTTTTTGTCGAGACACATTTTCTCTGTGTAGCTCTGGCTGTCCTGGAACTCACTCTGTAGACCAGGCTGGCCTGGAACTCAGAAATCTGCCTGCCTCTGCCTCCCAAGTACTGGGATTAAAGGGGTATGCCACCACCGCCCGGCATTATGATTTCTTTCTTTCTTTCTTTCTTTCTTTCTTTCTTTCTTTCTTTCTTTTGTTTTCGAGACAGGGTTTCTCTGTGTAGTCCTGGAACTCACTGTAGACCAGGCTGACCTCGAACTCAGAAATCTGCCTGCCTCTGCCACCCAAGTGCTGGGATTACAGGCATGCGCCACCGTGCCCAGCTATGATTTCTTTTTAATATAATAAAATATTAATTATAACACAAATTAAAAAATATAGCCAGGCGGTGGTGGTGCACACCTTTAATCCCAGCACTTGGGAGGCAGAGGCAGGCGGATTTCTGAGTTCGAGGCCAGCCTGGTCTACAGTTCCAGAACAGCCAGGACTACACAGAGAAACCCTGTCTCAAAAAACCAAAACAAGCCGGGCGGTGGTGGCGCACGCCTTTAATCCCAGCACTTGGGAGGCAGAGGCAGGCGGATTTCTGAGTTCGAGGCCAGCCTGGTCTACAGAGTGAGTTCCAGGACAGCCAGGACTACACAGAGAAACCCTGTCTCGAAAAAACAAAAAAAAAAAAAAAAAAAAACAAAACAAAAAACAATAAAATAAACAAACAAAAAAAGAAATCATAAACTTGCTGTTAAATACACCTCGCTATACTGATGTGTCAAAATGAATCTGAATGTTGAACAAACATATTAATTCTTTCACCAACACATGAAATGTCTCAACAAATACTTTTGTATAACATACTTTTGTTATGACTTTTCCTTAGAATATATTCATGTAACAGAACTGGTGGTGAGAGCTGTCTGTCTGCCTGTCTTTCTTTCTTTCTTTTGTTCTTTCTTGTTTTCTTCTTCCTCTTCTGTTTTTGACAAGCTGGTTTTCAAAGTATTTACATGGGTTTATCTCTAACTAGTATTGCAGAGACATTTGTTTATTATCAAGAATCTTTGGTCTCAAAAGGAGGAGGAGGAGGAGGAGGAGGAGGAGGAGGAGGAGGAGGAGGAAGAAGAAGAAGAAGAAGAAGAAGAAGAAGAAGAAGAAGAAGAAGAAAAGAGAATCTTTGGGCTGGAGAGATGGCTTAGAGGTTAAGAGCACTGTCTGCTCTTCAGAAGGTCTAGAGTTCAAATCCCAGCAACCACATGGTGGCTTACAACCATCCATAATGAGATCTGACACCCTCTTTTGGGTGTCCGAAGACAGCTACAGTGTACTTACACATAATAAATAAATCTTTAAGAATCTTTTTCATTTAAGATTTATTTCAATTTGGGGGGGGGGTGGGCAGGGAGAAGGAGAGAGAGAAGAGGGTGTGAGAACCCCCAAGGCTGGGTGTCAGGAACCAACCTTAGTCCTGTGAAGAACAACAAGCACCCTTAGCCACTGACCCATCTGTCAACCTGCAGTAACAACTTTTTAAATTTGAGTTTACATGACAAGAAAAATTTGGTTTAGAATTATAATAACTGATTTTGACATCTGATTACTGGGAGGTTAATTATCTTTTCACACATTAAATAGTTATTTACATTTTTCTGTATGGTCTCTCCTTTTCATATATTCATTTTCAAATTCCTAGAGCTTTCCTAATTGATTTGTAGATAATTTCTTCTACATTAAGCTTAAAAGGTCTTCTATATTCTTTGTGCTTTTATGTCAAATAATTGTAACATCATTACCAATAAATCTTCCTTTCGATGCCCTCACTAGTAAAATTTCTCTTTTTCTGGTTGTACAACAAAATGCTATGTGAAACATTCTCATCAGAGATTTCAATCAGCATCAGATGGAGGAAGCTACTTACATGTATTTTTAAGAAACAGAACCTGAAAGCTATATATATTATTCTATAGCAAACAATTTTTAGTTTTTCATAGTTTTCTGTTTAAGTAAAACACAAAAACAAAGACATTTGAAACTTTTATTTTCATAATTCAGAATTTTTAAGGGGAAAGAAAAGCTCTTAACATTTTAATCTGCAAGCAATAATAGTGGAAGAAATGGGATGATTTCTTTGGAAAAGTAAACTGCATTCTCTCTCATAGGATTTCACAAAAGACACATTTCTTACCTGTTTGGAGAGTGCTAGGAAAAGACAAGGTGACTTTCTCATCTTCATTCTGATAGTTAAATCCTGTCGCATGGATTTCTGGAAAGAAGAAAAGAAATTATTTCACAAATCTTAGTACACTGTAAAGAACAAATCCCAACTGCCAGAGTTAAGAACTATAACAAAATGTCTACTAAAATAAATGAATGATTCTTGTTTGTGAGACAGGTCTGGCTATGTATTCTGTAGTAGCCCAGGCTGATCTGGGTCTCACAGCAATCCTCTAGCCTTAGCCCTCCAAGTGCTAAAATGAAATGTCCCTTTTATTTGTTTGTGTTTTGAAGATGAGGATTTACTATATAGCTCTGCTAGACCTGGAAATCAGAGATCCTGTGCTAGCTTTAAAGGTGTATGTCTGCTGGGTGCTGGTGGCACATGCCTTTAATCCCAGCACCTGGGAGGCAGAGGCTGGCAGATTTCTGAATTCAAAGCCAGCCTGGTCTACAGAGTGAGTTCCATGACAGCCAGGGCTACACAGAGAAACCCTGTCTCAAACAAAACAACATCAACAACAAAAAAGAAAGACAGAAAAAAAAAAAAAGAATTCATTGTTAAAAACATCATGAAAGTCTTGTACCTCACTCCCCAAAATAGATAATGTAAACCAAGAAAGAAGTCACAACCTTTTCTGGATTCTGTGCTCTTACATTTTACAAACAAACATACATACAAATAAGAAGCTGTACAGTCCAATTATTTATTTTCTACCACCCAGAAGTTACAAGAAACTGATAACTTTAATACTGTTTAAGGAAGCTTACTTAACACATGAAGAAGCCACAAACCAGTTCCAACCAACACATCACAAGTTCACCCCAAATAAAAATGATGGGTAAAGATGTGGCCTCAATAAGCATGTGAAGGGCTGGAGAGATGGCTCAGCAGTCATGAGCACTGGCTGCTCTTCCAGAGGTCCCGAGTTCAATTCCCAGCAATCACATGGTAGCTCACAACCATCTATAGTATGCCCTCTTCTGATGCTCTCTTCTGGTATGTCTTGAAGACAGATACAATGTATTCATATAAATAAAATAAATAAATCTTTTTTAAAAAAAAAAAAAGCATGTAAAAACACATTCAGTATCCAAATCACAAAAAAATATCAATTCAAAGCCGCTATGATGACTATAGCCAAACCTGCAGCCAAGAGAGGCTTTAGAGAACCCAAGTGCAGGGACATTGCTGGAAGAAAATATCTAAGGGTGGACACTTAGTAACCAGCTTGTTACTTCATCAAAAGGTTGAATACACAGTTGCCTTGTTTACAGTAGACAATCTCACACCCATGTGTGTTGTTTTTGTTTTTTGGGTTTGTTTTTGTTTTGTTTGTTTTTGGTTTTGGTTTTGTTTGGTTTTTCAAGACAGGGTTTCTCTGTGTAGCCCTGGCTGTCCTGGAACTCATTTTGTAAACCAGTCTGTCCTCAGAACTCAGAAGTCTGCCTGCCTCTGCTTCCCAAGTCCTGGGATTAAAGGCGTGCGCCCGGTTGTGTGTGTTTTCTTTAGCCTGCTCTCTCTGTTTCTATGTTTACACAAAGACTCAAGACAAGTGATATACAAATGATCATAATGGTATTACTTATAATAGCTCCAATGTAGGGGTTCAGTCACTGAATGTCCATCAACTAATAAATAGATAAAATGTGGTAGAGTCACAAAATCAACTGTTATTTGTTGTGGATAGCCCTGGGCTTGTATTTTGATGCTAATTCCTCAGAGGGGCTGCAGATGAGGAGTTGCCTTGTGAACCTTCTCTCCACCTTAACTTTTCAAATAAAGGCTTGAGTCAAAGATTGGACAGGAGGAAGTGGGAGGAGCTGAGAGTCTAGGGGAGGAACTATGGGGTAAAAAACAGGAAGAGGAGGAGCAACTGGGGAGAGAAAGGGAGAGGCAGCAGGGAGAGAAGCTGGGGCCCTAGAGAAACCACCAAGTTATATGGAATAATATAGATGGAAATAGAGTAGTGTGGTGGGAGGTTGCCCAATCTAGTCCTGTAGCTTGCTTTGTTAACTGTTGAGTTGAGCTTTCTTTTACCAGGGAATTGAGTTGGAAACAAAGTAGCAACAGTTATTCAACAATAAAGAGTGTAGTGCTGTGCCACAGACAGCTCAGTGAGGAAGGGACATGCCAGCACATCTGACATGCTGAGCTGGGTCCCTGAAACCCACACGGTGGAAAGATAGAACTAACTCCTGAAAGCTGTCTCTGACCTCCACAGTTCAATTATGGGGTGCATGCCACCACCCTGCCCAAATAAACCAAGTTAGACAAGCAGAATCAGAAGCTCAAAGCCAGCCCTGGATAGATTGTAGGTTGAGGCCAGCCTAAACTACATGAAAAAACTATCTCAAACAAAATAAATTTTTTTTAAAAAATAAAAATAAAAAAGGGGTGAATTGAGGGGAAATGGGCAATGACCACAAGTGAGTACTTTCTTGGAGCTTCAAAATGTTGACTGGGTCTGCTAATGGCCACACAAAGCCTATGGACAATCTAAAAGCTGAAACCTACATAATTTATTCATTCTTAAAATGAATGCCTTTCTGAGGCAGCACACACCCCACAATTTCAAATTAGGCTGTAACTTAGAGGGACCATTCCAGCTTTTCATCCCAGGTCCTGGTATTATGGTGTGCACTATCATAGCCACACCCTTCCTTATGCGCTTTAAATTGACTAGCAGAATTTCAAACATTTTTATATTATCACTACAGTTCATACATGTGTCTGTAAAACTAAAACCTTCACAAAGCCAATAAAACAGTTCAGACAATGAAGGAGTTTCAGCAGCCCTGAGCAAAGCTTCCTCCCCGTAGACAGGGAGAATAGAAAGTGAAATATAAAGAGTATCTGATAAAGACTGCATGGTTACACTAGAACTGTAGAGTCTTCTTGTACTCATTTCTAAAATTCTTTCTGCTATCATAAAATTTCTTCTAAATTTGAACAGATATCCAAAATTTGGTATAGAAAGAATTGTTCCCTACTAGACCGAAAACTAAAAATATGCTGTAAAGTGATTCCCTAAAATACAATAGCCTGAAGGGAAGGCAATTACCAACTCAATGACTAAAAATGTCTCCTCTATCAGGTATGGTGGCACACAGCAGCAATCCCAGCACATGGGAGGCTAAGGCAGGAAGATCATGATGAGTTTGAGGACAGCCTAGAATGACAGTGAAAACAATAAAAAAACAGTATTCTTTTGTCTGTGTATGGAGTGTACATCATCACATAAGTGTGTGCACACGTGCACATAAGTGTGTGTATATGTGAAGACCATGGGCAACATCAGGTGTCTTCCTAAATCAGCCTCTACCTCATGTTTGTAACAGTTCCTTATTGAACCTGCAGTTCATGATTTTGCTAGGTTAGCAGGCCAGTGACCTCCCAATGCACTTTTTCCCCCCAAGACAGGGTTTCTCTGTGTAGCCCTGGCTGTCCTGGAACTCACTCTGCAGACCAGGGTGGCCTTGAACTCAGAAATTCGCCTGCCTCTGTTTCCAAGTGCTAAGATTAAGGCATGCGCCACCACTGCCCGGCTTCCAAGTCCACTTTTATGTGAATGCCGTGGCTCTAAATCAAGTCTGCACAACTGTGTGGCAAGTACTTCACTAACTAAGCCACCTTCCCAGCCAAAGTTCTTTTCTAAGAGAAAACGGTATTCTAGTAGCTCTGAGCTATTGTGATCAAGGATTACTAAAACCAATTTGTTCTTATGAATCTACAGAAACACTTCAAACTGCAAGAGGCTAATGAAACACTAAAGAAAACAGCGTGAGACCAGAACAGTCCAGTGCTCTCGTTTCATTCCACCCCCCAGTACACACTTCCAACTGAAGGTACGACTAGGCTTCATAACCACCAAGGAACCAAATTCTCTCTAAAATTTTCTCTGAAAAGAAAGTAGTCATGTATTTGGATTTTGGATTCTTTTAAAATATCTTGAATTATTGGAACTATTTCAATCATCTGATGTTTTGGGGTTTTTTGCTTTTGTTTGTTTGTTTGTTTGTTTGTTTTTGTTTTTTGTTGTTTTTTTTTTTGGTTTTTCGAGACAGGGTTTCTCTGTGTAGCCCTGGCTGTCCTGGAACTCACTCTGTAGACCAGGCTGGCCTTGAACTCAGAAATTCACCTGCCTCTGCCTCCCAAGTGCTGGGATTAAAAGCATGCACCACCACCAACCGGCCAAGTTGAGCATTTCTTAACCCCAAATCAAAGTCCTGTGATGCACTGAAATCTAACTGAAGCAAAAATGGAAAGTGTTCAACATCAATAGTCATCAAAGAAACACAAGCTCAAACCCCACCACTGACCACACACATATACTGGAATGGTGAGCTTTACTAGAGTGGCAACAAAAATGTTACCTAAATTTAAAAGTAATGTTGTTGGTGCAAACATTCTCCAAGCAACCTTAGGGTGCTCATGCTTGCTTGGAAAGTTCTTTCTCCAGCTATATCAATGCTGTAGAGCATTCACATATAACTCCCTCTTTAAAGATCTGTCCTATCAACCGAACGTGGTGGCGCACGCCTGTAATCCCAGCACTTGGGAGGCAGAGGCAGGCGGGTTTCTGAGTTCGAGGCCAGCCTGGTCTACAGAGTAAGTTCCAGGACAGCCAGGGCTACACAGAGAAACCCTGTCTCGAAAGATCTGTTCTATCACTTCCAAGAACAATCTTCACAGGACTGGGAGTGTAGATCTGGTGCTTCTTTTAACATGTGAAGCCTCGGGTCCTATCCCCAGCACTAACAAGGGACATGGCTGTAAGTGGCTGTAACTGAAGTCCCAGGACTCAGGAGGCAGACACAACTCAGAATTTCAATGTCCATCACAATTACATTGTAAAAGTAACTTTTTTTACAGGAGCCGTTTGACATTCCCCTCCCCTTTATCTATTTAATGTGTATGATGAGTTCTCCACTGCTGACACACCAGAAGAGATTATCAAATCCCAATCCAGATGGTTCTAAGCCTCTTGAGGCTGGGAATTGAACTCAGGACCTCTGGAATTGCAGCCATGCTCTTAACTGCTTGGCCATCTCTCCAGCCCCATAAAAGTAACTTTTTATTCTCCTATATTAAAGCGTACTCCCTCTGTCTGCTAACCTAGGCCTAGTCCTGGAAGCTTATAGCTCCATATAATGTTATCTAGGCCCAGAATGTTTTCAGCCTCTGAGAGGTACTGCTGAATAAGAATACCCTTCCTAGTTCTTTCTGAACTATGGCTGGCTGGTCAACTCTGCTGTTCTGGCTCAAAACTCTCTCCATGCCAACGGACTCAATCCAGCCTCTCTCTCTTCTCTCTCAGCTTCTGACTTTTTGCTCTTCTTGGCCTCTAACTGTGGCAATCTATTCTCATCTTCCGGCCTCCTCACTCTCTGGCTTGTTTTTGTCTTCACCGGTATCTAGCTTATTCTCTCTTCAATCTGTCTCTGTAAAACTGCCTCCTCTCCCTCTTTCTCTCCCCCAACTCTCTCCACTGCTCTCTTAAAGTAGCTTCCCTTTCCTAGTGAGAGTTGGACTTATCCTATTCTGCCAAATCTTCCTCTGATTCATCACTTTGTCTGCCACTCAATTAGACATCACTTTCAAACATGGGTGCTTTCCTTCTACAAACTAACTTTACCTTTATTGTTTGCAATTAAATGTGTGTACTGAGGGAGTGTTTTGTACTCCAGCCAGAGGAACAAAAGGTGTGCACTAAGGGCTGAGCCACAACAGAACCAGAAACAGGTTTTTCAGTAAATAATACAATCTCAGGGTTCACAGTGTGATCAAATATCCTGCAACACTACATAGTGAGTTCAAAGCCAACCTTGGCTACATAATACCCAAATTTAAAAAAAAAGAAAAAGAAAGAAAGAAAAAAGAATAATTCTCATTGTAGATATTCCTTTCCTTCCTCATCTGTCTGTTTCTGTCTCTCTCTCTCTCCTTTAATACTATTTTATTCTGCATGTTTTCTTGTGGCCTGTTAGGATATAATAATCTATTGGTATTTGGGGTTTTACCCAATGACCCTAGTTCATAACTCCATCCCCAAAGTAACTTAATCTTCCCTGTCTTTCTCTGCCACCATCACTTCACAAGATGTCATGTCTAAGACACAGGAGGCAGGAATGCTAGATTGAGATGCCAAGAGGAATCTGGCCATGCTTTCCTGGATTTTTTCACCAATTCCATTAGCATTAGATAAGTCCAAAAACAAACAAACAAAAAGAACTCAAAAGGAGAAAGTTCAGAGAGCCTCTAGACAGAGAAATTCCTAGAAAAGGATGAGCCTTTCCCCCCTATTCTGTTTTGGCCTTTTTAAAGGATCTCACGAGGTAGCCAGACTGGCTTTGAATTGGCTTCATCTTCACAGGGCTGACGCCCTCTTCTCAAGTGTCTGAAGACAACTACAGTGTATTTACATATAATAAATAAATACATCTTTAAAAGAAAAAAAAGACTTGGAGTTGGTTGTTTTGATTTTTTTTTTTTTATTGTCGTTTTGTTGTTTGTTTTCCGTGCTGGGGATCACATCCAGGACCCCATGAATGCTAAGAGAAACTGTTTTCTCTTCTGCATGATAGTTAGGCAATTTCTGGACACAGTGGCAAATACTTATAGATGAGCACATAAAGTAATAAGCTATCATGCCAAGGAGTTCATCACCTAAGTTGTACTGATAAAAACCCCTTACTAATTCAATGGACTCCTTGTAGGAAAGCATGTGTTCTTTTTTTGTTTTGTTTTGGTTTGGTTTTGGTTTTGGTTTTGGTTTTGGTTTTTTTTTTTTTTTTTTTGGTTTTTTCGAGACAGGGTTTCTCTATGTAGTCCTGGCTGTCCTGGAACTCACTCTGTAGACCAGGCTGGCCTCGAACTCAGAAATCCGCCTGCCTCTGCCTCCCAAGCGCTGGGATTACAGGCGTGCGCCACCACACCCGGCTCTTGGTTTTGGTTTTATGGAGACAGGATTTCGCTGTGTAGCCCTGGCTGTCCTGGAACTCACTCTGTGGACCAGGCTAGTCTCGAACTCAGAAATCCTCCTGCCTCTGCCCCCCAAGTGCTGGGACTAAAGGTGTGCGCCGCCACCACCAGGCAGAAAGCATGTATTCTATAAAGGGACACTTGTATGCCCCCGTCTTTGGCTATTCCAAGAAATCAGAATTTCCCTAACAATCTCCTGCTGAGAAAAGTTCTTAGACATTAGGAGGAACTGTATCAAGGAGAAAGATTATCAACTTGGCAAATAATCATTCAAGAGACTGAACTTGCAGAAAGCATGAGCATCCAACCATACATCTTAGCTAGACTAAGGCATAGTTCTTGCCTTCTATTTAAACCTTAACCTCAAGCTAAAATCACAAAGATAAAGTGGGGAACCTGCTGGTTCTCTTTGTCGTCCTTCTCATTGGTCAAACTGAATAAATCTTTTTCTGCTTTATACTATTAATTTGGCTCTTTTAATTGGTTTATAAAGGACAGGTGGCCAACATGGCTCGTTGGTGAACAGGCTACGACCCCTAAGTCTGTTAACATTAAATGTCTTACGAATGAGCATAATACAATTTCAAGCTGCAGTACCGTTTGTTGTTGTGTTTCAAACACTTTAACAGATAGCATTTGCTAAGTTTGATTGTACAAAGATTAGAAAGCCATTAAGACTAAAAAATAAATACAAAATGCCTAAAATGAACCAGGCGGTGGTGGCCCTTGCCTTTAATCCCAGCACTTGGTAGGCAGAGGCAGGCGGATTTCTGAGTTCAAGGCCAGCCTGGTCTACAGAGTGAGATCCAGGACAGCCAGGGCTATACAGAGAAACCCTGTCTCGAAAAACAAACAAACAAAAAAGAGGCAGGTCTGGTGGTGCATGCCTATTTCCACAAATAAAAACAAAACAAAAAGACTAAAATGCATCATCAAAGGAAAAAAAAACTGAAGAATAACAAGCTATGGCTCAAAGTTACTTTTACATTAATACTAAAGATCACACAACAGTAAATTATAACAACTAACAAACATACAATTTACATACACATTTTATGATACCTTTGTGCTGCCCACTGAGCTAAGGACACCTTATATTTCCATTTTGGGCACTGGGTTGTTTGTTTGTTTTATTTTTGTTTTAAGAATTATTTATTTTATGTATGTGACTATATACTGTCACTCTCTTCAGACACACCAGAAAAGGGATCAGATCCCATTACAGATGGTTGTGAGCCACCAATGTGGTTGCTGGGAATTGAATTCAGGACCTCTGGAAGAGCAGTCAGTGATCTTAACTGCTGAGCCATCTCCCAGCTCCTATATTCCCATTTTAAATGCACATATATAAATTAAGTCTTGTGGGGTCCTAAGAAATGTTTCAGTAGATAGGAGCACTTGCTGTTCAACCAGGACCCAGATTCAGTCAGTCCTCAGCACCCACATGCTAGTTATTCACAACCTATAACAAAACCAGTTCTAGGTGACACAATGCCCTTTTCTGGCCTCTGTGGGGATCAGACACCCATATAGTATACAAAAATGCATACATGCATGCATACATGGCTACATACATACATACATACAATTCACATTGGCAAGAGCCAGGTGTTGACACTTGTCCTTTAACTATTACATACACTCTTGTGAGTGCACATACGCACATGCACATACTTAAAAATGTTTTTTGTTTATGTCATGCTGATAAACCCAGAGCCGCATGAATGCTTTGTAATCACTCTACCACTGAGATATATTCCCAGTCAGAAAAGACTTTTTTCTCTTTTTGTGGTACTGAGGTTAAACATAAGGCTTTACACATCAGGCAGGTGCACTGCCTGTGAGGCAGGTTTTCAGTTTGGGAATATTTCTGAAGGTTTTGGAGACTAAATTTCATGAGGCCCACCTAGGGTGTCCTCAAAATTGTTTTGAAGTTAAAGGTGACTGATCCTTGGTTCTTCCTCCCAAGTACTGTGATTACAGTTATGTTACCGAGTCTAGCTCAGAATATTTTTTCTTTTTCTTCTCTTCCCTCTTTCCTTTTCTTGTTTGTTTGTTTGGGCTGAGCATGGTGGTTTACACCTTTAATCCCAGCACTCAGAGGCAGAGGGAAATTTCTGCAAACTGGAGACCAGATACAGCATTTCTAGGACAGTCAGGAGGCTACACAGAGAAACTGTCTCAAAAACAAAGTGAAAGGAATTTTATTCTTATTTTACGTATATGGGTATTTCACCTGTATGCTTGATGCTTGAAGAATCCAGAAGAGCCGGGCAGTGGTGGAGCACGCCTGTAATCCCAGCACTTGGGAGGCAGAGGCAGGCAGATTTCTGAGTTCGAGGCCAGCCTGGTCTACACAGTGAGTTCCAGGACAGCCAGGGCTACACAGAGAAACCCTGTCTCGAAAAAAAAACAAAAAACAAAAAAAACAAAAACAAAAAACAAAAAACAAAAACAAACAAACAAAAAAATAGAATCTAGAAGAGCGCATTTGATCCCTTACAACTAATGTCACCACCAGTTGTAAGCCAGCATGTCCACTGGGATTTAAAGTGCTATTAACAGCTGAGTCATCTCTTTAGCACTCATACAAAAATACATGCATATGTAGATACATACAAACAGACACGTGGATATTTACGTATGTGTCTATTTTGCCTGGATGTATGCCTGGTGCCAAAAGAGGTTTTAAAAAAAGCAGGGGGGCGGGGGGAGGACACCGCATTGGATCCTCTGGAACTTGAGTTATAGACAGTTGTGAGACAGCATAGGAGTTGTCCTCGGCAAGAGCAAGAGTTCTTAACCACTGAGCCATCGATCCAGTCCCCTAAAAAATTA
Organism: Apodemus agrarius; assembly: GCA_964023405.1. Taxonomy (NCBI): domain Eukaryota; kingdom Metazoa; phylum Chordata; class Mammalia; order Rodentia; family Muridae; genus Apodemus; species Apodemus agrarius. The sequence goes on from OZ030015.1 coordinate 83,732,810, forward strand.
AATATTTTTTTTTAAGATTTATTTATTATTATATGTAAGTAAATGTAGTTGTTGGCAGACACCCCAGAAGAGGGCATCAGGTCTCATTACAGATGGTTGTGAGCCACCATGTGGTTGCTGGGATTTGAACTCAGGACCTCCTGGAGAGCAGTTAGTGTTCTTAACCACTGAGCCATCTCACCAGCCCCCCAAAAAATAAATCTTTAAAGTAAATCTTCTAAGTAGACACAACTATATACCAAGTATAAACACACTTTTATATTATTTTACATTTCTCTGAGACAAGATCAAACTATTTATATGTTGCCCAGAGTGGCTTCAAATTCTCAATTCTCCTGCCTCAGCAACCTGAGTATTAGGATTTCACATGCACCACAATATTTGTCTTACTTTTGTTTTTGTTTTTGTTTTTGTTTTTGTTTTTCGAGACAGGGTTTCTCTGTGAAGCCCTGGCTGCCCTGGAACTCACTCTGTAGACCACGCTGGCTCCAACTCAGAGACCCTCGTACCTCTCTGCCTCCCAAGTGCTGGGATTAAAGGCGTGCGCCACCACTGCCCAGTTCCAAAACTTATTTTAAACTTTACTGAAAAGTAAAAGTGTTTTACTGAAAATCGTTTTAAAGGTCAGTTAGGCATGATACATGCCTACACACCCAGCACTCTAGAGGCTAAAGAGAAGCTAAGTTAGAAGCTAGCCTAGGCAACACAGTAAGACCTTGTCTAAAAGCATGTGGAACATTTATCTTAAACGTGGAAGAATAAAACAAAATGCTTGGCAGAGAGCTTACCTAGCACACATGGTCCTATGTGTACAGGAACAGGAAAATGTCATCAGATACAAGTTATTATTCCACACTATTTCTACACCTATAAGATTAAAATAATATAATAATGTACTTGTTTAAAAATTAAATGCATGATATAGCTGGACATGGTGGTGTTCACCTTTAATCCCAGCACTTTGGGAGGCAGAGGCAGGCTGATCTCTGTGAGTTGAATCCAGTCTGGTATACAGAGCGACTTGTAGGACCGCCAGAGCTACATAGTAAGACCCCATCTCAAAAAAATAAACAAGCCGGGCATGGTGGCGCACACCTGTAATCCCAGCACTTGGGAGGCAGAGGCAAGTGGATTTCTGAGTTCAAGGCCAGCCTGGTCTACAGAGTGAGTTCCAGGACAGCCAGGACTACACAGAGAAACCCTGTCTCAAAAAACCAAAAAAAAAAAAAAAAAAAAAAAAAAAAAACTATCAGCACAGTAGTAGTAAGATTGGCAGCTGTCAGGAGACAGATGGGGAGGAATGAACAGGTAGTGTAGAGATGGTTTTAGGGAAAGAAATCAGTTCCATGTGGTTCTACAATGCTGGATACTTGTCATTATTCATTTGTGAAAGCCCACACATAGTACACCAAGACTGAAACACAAACAGATGTTGAATGACAATGTTTCAGAGGAAATTCATAAACTGGAACCACTAACTGCGCTCCGGTATAGCATGTTAACATTAGAAGAGGATGTTGAATGCACAGGAACAGGGATTATATATGCTCTCTCTGTATTTTCTTCTCAGTTCTGCTGTTAACCTAAAATAACTCTGAAAGTAAAGAAACGTTAAAAGTGAAATAAGGGGGCTGGAGAGATGGCTCAGTGGGTAAGAGCATTGACTGCTCTTCCAAAGGTCATGAGTTCAAATCCCAGCACCCACATGGTGGCTCACAAGCATGCATAAAGAGAGCTGATGCCCTCTTCTGGTGTCTGAAGACAGCGACAGTGTGCTTACATATAATAAATAAATCTTTAAAAAAAGTGAAATAGCCGGGCGGTGGTGGCGCACGCCTTTAATCCTAGCACTTGGGAGGCAGAAGCAGGTGGATTTTGAGTTCGAGGCCAGCCTGGTCTACAGAGTGAGTTCCAGGACAGCCTGAACTACACAGAGAAACCCTGTCTCGAACCCCCCCCCAAAAAAAAGTGAAATAAGGTGACCATCTAATTTAGAAAACAGGATTTGAATCCTCTATGTAGTCTGGAGTAGTCAAAGTCACATATAACTATCCATTCCTCAAAGAAAATAATAGGTCAAACAGACATTATGTTCCCATTCTCTAAACTCTCACTACATTAATAATAAACCAGACAGACAGACACACACACACACACACACACACACACACACACACAAACACACAAAAGGACAGGCAGTGGTGGTGCACACCTTTAATCCCAGCACTTTGGAGGCAGAGGCATGAAGATCTCTGAGTTGGAAGCCAACCTGGACTACATAGAGAAACCCCATCTCAAAAGTAAATAAATAAAAGATGAAGGAGGTTGCTAAGTATTAAGTGTTCAAGGCTAGTCTTGATTATATAGTGCATTCTCTTCTCAAAAAGCAAAATGAGCCGGGCAGTGGTGGCGCATGTCTGTAGTCCCAGCACTCTGGGAGGCAGAGGCAGGCGGATTTCTGAGTTCGAGGCCAGCCTGGTCTACAGAGTAAGTTCCAGGACACCCAGGGCTATACAGAGAAACCCTGTCTCGAAAAAAGAAAACAAAACAAACAAAAGCAAAATGAAACAAGACAAAAACTCTCTGAAAGTAACCTGAGTAAGACATAATTCAGTGGTGGAGTGCATGAGGAGTCTGGCCCTGGTAGTTCACCATGGGCCCAACCTCTCCACACAAAGCAGTCAAAAAATCTACCCAAAGGAGCTGACTGAAAGATTCTGAATATTTCAGTACTTACAGTATTTGGAGTGAAAGTCAGGCACTTTGACATGTTACACCAGTATTCTACCACTGAACTACACACACCAGTCATAGTTTCTTTTCTTTTCTTTTCTTTTCTTTTTTTTTTTTTTTTTGGATTTGGTGTTTTGTTTTTGTTTTTGTTGTTTTTGAACAACAGTTTCTTTTTTTAAGCATTATTTTCTGGGCGGTGCACACCACAACACACTATGTCACCTTCTCCCCTGTGAGTTCAGGAGCTGTAACATAGGTCACGAGGCTGGGACGGGGCGTAGTGCTTTTTCCCCTTCTCGGTCTTCCCAATATAAGGGCCACACAAAATTTCAGAATAATGACATTAAGTCGACTTCAAAGAAAGTGACTAGTGAGCCAGGCGTGGTGGCGCACGCCTGTAATCCCAGCACTTGGGAGGCAGAGGCAGGCGGATTTCTGAGTTCGAGGCCAGCCTGGTCTACAGAGTGAGTTCCAGGACAGCCAGGACCACACAGAGAAACCCTGTCTCCAAAAAACAAAACAAAAAAAAAAAGAAAGAAAAAAAGAAAGAAAGAAAGTGACTAGTGTTATTTATCTATATATATAATTATATGATATAATATACATTACTAGAAGTTAGACAAGGGGTTACAATCAAGTGAAGAACCATTCTTTGTTAGGTTTAACAATTTGTTGTGATGATATATTTGGCAATATCCTTTTATTACATTAAATATATACACACTTCCACGCCGGGCGTGGTGGCACACACCTGTAATCCCAGCACTTGGGAGGCAGAGGCAAAACAAAACAAAAAACAAAAAACAAAAGAAAAAAAAGAAAAATACATATAAAACTAAGCTTCTTTGATGAAACTTTCATGTTCAGATAATTTAAAAAATAATTCATCAGCTTTGTTATGCATGTTATTATACTCATTTTACATTTATAAAATGTGGTTTCCCAGGATAACTCAAAAGTTGTTTCAAGGAGAATTTAAATTCTGACTTTTCTTTTATCTCAGCATACACTTAGACAATACTATTCAAATAGTCCCATAAAAGCAGACTCTAGCCTCAGCCTCCCAAATCCTGAGGTTATGGAGACGTACCACCCTGCCCAGCACATTTTAAAGGAGGCAGTTTTGAGGTTTCAATCTGAAAATCTAAGTCAGTAAGGCTCTATCTATCTGTCTCTCTCTCACATACCAAATTAAAATGGAAAATAGTTCTTACCTTCATCTCCTTCTGGCGCATATGAAGCTGTAATAATGTCAATATCAGCACAATTCATCACAATCTGATTGGTTGCCTGCCTTACCTAAGAAAAGAAAAACCAGCTATTATCAGAAATAGGACAAAATATGTTTGCCTTCAACCTGGGCTAATGTTTCATGCAATTTTTTAAAACCTTGATTGATTATTCATACAATGGTAAAAATAAATGAGTTGTTTTAATACTTCAAAGCAACTAGCATTTTCTAAATTGGATTAAAAGCAATAATACATGATTACATTATTCATACTATTTAAACATCTGATCAATATATAAAATCTTCTCTACTTAAATCTTTATATAAAAAATTTCATTTTATATTGGGGATTGGACAGATAACTCAGCCACTAAGAGCAGAAGGGTGGAGTTCAGTTCCCACCATCCCACACACACCCAGGAAGCTCACAACTGCCTATGCCGTCAGCTCCCGGGGGATCTGTCTCTAGCTTCAGTGGGCATGTATGGGTATGCACCTGAGCACACAAATACACAAAATAAAATCTAAATAAAATAAAAATAAAAAAGAATGCTTTTTTAAGGGCTAGAAATATGGCTCAGTGGTTAAGAACACTGACTGCAAAAGCCGGGCATGGTGGCGTACACCTGTAATACCAGCACTTGGGAGGCAGAGGCAAGCGGATTTCTGAGTTCAAGGCCAGCCTGGTCTACAGAGTGAGTTCCAGGACAGCCAGGGCTACACAGAGAAACCCTGTCTGGGGGGGGGGGGGGACACTGACTGCTCTTCCAGAGGTCCTGAGTTCAATTCCCATCAACTACATGGTGGCTCACGACCATCCGCAATGGAATGCAATGTCCTCTTCTGAAGACAATGACAATGTACTCGCATTCATAAAATAAATGTTTAAAAAACAAACAGCCGGGCGTGGTGGTGCACACCTGTAACCCAGCGCTTGGGAGGCAGAGGCAGGCGGATTTCTGAGTTCAAGGCCAGCCTGGTCTATAGAGTGAGTTCCAGGACAGCCAGGGCTATACAGAGAAACCCTGTCCTGAAAAAAACAAATCCAAAAAAAAAAAAAAAAAAAACCTAACGGTAGTCTTTCTGAACTGGAGGATATACATATATACATATACATCATAACAACACCAATACTTGACAAAGTTCTGCCAGAATGAGGCCAACTGACATTCCACAGTACAAAAAACAAACTCCATACCTTCTAAACCACTTTAAAATATCTAACAATCTGGTGAATATTGAATGTCATTCTATGGTTTTAATTATAATCTCCTGAATTACTAACACTGATTATTAAACATCTTGTGTTTTCCCCTGAGAGTTTGTTTAAACTCTTATCCCTTAAGAACATATAAGGTCCTTAGATCAAGATCCAAAACACACACACACACACACACACACACACACACACACACCTTTTTTTTAAATTAATTCTTACAAATCTTCCTGTTTCAAAATAAAAATGTCACCTAACTTATTTTTTAAAAGTGGCAATATTCCTTTCCATTGTACTTTATCAGAACATACCAATCAGTTCCCAAAACCTTTATGCCCAACTGGTCATGGACAATAAACCTTTTGCCTACTCATAAATTCAATTTAAAAAAGAAGATGGGAGCCAGGAAGGATGGAGCATGCCTGTAATCTCAGTACTCAAAAGACAGGAGGTTTTGCAGTCAAGACCTACCGGGGCCACATAACAATACCTTGTCTTAAAAAAAACCAAAATGATGGCAGAAGATGGTTCTGTGAGCAAAAGGTTCCTGCTGTCAGCCCTGACAAACTGAATCTGGTCCCCAAGACCTCTATATAGACCATGGCAACCCCAAATCCTCCCCAACAAATAATGAATGCAATTTTTTTAGAAAAAAAAAATGCAGAGGAAAGGAAGCACTTAACTGGGGATTTGCTCCAAAGAGAGACATGAGTATTTTTCAAAGTTTGAAACTTATGCCAACAAAACAACTGGTTTAGTGCTGACCTTAATCCTCATCTAGGCAACCATTTGTCATCAACACATACAGTCAATTTTCATGGCAGCAAAGCATTTGATTAATCAATGTCAACATACCTGAATCACATTACATTTGCAAATCACATTTAGCTAATTACTACAACCACCTTGAAGGTGCTTAAAATGTTTACTTTGGAAAGCACTGTATACAACATCAAATTACCAGTATTTTTTTCATTCCTTTTATGTTTAGGGAAAATACACCTGTTTATACTAATAAATCAAGCTATTTGTTACTTAACAGCTTCTTTCTCACTTCAGGATACTGACATTTTTAGAAGAGTAAAAGAAGTCAGAGGAACAAAAATATGTACCTTAAAAAGAGACCTACACTAAACCTTTTAAATGTCAGTTAATATTTTTTGCACCTTATTAGAAATGCATTCTAAAAGGCAACCAAAGGCCGGGCGGTGGTGGCGCACGCCTGTAATCCCAGCACTTGGGAGGCAGAGGCAGGCGGATTTCTGAGTTTGAGGCCAGCCTGGTCTACACAGTGAGTTCCAGGACAGCCAGGGCTACATAGAGAAACCCTGTCTCAAACAAAACAAAACAAAACAAAAAGGCAACCAAAGACAGGATAATCTATGTATGGAAAGTGACTGAGTTACCATTTACTGCCTGGTAAGTAGTAACCACTCAAAAGATATGGTGTGCACGCACGCACGCACGCACGCACGCACGCACGCACGCACGCACACAAGATTAACTGTATTCTCACATGATTTAAAAAGCATCATTTAAACCGGGCGGTGGTGGCGCACGCCTTTAATCCCAGCACTTGGGAGGCAGCGGCAGGCAGATTTCTGAGTTCGAGGCCAGCCTGGTCTACAGAGTGAGTTCCAGGATAGCCAGGACCACACAGAAAAACCCTGTCTCTTGAAAAAACAAACAACAAAAAAAAGGAACTCTGTGCTGTACTGTACAGTTGTGGGGTACCAGCATAAACATTCAACCGAAGAAAGATAAATTAAAATAAGAATATGAACAAAAGCATGTGTGCTGTTTACAATAAAATATAAAGTCATCCTTCCAACAGTAGCAAGGACCTGATGATGTGACACATCCCTTCTCATACTGACACCATCTTGTTAGTAAATACCACCTGTGCTCTGCTATAAAAACAAGGTAAATGCCGGGCAGTGGTAGTACATGCCTTGACTCCCAGCACTTGGTAGGCAGAGACAGAGGGAACTGGGTAGCCAGCACTACACAGAGAAACTCTGTCTTGGAGAAAACAAGAAAAGGAAGGAAGGAAGGAAGGAAGGAAGGAAGGGAGGGAGGGAGGGAGGGAGGGAGGGAGGGAGGGAAGGAAGGAAGGAAGGAAGGAAGGAAGGAAGGAAGGAAGGAAAACAAACAAAAAAACAACTAAGAGGGCTGGAGAGATGGCTCAGGGGTTAAGAGCACTGACTGCTCTTTTCAGAGGTCCTAAATTCAATTCCCAGCAACCATGTGGTGGCTCACAACCATCTGTAATGGGATCTAATGCCCTCTTCTGGTTATGTCTGAAGAAAGCGACAGCATACTCCTGTGTAAATATAAAATAAAGTCTTTAAAAAAAAAAAAAGCATTTGTTGTTCTTGCAGGGGACCTGGTTTGGGGGTCACCATTCATAACTCTAGTTCCAGGGGATCTGCACCAGGCATACATACATGGTGGTACATGTATGTACATACACATAAACACATGCTGTAAAAACACTCAAACACATAAAATAAATCAAAATATAAACAAATTTCCACAAAAATTATCAATTTCTAAGTTTAAAAAGTGAACTATAGAAGCCGGGCGTGGTGGCACACTCCTGTAATGCCAGCACTTGGGAGGCAGAGGCAGGCAGATTTCGAGTTCGAGGCCAGCCTGGTCTACAGAGTGAGATCCAGGACAGCCAGGGCTATACAGAGAAACCCTGTCTTGAAAAACCAAATCCAAAACAACAACAACAAAAAATATTTATTTAACATACATTTGTACACTATAGCTGTCCTCACACATACCAGAAGAGGGCACCAGATCCCATTACAGATGGTTGTAAGCCACCATGTGGTTGCTGGTAATTGAACTCAGGACCTCTGGAAGAGCAGTCAGTGCTCTTAACCTCTGAGCCATCTCTCCAGCAAAGAACTTTTCTAAGTAGAACAGGATAGCAGCAAGTTCAGAGATCTATCTGCCTGCCTCTGCCTCCCAAATGCTGGGATTAGAGGTGTGTACCAATACCCAGCCTTTTTTTTCTGGGGGTATGCGGGTTCAGGGGGGCAGGTTTCATGTAGACTACAAAGATGTTAAATTCACTGTGCACACAAAGACAATCTTAAACTTTTGATCCCCCGCCTCTAGTCTTTACCTTCTGAGCATGGATTTTACAGGCAGATAGATGGTACTTACCACCCCAGGGTGCTAGGAAACCAACCCAGGGCTTGGTGCATTCGAGAAAGGCTCTCATCAACTGAGTTGCAACCCCAGCCCCTGTCTATGACTTTTTCCAAAAAATAGTATAAATAGTCTGAAGCAATGTGGCAAAATATTAAATCTAGGTAAGTCATTTTCTGTACTTCTAAAACACTTCCTAATTCAAAATAAAAATAAAACAAAAACTACAGGTTCAAAAGGTGTCCAAAAGTAAATCTCTAAAATCTGGGGTGCTAAACTCAACAACTATCTGACTCACATACAGATTAGAATAGACTTACTTTACAATAAAAACAGGCTCATTTATGTAGCAAAGTTCAAAGAAGCTTCATAGATAATGCTACTCAAGACTACATTTATTCCGGCTATATTAGACATTGATAACCTAGAACCAGGAAGTTAAACAAAAAAAAAAAAAAAAGACTTGAACACAACACAACACCAGGACACTACAAAGTCCATACAACATAGCTGATAATGTTTACTCAGAAGCAAATCCACCAAACTCTCACTCACTTAGAAAGGCGTTTTGCTTGACTCATTACATAGACCTCTCCAGCTCAAGGTTCAGTAACACAGAAGACAGTGCAAAGTAGGCAGTGTGACAAGACACCATCCACAACAAAAAGCAATATGCCTGAGAGCAAGGAACCAACCAGCCAACTCTGAAGGACTAAGTTAATGAATTATATAGTGTAGTTTTAGGAAACTTCTCGAAGTATTCTAGCATCAATGACAGACATTCAGAATGATCCAGTACTTCAAAAAAAGAACTAGAGAATGAATTATAAACTTTAAACATTTCTACCCAACTGGGTGAATGCTTTTAAAAGTTTAAGTGTTTCAACAGTAAGTTTGATTCATATGGAAAATTCACTACAGAATTCAATGTCAGGTGGCCTTAAACAAAACCTTAATAAATAAAAATTCTATTTTGAGGATGTGGTGGTCTGAGTCTCTGCACTAAGTTCCTGCACAGCCTAAATGCTAAGCATGAACTCTATCGCAGGGTGGTGGCGCACGCCTAATTTAATGCCAGCACTTGGGAGGCAGAGGCAGGCGGATTTCTGAGTTCAAGGCCAGCCTGGTCTACAGAGTGAGTTCCAGGACAGCCAGGACTATACAGAGAAACCCTGTCTCAAAAAACAAAAACAAAACAAAAGAACTCTACCACACAGCTGTGGTTTGCTTGCTTTTGCTCTTTATCTCTTTATCTTTCTTTTGTGTGTCAATCTGTCTGTCTGTCTCTGTATTTCAAGACAAGGTCTCACTATGCAGCCCTGGCTGATTTGGAACTGGCCTTGAACTTGTGGTAATTAATCCTCCTGCCCTCTAAGGGCTAAAGTTACAGGCATAAGCCACTAGGCCCAGTTTAATGCCTTATATTTCTTACTTTATAGATACATTTTTAAAAAGCTGAACATAAAAATGTGAGCAAATTCCTTATTATGCATCATCTGAACTTTATTTATTTGCTAGGCATTGAACACAGGTCCCTGAAACACATATTCTTTTTTTTTTTTTTTTTTGTTTGTTTGTTTTTTGAGACAGGGTTTCTCTGTGTAGCCCTGGCTGTCCTGGAACTCACTCTGTAGACCAGGCTGGCCTCGAACTCAGAAATCTGCCTGCCTCTGCCTCCCAAGTGCTGGGATTAAAGGCGTGCGCCACCACCGCCCGGTGCTGAAACACATATTCTTACCTTAAGCTATACCCTTAACACCTCAAATTTAAGACCAATGAACGAGCTAACATAATGCTATCTATAGCATATTATTAATTTTGCTGGTTTTTTAAAGTAATTAAAGACTGTCAACCATAACTACTGACAAAATATGAAAATATGGGCATAAAACACAAGGTTAAAAAAACAATCACTTAGATAGCAAGCTTTTACCTGCCAAACCACCCTGTTTCTGCTACTCTCCTCTACTGCCAATATAGTCATCTGCAGCATGGACTATTTTGCTGGTAGAGCCCAGAAACTGGCTAGCATAACCTGATTTCTGGGTTTCATTGATTGAAGTTAATTTCTCTGGGACAGAGCTTTTACACGGGTGCCCTACTCATGTTCACAAGCAAAGGCTGCAGTCACACTCACATAAGCCTAGAATCCAACTTAATTCATCATCAACAATGGCAGATCAAATTTTGAAATCTCAAGTATCTACTGATCCAAAACATCAAATATAAAAGTGAAAACAAAATAAACTATAAGCCTAAGAATCTCTCCAGGCCCCTCAGACCTGTTCAGAGCCTGCTGAAATTCCGCCCAGTGGCTCATGCTTACCCTTCTCGCCCTCCAAAGGCAGAGGACTGGTAAGCCTTTGAAGATGGCCAGGAATACACAGCTGAGTTCCGAGTACGCCAGAGTATATATAAGACCCCATGTCAAAATCCTGCTGAATTAGAATAGTCATCTATGAACTGGGTGATGGTTACACAGTCCTTTGATCTCAACACTCAGAAGACAGGTGGATCTCTGAGTTCAAGGTCAGCCTGATCTAATGAGTAAATGCTAGGACAGCCACGGCTACAAACAGAAGTAACCCAGTCTCACAAAAACAAAAACAGGGTGGGACTCAGCAAAAACAAAAACAAAAAAAAATTTAAAAAAGAAAAGAAGCCGGCGGTGGTGGCGCAGGCCTGTAATCCCAGCACTTGGGAGGCAGAGGCAGGCGGATTTCTGAGTTCAAGGCCAGCCTGGTCTACAGAGTGAGTTCCAGGACAGCCAGGGCTATACAGAGAAACCCTGTCTCGAAAAACAAAAAACAAAAAAAAAAGAAAGAAAGAAAGAAGAAAAAAAGAAAAAGAAAAGAAAAGAAAAGAAAGAAAATTCACCTATGTAAAAAGACCATTCACCTTTCAGGAGTCCACACCTGAGGCCAGGTTAAAAATCCACCAAGTTTCTAATATATAACCTGTACAAACACTCTGCATTAAATTTTGCAACTAAAACAACGAAAGCAACCATGAAAAATTCAATACTCCATGTAGTATGGTATCAATTGCTAAAAGTTACCTAATGTCATTAACCAATCTAAAATTTAGAATGTTTTTAGTTTCCACAATACCACCACCTAAAGCCACAATTTCAACATGCTGCATCAATTCACAGATCTAGTTGCTTTAAGTACTGTTAATTCTTTTACACTTCAAAAGGGAAAACTAAAAAGTCTAATTATCCCTTAATCAACTTATTAGGTTTGCTATTACCCCATCTTTGTGTTGCCACCTAGCCTGAAAAGAATTTCCAGAAGCCAGGCAGTGGTGGTGCATGCCTTTAATCCCAGCACTTGGGAGGCAGAGGCAGGTGGATTTCTGAGTTTGAGGCCAGCCTGGTCTACAGAGTGAGTTCCAGGACAGCTAGGGCTACACAGAGAAACCCTCAAAACAAAACAAAACAAAACAAAACAAAACAAAACAAAACAATTTCTGGGAAAACAATTTTTTTCTTTTTTGAAGGTCAAAAAGATGGCTCAGGGGGCTGGAGAGATGGCTCAGCGGGTAAGAGCACTGACTGCTCTTCCAAAGGTCATGAGTTCAAATCCCAGCACCCACATGGTGGCTCACAACCATCCGTAAAGAGATCTGTCGCCCTACGGTGTACTTACATATAACAATAAATAAATCTTTAAAAAAAAAAAAAAAGAAAGAAAGAAAGAAAGATGGCTCAGTGGGTAAAGGCATTTGCTGCCAAGACTATTGACTTAAATTCAATCCCAGGGGCCAACATGATGGAAACATAGAACCTACGCCCGAAAACTGTTCAATGACCTCTATAGACATGCATGCCACGGCACTCATGGGTGCACACCCACAGACATACCCACTCACAATAGAACACACAAAATAAAGGAGGGAAGTGTTTTGTTAATTCTTTGTAAAGTCTATTCTGTCAAAAAGACCTGGTCACTTCCTTGTGTCAGATTCACAGATCAGCCAGACAGGATGGTGTGTGCCTGGAGCCCACGCTGCTCTGGAGGGTGAGGATGAGACACTGAGTTCAAAGACACCAAGTCCCACTGCCAGGTGAAACAGACAACCCTGTGCTTTCGATGGACCTTCTACATATGCTCAGCTCCTTCTTTGTTTTGTTTTGTTCTGCTTTTCTTTTTTTTTTTTTTTCTTTCTTTTTTTTTTTTTTTTTTTTTTTTTTGGTTTTTTTAAGACAGGGTTTCTCTGTGTAGTCCTGACTGTCTGACTGTCCTGGAACTCACTCTGTAGACCAGGCTGGCCTTGAACTCAGAAATCCGCCTGCCTCTGCCTCCCAAGTGCTGGGATTACAGGCGTGCACCACCACGCCCGGCTCTCTTCTGCTTTTCAAGACAGGTTTCTCTGTGTAGGTAGCTCTGGCTGACCTGGAACTCACTCTATAGACCAGGCTGACCTCCAACTCTAGAGATCTGCCTGCCTCTGCCTCCTAAGTGCTTCAATAAAAGGCATGCCCCCCCCAACTTGCTTTCATCTCTTTAGAGAAGTTGGAAGAGGTAATAGTGATTCCTGTGGAAACCAAGCAGCCTGAGTTAGAACCCAGAGATCCCACAGTGAAAGGGTAAGAGAGTTGTCCTCTGACCATACATGCGATAGCTCACACACACACACACACAAACACACTTTTAAAGGGGTGGGGGAAGCATGTTGCTGCTTGTTGTTCTAATGTTTTCATAAACCTCAATAACCAGTAAGTGAGTCTGTACTGCCTCTTCCTCCAAGTCTTCACTCAGTGCACACACCTTCCAGATTTATGAACTCAGGTCAGCTTTCTTAACGTTAGTCTTTTCTCATAATTCAAATTCATCCAAGTCTAGTCCCTTCTTCCAAAGGTCACAAGGCACTCTACTGTTGACGTGATGCTGACAGTGTCTAAGGCCAGAAAAGCCAATGTTACAAATCTAACAGCATACTTTTAAATTCTGTACTTTTACACCGACTTTCAACATTGAGTATATCATACTTTCTTGGCTTTCAAATCATCTGAGTACTAGTCTGCGTTTCTCTCATTTCATTGTAACACACATCCTCATCTTTTGGGTCGAGGCCTACTGACCTGGCTTCCTCCACCACTCCTGTTCCCCAACCCCTAGCTGGGGTAGGAAAAGGAACGGAACCAATTATATTTACACCATTTCTGTCACAGATAGCAATCAAACAGCTCCCAATTTTCATTTCCGACTTCATGTGGCACATCATACACCATCATCATACACCATGGTTATTTATCGTAACTGTCCGGGACCTCTGTGAGCCATCTATAAAGGATGGTCTCCAAAATCAAACAATACTGCCAGATAATGCTTCGGGGAGGAGGGAGGAGCGTATGATTCACCAAAAAAACTGCAAAGAAGAGTAATGGAATATTTTCACCAGTGGCCGGCTAAGACTGAGAGCTTTCTTTCAGAAGAGGGGAGTGCTAACCAACCACCACTGAGGCAATAAATCCACCAGCTTCACAGGTTTCGAGAGCAAGGCAGATAGAAGAGGAGCCGGGGTCCTCCTCAGCTTCTCTGGAGGTTAGGGGAGAACAAAGTCACTGCTGCACTGTCATTTGAGGGGAAGGGGGAGGGGGCGGATCATCCTGGAAACCCGGCCCCTGGGCAGGATCAGGCTGGGAGAACTCGGTGAGGCTCCCTGGGATTAACATTCTCGTTCCACTCCCCCCATCCCCACCCCCACCCCCACCTTCTAGACTCTCCCCTTCTTGCTCTCAAGTGCCTGATGACCGCTCCTTCCAACCTATCCCCGGCGGAGTGAAGGGACGACGGGGAAAGAACGCAGTCCGCAGGGCAGCCACCGAGCAGCCAGTCCTAGCCCCTTCTAGCTCCCCACCCCCCACCCAGCCTCTCCCGGAGCTCGGGGGCCCGGAAGGCGGGGACCAGGGGCGCTGCACACAGGTGTGCTGGCCCCTGAGGGGTGCAGCGCCCGCCGCCCGCAGGCTCCCGCAGCGCGGTGCCCGCCCGGCCGGGGCTCCGGCACGCCAGCCCCGAGGGGCGCGCCGCACCCGCCTCCCGCTCGGTCCCGCGGCCCACGCGCCCAGCCCGCCCCGGCCTCCAGCCCAGCCCGCGGGCGCGGCCTAACTGCTCGCCCGCCCGCTCGCTGCTCGCCCCCCCGGCGCCAGAGGGTCGCGGTACCTGGGCGGCGGCCTCCAGCTTGCCCTCGAAGGTGAAGTCCAGCAAATCGGGCTTGAGGCAGAGGCTGTAGTTGATGGGCGACACCTCGGCGGGCAGCCGCTCGAAGGGCCGCTTCTCCGGCATCGCGGCGAGGCCCAGGCTGTGGAGGTGGCTGCGGCGGCGAGAGGAGCGGCTGAGGAGGAGAAGGAGGGGAGGAGGCGGAGGGCCGAGGAGGAGCAGGCGGCGAGCGAGGGAGGGGACGGCGGCTGCCAGCCACATTCACCGGGCACGGGCGACCGCCTGCCGAGAGCCGCTGGGGAGGCTGGGGCGGGGGACAGACCCAGCGGGTGCCTGGGCCGGGCGGGCGGCGGTGCGGGCGGGCTGGCTGCCTACGGGGAAGGGGGCGGAGGGGAGGGCAGGGGAGGAGGGCGGGGAGGGAGGCGGCAGCGGCTGCGTGCGCGGCCCCGCGGGGCGGGCGCGCCCCCGCCGAGGGCGCGCGCCAAGGGCGGGGCGGGGCGGCGAGGGCGCGGTCGGCGGACGGGAAAGCGCAGGGCCACTCTGGGCGCTGCACCTGTCGGCCCGGCCAGTGGCAGGAAAGAGTTCTGAGGGTGTGGAGGCGCTCCTGAGGTGCAGTGGAAAATGGAAGCCTACGCTGGGTAACAGCGTAGGAAACAGCCTCAGCGGTGTGATCCTGACCTGAGGCTTTTTTCTATTCAATAGCCAGTTGAAGGGACGATCTGAAAACAGTCTCACCAGAAAACATGTAGTTATCCAGGTCTCTCCAACCAGGGAAATCTAGACCTTTAGGAGAGCGGTTTTAAAGATTTGAAAGACTGGCTCCCACGATTTAATGTTTAAAACAAGGTGCTTCATTGCTGGGCACAGAGGCTGAGGCAGGAGGATCCTCATGGGCCAGCCTGGACTACAGAGTGAGTTCCAGGGTGGCCTGAGCACAGAGTAAGATTTTGATTCAGAAAACACAGATAATAATAATAATAATCGAATGTATGTTTCCGGATTCTTACCTTTTTGTGGTGCTAGGCATTGAACTCATAGCTTCCACACAGACTAGGCAAGCAGTTGCCACTGAGCCACACCCCAAACCCCTTGGTTTTGTGTCTGCTTTTTTAAATGAAAAGACCCTTTACCAATTGTGACTTTTGTAAAAGTATCCTAACTGTGGCACTCTCCATTCTGTAGTTATCTCTCTAAGACCTATGTTTAAATCAAGGCAAGAATATTCCTAAAAGCATATTTCTTAAGCCGGGTGTGGTGGCCCACGCCTGTAATCCCAGCACTTGGGAGGCAGAGGCAGGCAGATTTCTGAGTTCGAGGCCAGCCTGGTCTACAGAGTGAGTTCCAGGACAGCCAGGACTACACAGAAAAACCCTGTCTCGAAAAACCAAAACCAATACCAAACAAACAAACAAAACAAAAAAAAAAAAACCCGCATATTTATTTATAGAAACTTGTAGAGTAATTTTAGTGGGCTAGTGAGATGGCTCAGAGGTTAAGAGCACTGACTGCTCTTCCGGAGGTCCTGAGTTCAATTCCCAGCAACCACATGGTGGCTCACAACCATCTGTAATGAGATCTGACGCCCTCTTCTGGTGTGTCTGAAGACAGCTACAGTGTACTTACATATAATATTAAATAAATCTTTTAAAACAACTTAATTTTACTCGGGCGGTGGTGACACATGCCTGTAATCCCAGCACTCTGGGAGGCAGAGGCAGGTGGATTTCTGAGTTCGAGGCCAGCCTGGTCTACAGAGTGAGTTCCAGGACAGTCAGGACTACACAGAGAAACCCTGTCTCGAAAAACCAAAAAAAAAAAGAAAAAAGAAAAAGAAAAAAAACCTTAATTTTAAAGACTCATTGAAGAATTTTAAACTAAACAAGCACTGTGAGCCACTAGATAGAATTAAAACAACGGAAATTATTGCATCTCATCTCTTTTACCCAATATATCCAGAAGATTAGAATTTCATCAGGTAATGAATTTTAAAAAGTGTTAATGAGCCGGGCATGGTGGCACACGCCTGTAATCCCAGCACTTGGGAGGCAGAGGCAGGCGGATTTCTGAGTTCGAGGCCAGCCTGGTCTACAGAGTGAGTTCCAGGACAGCCAGGACTACACAGAGAAACCCTGTCTCGAAAAACAAAAAAAAAAAAAAAAAGTGTTAATGAGCTGCCTAGCTGTGGTGATACAGGCCTCTGGAGGCAGAGGCAGGCAAGTCTCTGAGTTTGAGGGCAGCCCTCTCTACAAAGTGAGTTCTAGGACAGCCAGGGCAACACAGAGAAACCCTGTCTCAAATAAAAAAAGAAAGAAAGAAGGAAGGAAAGGAAGAAAGAAAGACAAAAGTGTTAATAAGATGCTTAATAAACTGATTCAATATGAAATGTATATTAACAGTCCAATTCTCACTAGCCCCATTTTAAATGCTTAATATGCACACATAACTAATGCCTATTATATTGGGCACCACAGTTGTGGATACTCAACCTGTCCTGTTTTCCTCCAAAAATCCTACATGCTTTTTAGAAACACAGATACAATCCTTAAGAGATGGGCTGTTAATATGTCTGCTAACACTTTACATATTCATTTAATCTCTCAGCCACTCTAGGAGGTAGACCCCAGCCTGTTTTATATATGCAAAAACAGGCACATAGAAAGATCATGACTTGCCCAAGACCTGAGCACAGCTAATTGGTGGAGCTGGAATTGGGACCTAGTTATTTCTGTTTTGCTTTTTTTTTCTTTTGTTTTAGATTTGTTTTTTGTTTGTTTGTTTGTTTGTTTGTTTGTTTTTCGAGACAGGGTTTCTCTGTGTAGCCCTGGCTGTCCTGGAACTAGCTCTGTAGACCAGGCTGGCCTCGAACTCAGAAATCCGCCTGCCTCTGTCTCCCAAGTGCTGGGATTAAAGGCGTGCGCCACCACCGCCCGGCTCTTTTTTTTTTTTTTTTAAGATTTTTATTTACTTTATGTATCTGATGAGTACACTGTAGCTGCCTTCAGACACACCAGAAGAGGGTGTCAGATCCCATTACAGATGGTTATGAGCCACCATGTGGTTGCTGGGAGTTGAACTCAGGACCTCTGGAAGAGCAGTCGGTGCTCTTAACCATTGAGCCATCTCTCCAGCCCCTCTGTTTTGCTTCTTGAGAACATTACAACAGCTTCCTTCTTCATAATTCTGTGCCAGTTTGGCTTATTCTAATCTGTGTATCAGCTCCTAAAAATGTTGGCATTGTGAAAAACCCCAATAGGCTTCCTTGTGTCAAATCAAAATCGATTTATAACCATCTAAGGCTGTCTATGAGCTGTTTACCCTCTGACATAAATTCTCCAGTCTAACTCGCTTACTAAGTAGCCCTTGCAGCTTGCTAATTTGCTCAGGAGCCAGTGCTTCCGTGGCCTTCTCATCTTTTTCTGTGACACGTGTGCCCTGTGTGCCCTTCCCTTCCTCACCTTGCCAGAAAGAGTCCTCTCTGAGGAACTCCACCCAGCACCGGCCCTTTCCCATTAGCTCCAGAACTCTGCTGATTAATGTGGACTTGTCCTTATGTTTTCCAATTTGAATGTTAGGGATTTTGTTTTGTTTATAGGTCTTTGCAGGATTAACACTAGCAAGAGCTGGCTTGCTTTTTTGTTTTCTGTTTTGTTTTTAATGTTTTTCCTGAGACAGGGTCTCACTCTATAGCCCATGCTGACCTCAAAAATCACTGTACAGACCAGCCTGGCATGAAACCTTCAGCAGTTTCCCCGCCCTAACCTGACAGGCACCACGCACCACCACCAGTTGGTTTGTTTTCCTGTTTTATTTCCCTTTCTCCTCCTCTTTTCTGTCTTTCTTTAAAGAAAAAAAAAACAAAGGAAACAAAACAGAGGTTCTCTATGTAGCCCTGGCTAGCATGGAATTAACTATGAAAACTGGTTGGCTTTTAACTCTCAAAGATCTGCCCACCTGAGCTTCCCAAGTGCTAGAATTAAAGTCAGAAGCCACCATGCCATGTTTCTTCTCTAAGGCAGGGTCTCACAGAGGCCTCGACCTCCAGGGTGCTGGGAGTACAGACTTGAGCCGCCACATTTCCCGCTCTTCGTTTTCTTCCTGACTCATTTACTTTTCAAAGAGGTCACTCTCTAGTTCTTTTACTGTTTTCACTACTAGGCCCTGAACAAAGTACATCTTGGTTGCTATTGAGCTGACTAACAATAGGCCAAGAGAGAATATCTTCTTCAGTCTGTATTGTCTTTCCTGTACAAGATCTGTGTCCCATGGAGAAACTGTGAACCTACTACTATAGATAATCTCCTTTTATTAAATCACAGGATTAAAAATGACAATGCACAAGGGCAGGGTCGAGGCTTAGTAGGAGAGAGCTTTCCTGACATGTGCTTTAAAACAACTTCAATCAGTAATTTTGAACTTTCTGAGAAGGAAGAGACTCACTGTATTCAGCCCCCATCCCTGTTCCCATAACACTGGAGATTTCAGTATATCAAGACATTTCCTACCTGGGACTGGATACTCCCTAACATAGTCTGTCAGGGCTTCTCTAAAACAACTGAAAAGAACTCCAGGGCACTTGGAAATTCTCCATGGTGCTTCCGACAAGATAGGGAAGTCGGAGTTCATCAGCTTTACTTTTACCAGGTTTCTAGGCATTTGTTTACCAAGCCCTTGAAAAAGTGCAAATTAAAAAAGAAACAAAACAAAACAAAACTCTTCTAGACTATAAGCATCAACAAAAACTTGGGGGTAGCGGAGAACTGGAGCTATGGCTCAGTGGTTAAGAGCACTGACTGCTCTTCCAGAGGACCTAGGTTCAATTCCCAGCAACCACATGGTAGTTCACAACTGTTGATTCCTGTTCCAGGGGATCTGACACCCTCAAATGGATGTACATGCAGTCAAAACCCCAATGTACATAAAATTTAAAAAAAAAATTTAAAGCTAAAAGTGGGCTGGCTCAGTGGATAAAGGCACTTGCCTCCAAACCTCACAATCTGAACTTGATCCCCAGAAGAACAGACTCCTAGGGTTGTTCTTGCTCTCCACTTATCCTTGTCACAAACACAAAACCTACCGACACAATGGACGAGGCAAGGGTGTATGGGGAAGAAAAATAGAAAGAAGTTAAGAAAGCCCTGTGTTGGAAGCTCATGCCTGTAATCCAACTACTTCGAGGGCTAGAACTGGCGGATTGCCAGGCGTCTGAAGGCAACCTGGGCTACTTAGTGAGCTTGAGCTACCTTCCAAAGCAAAAACAGCAACAGCAACCAAACAACCCCCTAGCCTGTGGCCTGCATCTGCCAGGTGTGACCGTGCAATTGTAACAAGGTACAATTGCAACAACAGCACTTGGGAAGTACATCAGGAGGAGCTGAAGTTCTCCGTCATCCTCTGCTACTTAGTTTGAGACCAGCCTGGGCTACATGAAACCCTGTCTCAAACAATAACAAAAAGCGAATGGACAGGAATCGTGTCTTATACCTTTAATCCTAGCTCAGAAGGCAGTGGGGCTCTGGAAGCTGAAGGTCATGCTGGTCTACAGAGTGAGTTCCAGCACAGCCAGGGCTAACAGAGAAACCCTGTCTCTAAAACCCGAAAATAATTTTAAAAAAAGACATAAAAATTTAAATGGCTAAGAAAATAAGCTGGGAATATAGTTGAGTGGTACAGTGAGTGTTTGTTTGCCCAGAGCTCACGAGGAGATAATTTCAGTGTCGTCTCTGACCGAGAACAAGACATATATAACCTTTCTTGGTTTCACTATCCATAAATGAGACATGTGCTGCAATTGTGGCTTGAAATTTCCTATAAAAATTACCATTTTTATAATATGAGGTTAAAAAAAAAAGGCCAGCATCAAGGAGACATAGAGGAAATGTAGATCACTGAGAGAGAGTATTCAAAGCAAAGATGGTGTAGGAGTTAGAGTAGGGAACTGAAGTATCTAGGCAGGAGAGAACCCCTGGCTGTGGAACATGGAAAGCAGACGAAAAAGATGTAAAGAGTATGGGGGACCAGGACCAAACCCGCCATGTTAAATCAAAACAAAACACCACTCCTTCTGACTTGGAAATTCTGGCCTCAAGGTTGATTTCAAGGATGGAAATTATAACTGCTTCTGCCAATATGAGTCTTACCTGTGGCATATGATGAAGGGGTTCCAAATGCAGAGAGTTGGAGCACCGCCCTGTGGGGAGCACCTTTAATCCCTTGCCCCTCTTGTGAAAGTTAAAATGGCTGTTGTGATGACAGTTGGAAATGTAAATATACAGTGTTGCCGCTCTCCTGTGTCCTTTCTGAAAGCGAAGGAGGTGAATTCAGTATGCAGTAAGGAGCACAGTATGCTTGCAGGGCAGTAATTCTAGCACTCAGGAGGCAGAGGGTAGCTCATCTTTTTGACTTTGAGACCAGCCTAACCTACATAATGAGTATTTCGTCCTTTTTTTACTTTTTCTTTTTTAATTGTGGTCACCAAGATAGCTCAGCGGGTAAGGACGCTCACTCACCTGCCCCCAAGCCTGATAACTAGTTAGAACTCTAGAACCCATGAGGTGAAAGGAGAGAACCAACTCCTGCAGCTTGTGCATGCACAAATAATTATTGGGAAAAATTATGCTGGTTGATACATAAATTACATATACACTGTATTATACAGTACGGGGTTTTGTTTTTTTTTTTTTTTTTTGGTATTGGGGTTGGTTTGGGGTTTTTTTGTTTGTTTGTTTTGGGTTGTTTTTTTTTTTGGTTTTTTTTTTGTTGTTGTTGTTGTTGTTGTTGATTTTGGCTTTTTTAGACAGGGTGTCTGTGTAATCCTAAATGACTATCCTGGAACTCACTCTGTAGACCAGGCTGGCCTTGAACTCAGAGACCTGTCTGCTTCTGCCTCCTGAGTTCTGGGATCAAAGGTGTGCACCACCACTGCCCAGCTGGTTTTTTAGTTTTTGTTTTTGTTTTTTGTTTTGTTTTTTTTTTTTTAACAGTTTTTCTTCTTTGTTCTATAGTGCTGAAGAGTCTAACCCAGGGACTTGTTTATAGTAGGAAAGCATTCTTCCTACCACTAACCTACATTCCAGTCGAGATTTCTTTGTTTGAGAATGGTAATAATACACTGTAGATTCAAGTGAGGCCAAAGATTGGTCCTATTTAGTCCAAAACTTTTCTGATTCTCTTGGTATTTTTCCATCAGGAAGTTGAGAGTCATACATTCCCACCTGCCTTGTTTCCTTTTGAGCACCCCTCCCTAGCCCCACCCCCCGCTCTGTCACTTCTGGTCTCCTCATAACCATCACTTCCAGTTTATCTGTCACCCTGAACACCTGGCAGCTACAGACGGACCAGCCCTTTCACTGGTGATCTGCAGATTAAGCTGGGCTGGCTCACCTCTGTTCTCTTGGGAACGGTGAGCCGCCCCCAGGGCTTTGCAGAGTGTGTTAGGGAGTGAGGCCAACAGCTGCAGGCAAGAATGCAGATGTCTACGTCTGCAGCGTGGGTTTCTGGAATGCTGCTGCAACACTTCTCATGGAATCCCAAGTCTTTAAAGGTTACAGTGTTCTGGCACTGGCATGCTGGCATTGGGTTTCAACCGCAATTGCACTGACTTAAAAAAAAAAAATTCAGCCAGGAGATGGCTCAGTGGGTGGAGGCCCTTGTCACTCAGGCCTAGCAATCTGAGTTTCACACCCTCAGAATCCATGCAAGACTGGAAGGAGAGAGCAAACTCCACAGTGTTGTCATCTGACCACATGCATGACCTGGCACCTGCACCCACACACAATCATCCATGCACATAGCTTCGCACATGAGTAAATAAATAACAAGGAGTTGGGGAAGAACTGGGAAGAGAGGAGGGAGGGAAACTGGCACCGGGATGGAAAATCAAAGTAAAATAAAATAACAAGCAGGACTGAAGAGATGGCTGGGAGGTCAGAGCACTTGTTGATCTTTTAGAAGACGCAAATTTGGTTCCCAGAATCCACACGGTGGCTAACAACCACCCATAACTCCAGTTTTAAAGAATCTAATTCCCAGCCAGGTGTGGTGGCACACGCCTGTAATCCCAGCATTTGGGAGGCAGAGGCAGGCGGATTTCTGAGTTTGAGGCCAGCCTGGTCTACAGAGTGAGTTCCAGGACAGCCAGGACTACACAGAGAAACCCTGTCTTGAAAAAAAAAAAAATCTAATTCCCTCTTCTTGCTTCTTTGGAGACAGCACATGTGGTACACCATACACTGACATACATGCAGACAAAAAAATTTTTAAAAAATACGTATAGAATAAAGATAACTTTAAAAAGAAAGAATTAAAATGTCGTCCTTTGTGGGCTGAACCAGAACCAGAACATTGGTGTAACCTAGATGATTAGATGCCTCAGTAGCCTGGCAATGGTCAGAGGGCGTCAATTTCTCCACCCTCAGCTCTTTTTCTGTTTGTTTCTTAAATCCCTGACAAGAAGAATTGACATCAGAATTAGACCTCCCCCAGTACCTGATCTCAAACCTAGCAGAGAGAATAAACAGCCCAGCCCTGGTCCAACTAACAGTTAAGGGTGCGGCAAAGGAAAAGGCTCCAAGACCCAAAGGTCTGCCAGTACCTGTAGAATCTCTTCTCACGGGTGTGACTTTATAACAGCAATTTGCCTTGGAGTCTTAGTCACATAAATAACCGGAGATGACAGCCCTCTACAGCCAGCCTCCCTAGAGTTAGTATTAGAGTCAAGATACTTAAAAAGCATCAGAGGCCAGGTACGGTGGCAAATACCTGTAATCACAGCATTGGAGAGGTAGGAGTGTGGAATTAAAAAGAGCTCAAGGTCATCTTCAGCTACACAGTGGGTTTGAGACAGCCTAGGTCACATGAGACCCTGTCTCAAAACAAAATGGAGAGACAGCTGGGAATTGACTCTGTGATTCAACTGAAAGCTGTCCTGTCCCTAAGAAGCAAAGACACGAGAGGTGAACAGAGAGCTTCTGGGCCATCTCCATTTTCAGATAGTATAGATTTTCTAGGAAAAGTGTCTTGGCATGGAGCCAGCCCTTGAGAATCTTTTTAAGAATTATAAATACAACCCAAGATGGAGATGCAGCCTCTGTCTATTCTGAACCAACTCAAAGAAGCCAAAGAGACAAAAAAAAAAAAAAGTGATTGAACCTGATCATTAGCCCTGAGAAGCCTGCACTAGCAGGTTTCTGGATATAGTCTATTTTAGTTCAAAGTGTGATCACACCGTAGAAAATACACATTCACTGAGAACTCAGAGACAGCAGGAATACTGTAGGGACCTGACATCGGAAACTGGGGCAGGTCAAAAAGAAAAAACAAATTCCTTACTCAAGAGACAGACACAATTTGAACCACTCAAGAGAGATTTATGTTATCAGCCCACACCTATGTTAGCTTTCAGTTCCCACAATGTTATCCAGTCGCCATCAGCAAACACTTGAGTGAACCCTGGGGTGTCACATTCTAGCACGTACCTGTGCTGAGAGATGCTAAAACATGTCATCTCACTTTAACTCTGTGTACTTTTGTTAATTGGCCACATAGGCCATTTTTTGTTTATCCTAAAGCAAGAACAGCTCAGTAGATGCATGGGAGGTGACAGAAAATGCTAGTGTGACAGCCTGCCAGAGCAAATCACTTTTTTTGTTGTTGTTGTTATTGTTGGTTTTTGGTTTTTTGGATTTTTTGGTTTTTGTTTTTGTTTTTGTTTTTGTTTTGTTTTTTTTGTTTTGTTTTTTTTGTTTTTTTTTTTTTCGAGACAGGGTTTCTCTGTATAGTCCTGGCTGTCCTGGAACTCACTCTGTAGACCAGGCTGGCCTCGAACTCAAAAATCTGCCTGCCTCTGCCTCCCAAGTGCTGGAATTAACAGATCTGCGCAACCATTGCCCGACTCAGAGCAAATCACTTATCAGCCCTGTCCCCTTCCACTTTTTCAAGGAATTAGAATACTGGAGTTCTATTCAGGTTGGATTCACACATGAATTGTGTAAGTTGCATTCTAAAAGCAGGTATAGACAGGCACACACACACACACACACACACACACACACACAGGAGGAATTCAGCTCAGCACAAAGCTTGTTTGCCTAGCACGTTATGAGGCCACTGCTGCCAAACAACACAGACAAGAAAATCAAGGAATTCAGATGCAAATTTGAGAAAACCTTCAAGTCCTCCCTTTGCATAACCATTCTTCTACTTTGTGGTAAAAGGGCCACGGAAACACCGGCTGCTGCCCCAGAATCTTTGGACTCTTAGATTGCATTTCAAAATTATTTCATAGCCAAATAAGTTGAAAACTAGTTTTCATTTGTTTTTTGTTTTGTTTCAGGGTTTTGTTTTGTTTTGTTTTGTTTGTCGCTGGTTCTTCAGATAGAAGGGAGAGAAAACTGACACGGGACAAAGATTCAGCAATCTGCCAAGGCTGATTACAAGCAAAGGCCAAAAGCCTAGTGAGAGGGGATTCAGACCTCCAGCCCCATCCGCGGTCCAAAGACTCCTGCTGTCACGGAGAATGCGCGTTCAGATAGCAGCGAAGCGCCTATGCCCGGGGCTTTATGGGACCCTCCTGACTGCAGATGTGGGCTACCACTATTCTCATCGGCCAGGCCAACGGCTGAGAAGTTCCAATAGTCTGGCATTTGAGTTTAAAGAAAATGAAAGGATCCGTTGCCTGGAGTCAAGGCACAGAGGGCACAGGAGGTCGGTCAAGGTCGGGTAACAGGAAGGAGACAGAAAGATCTGATTGCTGGAATAGCCAGGCTGCTCAAATGAGGGTAACAGAATCCTGTGCTGTGCTGATGCTGAGCGAGGGCTCCAGCTGAGCACAGCAGGGCTCTCGCTCTCTCTCTCTCTCTCTCTCTCTCTCTCTCTCTCATTTTCTTTATTCTTCACTTTATTTGAGAGACAGAATCTCACTTCAGAGCCCTGGCTGACCCAGAATTCACTGTGTAGACCAGGCTGGCCTCCTCATATCTCTGCCTCCTGGGTGCAGTTAAGCCCCCATCCCCAGGCTGGCTAGCTGTTTTTCAGGCCTCCTCTGGAATAACAATGTTCCAGTCTCTGGCAGGCTTCTCTCCTGGAGGTTTGACAAGGCCCAGAAGGCCAAACAATAGGGGTAATCCATTAGGGAAGAGAAGGGATGACTTCATTAGAACAAAATACTCTCATTCAGCATTCTTAGAGGCCTCAAACTGCTTTCCAAAAGCAAACCTAGGAGGAACAGCAAACCTAGCAAGAGAAACAGGTTTTCTGCCCATAAATCTGCATGGTTAATCTGAGGCTATTAGCCCTTCCTTACACAAGCACTAACTGAGGAGCTGCAAATGAAGTATCTACTTTATTTAATAGTTGATCTACTTCTGCCCCCAATGATTAAAAATTTATTTTCACGTTTTTCACACTGTAAGGAGGACAGAGTGAAGACCCACAGAGCCGCCGTTTCTGTGGTCCTCACCATGGTTATGACTAAAGGTACACTCTCACCAGCCAAGTCAGAGGTTTGCAAGGAAAAAAAAAAATACCTAGTTAATTTTATTTTTAAGATTTATTTATTTATTTGAGAAAGGGTTTCTCTGTGTAACCCTGGCTGTCTTGGAACTTACTCTGTAGACCAGGCTGGCCTAGAACTCAGAAATCCGCCTGCCTCTGCCTCCCAAATGCTGGGATTAAAGGTGTGTGCCACCACTACCTGGCTATTTTTATTTTTTTAACACTTTTTTTTAAATGTATTTATTATTATATGTGTAAGTACACTGTAGCTGCCTTCAGACACCAGAAGTGGGCATCAGATCACATTTACAGATAGTTATGAGCCACCATGTGGTTTCTGGGATTTGAACTCAGAACCTCTGGAAGAGCAGTCAGTGCTTATAACCACTGAGCCATCTCTCCAGCCATAAAATCTAATTAAAGAAGGACGGGTTCATTTTAGCTCATGGTTAGAAGGTAAGCTCTCCACAGTTACAGTAACTTGAAGCAGCTGGTCACACTGGGTGAGGAAGCAAAGGTCAGTGAATCCCCAGTATAGGTGTTTGTTTTAGCATCAAATACATCTCCAATATTCCATGTATATCATTATATTAAAAATGTATTAAAAAAATGTATGTGCTGGCCAGGCAGTGGTGGTGCACACCTTTAATCCCAGCACTTGGGAGGCAGAGGCAGGCAGATTTCTGAGTTCGAGGCTAGCCTAGTCTACAAAGTGAGTTCCAGGACAGCCAGGGCTACAGAGAAACCCTGTCTCGAAAAAAACTTAAAAAAAAAAAAAAAAAGAGAAAACCCCATTAGTTTCCTAGACCCGCGTGGCAGCTCACAACTATAGATTAGCACTAATTCCGGGGAATCCAATGCTCTCTTTTGGCCTCCAAAGGCACTACCCACATGTGGTACACAGACATACATGTTTGTTGACACACTCTCACACACACAAAACTAACTCTTTAAAAAAAAAAAAAAAAACCTCCGGGTGGTGGTGGCGCACGCCTTTAATCCCAGCACTTGGGAGGCAGAGGCAGGCGGATTTCTGAGTTCGAGGCCAGCCTGGTCTACAGAGTGAGTTCCAGGACAGCCAGGGCTACACAGAGAAACCCTGTCTTGAAAAAAACAAAACATAACAAAACAAAACAAACAAACAAAAAAAAAACCTAATGAGGAGAGTTTATAATCATATCAACACTATAAATTGCTCATCTGAACCCAGGGCCTTGCATCTGTATCACCACTGGATAACGATGGATTAGTAATTAATTGAACCAATCCTGCTTTCAAATTGTGAAGACTGCGACCATTGTCTCTTGAACGAACGGCTTGCTTGATTTGTATGTTTGTTCATTTATTTTTGAGAAAAAGATCTCACTGTGTCCTGGGCTGGGTTCAAACACACAACTACATAGGATGACCTTGAACTTCTGATTTTCCTGCCCTTACCTTTGCAGTGCTGGGACTAAAGGCGGGTGCCACCACTGCCCAGTCATGTTTCGTTTTTTTAACCTATAAAATCCTAAAGAGATTCTATTTTGATTTTCCTCTAGCCAGGTTGCTTACATTAGTAGGAGACAGCATAGGGTAATTAATGTCTTAGTCATTGTTCTATTGATGTGAAGAGACACCACGATAAAGGTAAGTCTTATGGAGGTAAGCATCTAACTAGGTAGGGGCTTGCTTAGAGTTTCAGGGGCTTAGTCCATTATCATCATGACGGAGCATGGTAGGACCCACAGTGCTAGAGAAGTAACAGCAGCTACATTCGGATCCATAGTCAACAAGCAGAGAAGAAAGAAGCACTAGAGGCCGGGCGGTGGTGGCACACGCCTGTAATCCCAGCACTTGGGAGGCAGAGACAGGCAGATTTCTGAGTTCGAGGCCAGTCTGATCTACAGAGTGAGTTCCAGGACAGCCAGAACTATACAGAGAAACCCTGTCTCAAAAAGAAAAAAGAAAAAGAAAAAGAAAAAGAAAGAAAAGAAAAGAAAAGAAAAGAAAAGAAAAGAAAAGAAAAGAAAAGAAAAGAAAACACTGGGCTTGAGTTTTTGAAACCTCCATGCCCACCCCCGCATTGGTTCACTTCCTCCAACAAGACCACACCTCCTAATCCTCCTAATCCTTTCAAACAGCTCCACTCCCTGGTGATTAATTCAAATCTATGAGTTTATGTGGGCCATTCTCATTTAAACCATCACAGTTCATTTCAACTGGCTCCATAAAAATCCCCTCAGCCAAGCCATGATAGCATACCCCTTTAATCCCAGCACTTGGGAGGCAGAGGCAGAGGCAGGCGGGTCTTTGTGAGTTCAAGGCCAGCCTGGTCTATAGAGCAGGTTCCAGAAGAGCCAGGGCTGTACAGAGAAACCCTGTCTCAAAAACAAACAAACAAACAAACAAACAAACAAACGAAAAACAAAACAAAACAAAAAACAAACAAAAAAAACCTAAAACTAAAATTAGCTTGTCTCATCCAATATTTCAGATACTTTACAAACGAAATCTGAAATTAGATACTTGTGTGCAGAACAGAGTAGCAAGCAATCTGTATTTGTAAGAAGTTACTTTGAGAGTGATATTGGCAAGATTATAGCAAGTGGCAGCCAAGAGCTGACATACCACACAGAGAAACTAGTAATGGATTTTATTTCTCTCTCTTGCCACTGGTACTGGCTCTGTATACTTTGAGCATATCCATTATTTAAAAATGATTCAGGCTGACATTCCAGACCCAATTCTGCCTCTACTGTGAAAATCAAAGCTTAAATTTCTTCCTTTCTTCCTTTCTTTCTTTCTTCCTTTCTTTCTATGGTTGGTTGTTAGCTAGGGTCTGTCTATGTGACCCTGATTTTCTGGAACTCTATAGAACAGGCTGGCCTCTAACTCACAGAGATCCAATTGCCTCTGCCTCCACAGTGTGAGAATCAAAGGTGTGTACCACCACAAATGTCTTGAAAAAAATTTGGGGGGTGTTTGTTTGTTTGTTTGTTTGTTTGAGACAGGGTTTCTCTGTCTAGCCCTGGCTGTCCAGGAACTTACTCTGTAGACCAGGCTGGCCTCGAACTCAGAAATCCACCTGCCTCTGCCTCCCAAGTGCTGGGATTACAGGCATGTGCCACCACCGCCCAGCACTGCTTTCTTTCTTTCTTTCTTTCTTTCTTTTTTTTTTTTTTTTTTTTTTTTTTTGGTTTTTCGAGACAGGGTTTCTCTGTGTAGTCCTGGCTATCCTGGAACTCACTCTGTAGACCAGGCTGGCCTCGAACTCAGAAATCCGCCTGCCTCTGCCTCCCAAGTGCTGGGATTACAGGCGTGTGCCACGACGCCCGGCTTATGGCCCTGCTTTCTTAAGCTCATCCAACCTTTACTTCCTCCTCAGGGTCCCACTTCCAGCCATCATTAAGAGGATGAACTGGGAGGCTATGCCAAAATAATTGAGGAAGAATACCTTTCAAAGAAAACAGGTTGGTTTAGCTCACATTTGTGAAGGCTGTGAGCTAAAGATCAAGCAGCCCCATCTGTTCAGACTGTCTGAGAAACCCCTTAGCTACATCACAGCATGGAAGATTCTCCTCGGAAAGGGGAAGGGCCTCATGCAGAAGGCCCCTAGCATGTTGGGTAGCTTTGCTTCGTAAGGATACATACTCAAAAGGACTAAAGAGGATGCTCTGGTAGCTGCCTAAATTTCTTCTGATAATCTAAGCACCTCCCACCAGGCTCCACTTCTGGAAGGTTCCACTACTCACGCTGCTACTGAGGACTAGACTTCAAGGATCTAAATCCTGAGTGGGCTCACCAAAACTATATCTGAGCCATAGCAATGGTTAAATCCCTGTAATGTGGAGTTTGGATGGGAGAGATGGTTCAGCGAACAAACCTCTTGCTGGAAAAATAGGAGAATCTGAGCTGGAATTCCAGAAGCCACATAAAGCTAGAATCCACAGTGTGCAGCTGTGATTCCAACTGCTGAGAGGTGGAGACAGGAGAGTATCCAGAAACACTTGAGGCAGTCAGTCTGGTCTTTACAGCCAGGAACAACAAAAGAGACCCTGACTCAAAGAAGGTGAAAGGCAAACACACAAACACACACACACACAAACACACACAAACACACACACACAAACACACACACACACACAAACACACACACACACACAAACACACACACACAAACACACACACACACACACACACACACACACACACACACACACACACACACAAACACACACACACAAACACACACACACACACACACACACACACACACATATGCAGGAAGATTTCTGTGAGTTCCATTGGTCTATGGAGTGAAATCATGTTTAAAAAGAAGAAAATGCAGAGGCAGGCAGATTTCTGAATTCAAGGCCAGCCTGGTCTACAGAGTGAGTTCCAGGACAGCCAGGGCTACACAGAGAAACCCTGTCTCAAAAAACCAAAATACACAATACAGAAGAAGAAGAAGAAGAAGAAGAAGAAGAAGAAGAAGAAGAAGAAGAAGAAGAAGAAGAAGAAGAAGAAGGAAATGAGCTAGGTAGTAGTGTTCACACCTCACCTGCCGGGCGGTGGTGGCGCACGCCTGTAATCCCAGCACTTGGGAGGCAGAGGCAGGTGGATTTCTGAGTTTGAGGCCAGCCTGGTCTACAGAGTGAGTTCCAGGACAGCCAGGACTACACAGAGAAACCCTGTCTGGAAAAAAACAATAAAACAAACAAACAAACAAACAAAAAATTAGTGTTCACACCTTTAATCCTAGTGCTCAGGAGGCAGAGACAGGCAGATCTCTGAGTTCAAGGGCCAGCCTGGTCTACAGAGTGAGTTCTAGGTTCTCAGACAGCCAGGGCTACACAGAGGAACTCTATCTCAGGAAACAAAAAAATTAAGACAATAGAAGAAATGAAGTGTAAAATTCTGAAGCGGGGAGAAGCTGAGGACTCGGTGTCTCTGCAGCTCAGCTGACCCTGCAGGAAGCAACAAACCTGGGTAACCTTTAAGAGTTTCTGAATTCAGGCAATGGGCTGGGTCTTTATACACCTATATGCATTAGTCTTTGGATACAAGCCACTATGAGAAAAGGGAGTGACCTTAAACCAGCTGAGGTAATCACTAAAGTGGACTGACAGTTGAGGGCTGCTAGCTGGCTGTCTTCCCAACAGCTGAGGACAAGGTCTTTCATGCTGAAAGGCAAGTCGTTACAGGAAGTGCCCATTCACGGCTATAGCTCATTCATTCATCTTGGTAAAGCATCTGTTCAAATCTTGCCATTCAATGCATCAGTGGTTTATTGGTCACTTATAGCTATTCCTTATATTTTCTGGATATGAATGCTTTATCAGGTATGTGAATACTTGTATTCCCTCTTCTTAGTGGTTAACTGATTTTCTTTGTTTTGAATCTTTTGGAATCTTGTAATCTTATGGATGTCACTCCGTGGACCAAGCTGGTCTGGATCTCATAGAAATCTTCCTGCATGCGTGTGCCGTTTGTGTGTGTGTGTGTGTGTGTGTGTGTGTGTGTGTGTGTGTGTGTGTTTCCTTCACCTTCTTTGAGGCAAGGTCTCTTTTGTTGTTCCTGGGTACTCTCCTGTCTCCACTTTTCAGCAGGAGTGTTGGAATCACAGATGCACCATTTAATCTTTTGTTTTGTTTTTGGTTTTTTTGTTTCTTTGTGTAGCCCTCGCTGTTGTTAGGGTTCTGTCTAAGCTCCACCCCACAATTACCTAACAACAGCCAGGTATTCCCCGCCCCACTGTTACCTGGCAACAGCCAGGTAGGCCTGGTCTACTATAAAGGGGGCTGCTTACCCCCTTCCTCCCTCTCTTACCTCTTACCTCTCTTATCTCTCACCCTCTCTCTTGCCCTCTTGGGCTCTCCTCCCCTCCCCCCTCCCCACGTGGTCATGGCCTGCCTCTGCTTCTCTCCTCTCTCCTCTCTGCCTTTCTTTGCCTCTACTACCCTTAACTCCCATCCCATGCCCTGAATAAACTCTATTCTATACTATGCCGGTGTGTGACTGGTCCCTGGGGGAAGGGATGCCTTGGCATGGGCCCCCTAAGGCACCCCCTTACTCCACACGGCTGCAGAACATATTCTCTTAGCCTCTCTCTCTTATTATGATCACAACTGTCCTGGAAAAATCACTGTGTAGACCAGGCTGGTACCGAACTCACAGAGATCTAACTGCCTCTGCCTCTTGAGTGCTGGGATAAAAGGCATGTACCACCACCACCTGGCCACTTTGGGGGAGTTTTTAAGTTATGTATTATTTTTAATTACATGGAAGTGTGTGTGTCTGCACATGGGTTTGTGCACATGTACCCTCGGAAGCATTAGACTTCCCTAGAGCTGGAGTTACAGATGGTTGTGAGTGCCTGAAAAAGCGGTTTAAATTTTGATGGTCTAATATGATATACGCACACATCATATACATCATATACTCACATATATCACACAAACATGAAATCACATATAATTTAAGAGCTAGAAAGAACTTCAAAGATCATCTAGTTCAACCATTTTTACCAAAGAAATCAAGGCTCTGAGATGTTCTAGAGTCAAAGAAAGGATTTGGTGGCATTACTGAGGTGAGGCAAGTGACCATTAAACACAAATGTCTTTTTTTTTTTTTTTTTGGATTTGGTTTTTTCGAGACAGGGTTTCTCTCTATAGCCCTGGCTGCTGTCTGGCTGTCCTAGAACTCACTCTGTAGACCAGGCTGGCCTCGAACTCAGAAATCTGCCTGCCTCTGCCTCCCAGAGTGCTGGGATTACAGGCGTGTGCCACTACCGCCTGGCACAAATGTCTTTTATTCAATATTTTTTATATATTTAAAAAAAATGTTAGTCTGGCAATGGTGGCGCACACCTGTAATCCCAGCACTCTGGGAGGCAGAGGCAGAGGCAGGGGGATTTCTGAGTTTGAGGCCAACCTGATCTACAGAGTGAGTTCCAGGATAGCCAGGACTATACAGAGAAACCCTGTCTCGAAAAACAAACCAACCAAACAACCAAACAATCAACCAAACAAAACTGTATGTGAGCCAGCTGGTGGTGGTGCAAATCTTTAACCCCAGCACTCAGGAGACAACTGTAGATGGATCTGGTCTACAGAGTGATTTCCAGGAAAGCCAGGGCTACACAGAGAAACCCTGTTTCACAAAAGCATACAAAATTATGTCTAGGTTCATATGTTTGTGTACTGGGTTCATACAGGAGCCCTTGGGAAGCAGAAGATGGTGTTGGAGCCTCTGGAAATGGAGTTACCAGAAGTTGTGAGTCACCAGTGGATGCAGGGAACTGAACTTCGGTCCTTTTATAGGAACAGTCAGCAATCTTGACTGATGAGTCCTCTCTGCAGCTCCCATTTACCCTTCTCACTGACCTTCCTTGATACACTGCAGTGTGTGTGTGTGTCTGTGTGTGTCTGTATGTGTGTGTGTGTCTGTGTGTATCTGTATGCACATGAATTTTTTTGAGGATCTGTGTGTACTCCTTGTATGTGAGCACCCCTCCCTGCCCTTGTTTCTATGATGTCGTTTTCTGTGTTTCCTCTTTCCCGTCTTTTTCTAGATTCTTCTCTGCTTTTATTCTCTTCTCATGCCTGTAGATGCTATAGAGACTCAGAGAGCCTCGTAGCATCCGGTTCCTTTTTTAAGGACTGGACTGGAGATCATTTTTTTTGGGGGGGGGGAGGATATATAGATTCATTCAGTACAAAGCAAATATAACCGCCTGAGAGGAAGCATGGCGAGCTCATTTTCAAAGCTGGGTAAGTGCTGTGCTGGCATTCCGTGCACCGTGGCGTGGGCTGGGCGCAGCGAGCTAAGCATTCCTGAAAGGTGACATGCTGACCACGTGGCCTGCCATTAGCGAGCACTCCATGCATTATAACATCCACGAGCCTCGTACTGAGTACACTCATCTGCTTCCACTCTGTCTTTCCTCCTACCATTCTTCTTCCCTTTTTTTTTGTTGTTGTTGTTGTTGTTGTTTATTTTTGTTTTGAGACAGAGCTCTCACTTTGTAGCCCTGGCTAGAACCCACTTCATAGACCAGGCTGGCCTGGGACCCACAGAGATCTGCCTGCCTATTTTTAAGAGATTAAGGCCCTTTATTGTGGTTGTTTAGTGTTAAATTATTTTCTGTGTGTGGGATGTCTGCGTCTGAGTCTGCGGAGGGCATCGGATCCCTTGGAACTGAAGTTACAAATGGTTGTGAACCATCCTGTGGGTGCCGAGTCCAGAGCGCCTCCAAATGCTCTTGACTGCTGACCAGTCCCTCCAGTACCACCAGCCCTCGGCGTTTTTGTTGTTGGTGGTAGCTTTTTTGTTTCTTTGTTTGTTTTAGAATAGGTT